>JAUMTR010000016.1:2868883-2935505 GCA_032270685.1 Microctenopoma stevenorrisi
AAGTTGTTATCGTTGGAGCCGGTATGGCTGGAATGACAGCTGCCAAACTCCTGCTTGACGCTGGACATGAGGTATATGTTATCATAAAATGTTTTCTGTGTCTAAAATAATTGTGCAGCAGTGGTCAAAAATTCCACAACAGGTAGCCCAAAATATTAGTTCCATATTCCTTATTCAGCCAAACACCTGTACCTACATTAGATTATTTTCAGTAGCTGTGTAAATTCAGTGTCATCGTACAGTCACTCCAAGTCTAGAGTGATTAATTTACAAGTGATGACATTACTTCTCCCAAACAATGAATCAGGGACCTCTTTTTTTTCTAATTCTTTGAGGGAGACTGGGCGTGGGTGGGAAGAACAGGTATATAGGTGTTAGTACAGGTCCTTCTCAAAAAATTAGCATGTGTTAGTATGTGTGCAAATGTATAACTGCTATCAAACGCGTTGCTGCACTGCTACTCCTCCGGGTTTGCCTATGCATGTCTTGAACGTTATGCCTAACTGTGCCCATGTGTAAATTAATTACGTTTTATTAAATGCTTGCCCAGTGTTTTCCGCTAATAAGAGCAAAGGTCAGATCTAACGTTTTGATAGCCATAAAGCCAATTGATTATGTAATTACTCCCTTGCTGCGGAGTAAAAGGAGTGGCAGGGTACAAAAATAAAAAAAATACGCCAGAAGCAGACGGACAAAAGCTGCAGAGAGTAGTGCGTGGGCATAAAGCATCATTGACCACCTTCTTTCTACAACAACACTTGCTATCTTTTTTTCTTTTTCTTTTTGTTCTAGTAAGACTCAGTTGCCGCAGTGTGACCCCTGTGATTGTTGATTTTGTTTGTTTGTTTTTCTTCCCTTCTTCATCATGTCACAGATGTTGAATTCAAAGATATATACTTTATCATGATTAATGGTTTAAATTTAAAAGGCTTCATCCCCCCCTCACTAAAGAAAAGAAAAGCACACATGCACTACATATATATATATATATATATATATATATATATTTACCTTCTAGACAGCCCCAAGGCATCAATCTGCCACTCTGTAAGTCCATGGTTCTTAATACATAACTTGAGATCATATTCTGTTCTAAAATTGTTTTTGTTCTAGTTTTTTTATATGTGATTGTTGATTACACAAATAATAAGTCACTTTTAATTGTGTTGTTTGCATCACTATGACAATAAACCTAATCAAACCTGAAAAAACACACTATTTCAATTGTAACATGGTGCCATTAAATACATTATTATTTACAACAACTACAACAGTAGTCGTAGCCATAACACTAAGTGATATTCTTTAATCATTCATTTGTTCTAAAGGTAACCATAGTAGAGGCTAGTGGCCGTGTTGGAGGACGAGTGGACACTTACAGGAATAAAGAAGAGGGCTGGTATGCTGAACTAGGAGCCATGAGGATCCCAGGTTTTCACAAGTAAGACAGATTCCAGATTCTCATAGCTACAAAGGAAACCACCCAGACTTCAATAGAACCTATAGTGACGTAGGAATGTTACAAATCATATTTATAGGCATCAACAGCAGTAGCAGTTTAGAGTTACTATCTCTATTCATGAACAAAAAGAAATGCTGCCAGCTCTATTACCATCACCTCTGTTTGACCACATCTGCCAACAGAATTGTTCTCTGGCTTGTTGATTATCTGAAAATCAAACTGAATGAATTCATCATGGACGACAACAACACTTTTTATCTGGTTAACGGGAAGAAGGAGAAAACACACAGAGTGAAATCAAACCCTGACATCCTCAACTACGATGTGCGGGCGAGCGAAAAAGGGAAGTCGGCTGATGATCTGCTACAGCAAGCTCTGGAGAAGGTTCATAAACTCTGTTTCTATTCATTAACCATGAAATTAGTAGACAAACTTGAAAGAACCACATTGCCAACAGTAGAACCACGCAAGGTACAGGCCTACTAAAAAGAGGAGATAAGGAACAGAAGACAATGGGGGAGTATAAAAGGAGAGTATGACAGGAGAAAACAGGATCAACAAGTCAGAAACACCACACAGAAAAATTACAATGCCATAAACAGAATCCATAATCAGCAGAGCAAGGCAACCACAGGACTAAAGACACAGGTGGGCCCAACAACAATAGGGACAGGTGGAGTGTAACGGTGTGAGTCTGAGAGAAGGGGCGTGGCCAGGTACAAAAGTGGAACTTTACTTCCACTTCTAAAAAAAAACTATACTAATAATTCAAGGGTAGCATTGTAATGGTTTGACATGTGTTATTTTCTTATGTTTTTTCTTTACTCTACTGCATCCATGGAACCCTAATTTCCATTTTCTTTTTGGTAGCTTAAAGAAGAAGTGAAGGCGAATGGCTGTAAGGCCACATTATCTAAATATGACCATTTATCTGTTAAGGTAAAGCAACAATGTAAAATTTGAACATAATAAATTCAGTGAATCACATCTGAGGTCTTTCTTTTTTGCTTGTTTGACAGGAGTATTTGATGGAAGAAGGTAATTTGAGTCCAGGGGCAGTGCAGATGATTGGAGATCTGCTTAATGAACAGAGCCTCATGTACACTGCATTGAGTGAGATGGTCTATGACCAGACTGACATCAGTGACAGTATTACGTAAGGGCCAATTATAAATTCATACATTTGTATTGTTTTGCTGTACATTAGCTTAATAGCACAAAAGCACGTAATTTTTTAATTCCCTTTCACAACAAACCCAGGAGCAGATTTCCTTGTTGTGTGAAACATGCCAGTTACATTTAGGACTGACATACAGCGTACATTTTTGTAGCGAATATAATAATCATGTTAACAGAACGTGTGAAAAGAAGAATCGTTCATTGAAATAATTTAACATACAGTATTGACATGAGCCTTTAGGTACACTACTAATTTGCTTTTTCATCTAAAAAAATGAATTCAGTCATATTTGTCTGTGTTTTCTAGGTACTGGGAAGTGACCGGTGGATTTGACATTCTCACCAAGGCTTTCCATAAAAGTCTCACAAAAGTCCAGATTCTCTTCAACTCCAAGGTCAAACACATCAGCCAGTCAAAAAAAGGTGTAGTTGTGTCTTATAGGAAAGAGGCGTCATTAGGTGAAGTCCATGCTGATGCTGTTCTGGTAACAACCACAGCCAAAGCAGCCCAATTCATTGACTTTGATCCACCGCTGTCCAAGAAAAAAATGAAGGCCCTCCGGTCAGTCCACTATGACAGCGCCACTAAAGTCTTCCTCACCTTCAGAGAAGCGTTCTGGGAAAAAGATGACATCAAAGGAGGAAAGAGCATCACAGACGGACCCTCTCGTTATATATATTACCCCAGTCACAGTTTCCCGAACAACATTGGGGTCCTGCTTGCTTCCTACACCTGGTCTGATGAATCCCTCCTCTTCCACGGTGCGAGTGACAAAGACCTGAAAGAGCTGGTTCTGAATGATTTGGCAAAAATCCACGGTGACCGCGTCAAGTCTCTCTGCACAGGAGTCAAAGTGAAGAGGTGGAGCACGGATCCTTACTCCTTGGGTGCTTTTGCTCTCTTCACACCATATCAACATTCAGAGTACGCCAAAGAGCTCTTTAGACCTGAAGGAAGGGTGTACTTTGCTGGGGAACACACAGCCTTCCCCCATGCTTGGATTGAGGCAGCCATGAAATCTGCAATCAGGGCTGCAAAGAAAATTAACAAGGCACATTTAAATTCAGAGTCAGCACGTGATGAACTCTAGGGTCTAGAGAAATGAGTATATATCTTTAGGACATAGCCAGTGGAAAGTCTTCTGATCATGGTTTTCCAGTGTTGTTGTAAACTCTACGGTCTAATCAACAACAAATGAGTTTGCAGTTGGTCCAAATGTTCAGCATTAACATTATTATTATGATTTTATACTAAACGTACAAAGAACCGGGCCTAAAAATACTGACACCAAAACACACGCAATATAAAGTACATTTAGGTCTCCAATATCAAAATAAAGTTAAAGTATATTATAAATATTATGACAATTAATGAATGTTGTGATATGACAGTGTGTCATAATTGTGCCATAACCACCGTGTTTCTGGTGATTAAATTAATGTGTGTTTCTGTTTTCATTTTTTTTCATTCCTTTTCAAAATTGACAGTAAATGAAACTGTTGGTGGTTTGTGTTATGTATAATCGAGGGTTTTATGTTAGCAGCATATATGACATATAATAAAAAATGGTTACCGATACTGAGGTTCATGTCTAATTTGTATAAAACATGAAAGAAGGAAGAGTCATAAACTAATTCGCAATCAGTGTTTATCTTAGGAGTGGTTAAAGTGGAACAGTGAAACAGCATGTGCAGTCTATCTAGGTTTGTTCTGTACTAAAACGCTATTTAGAAAAACAAGTCTACCTTAGATTATAAATGCACGTGTTGCGACGCCTGACATGTCGTGGATAAGATGAGACAGGATTCTCCATTCTCTCGTGGTTAGGGTCTGGATTCTGGCAGCTTGTGTAATTGAGCCCAGTCACCGCTAGGCAGCAGCAAAGCCCAGTTTGTCATATAAGTCTCATTTGATTGCTCATGGTCATCATTCAAAGGAATATGTGACTGGTAAAACATAGACTCAGTGAGTCCCACATGTGCTGAATAATGAGAGTTTAACAATTCAGAAATCCTCAGATAGAGCTAGATGCATTAGATGATTGAAGGTTTGCTAAACAAAAGCATCAACTCCCCCATAAGCTCAGACCAGATACGCATTCTCCAGAACTGGTCAGACAAACTAAAAGTGGGCTTAAGTAGAGTTATAGGTGAAGGTGATACATTGTCAGAGTTTGGCAGTTACCTACTAAGTGTAACAGATTTATATCAACTGCTAATCTCTGAGGTAGAGACACCTCAGAACATCCTGTGAGGAAGATCCAAAAAAATGGGATAAAAAAAAGCTTTGCCTGCACCAATAAAAAGAAAACCAAGACAAAAAGAAACAGACTGGCCAATCACAAACACCTGATGTTCTGGCACCCAGAAGAGCAATTAATTAGGAATTCTGTTGACTTTTTATGTTCTCTTCAAAGATAAGCTACAGAAATTTTTTTTATTGAAGTACACTTGTAGTATATTGGCACATGAACAGAAAAGTCTGTGACTGTTTTCAGAAACCACAATCTTACTTACTTCCACTTTCTACTTTGACCACAGCTCTAAAACTTTCTGCAGAACACAGTCTACTCCAGTTTACTGGATAAGTTATTTGATTTACCAACAATTCTGTTGTAATATAAAAGGAGATTTTATAACGCTTGTATGTTATAATATTTAAAATAAGCTAAATGTTCTGCACTTATCTAACACTTTTCTGCATAGACTGGAACTCAAAGCGCTTTTTACTGCTTCCCATTCACCCATTCAAACACTATGGCAGAGCTGACCTGACACAACTTGGGTATCTTGGGGTATAGTGTCTTGCCCAAGGACACTCCATCAAATGACTGATGGAGGCGGGAAATCGAACCACCAATCACCCCATTGGCAGGCGACTGCTCTACTTTCTGAGCTACAGCCCCAAAATATTATTATATAATAACAGACTCCCACCTTACAAAGACCCGCATGTTACCTACAGCCAAACTATTATCTATATATATGAATGGTTGTTTGTCTGTTTGTCTCTGTGTTGGGCCTGGCGAGCGATCCAGGGTGTAGCTGGCAGCTGGGATGGGCTCAGGCACCCCTGTGACCTGACTTCAGATAAGCAGTAGGTAATGGATAAATGGACTATAATAATAATGTATAATAATATAATACATTATAATACATAATTGAGTAGGGCCATGGGGGGGGGCTCGCCAGCCCTCAGCCAGCCTTTAAAATGAGTCGCTTGTTGTGTCCCCTTCAACCACTTTTATCTTATCCTCAAATCCTAATGTTAGCCAAATTCATTGAACTGAAGTCCAACATTGCTCAAACAACCCAAAGCTTTAAGTGAGGTTGTGGTTAAAAAGGGTGAAACCTGAAAATGCACAACTGAGAAGAGTTTCCCCTCCTACCGTTCTCAAAATAAGCCACATTTTTCATTTAATTAACAATGGCAGCCTGTGGCGTTATCTTGATGCACACTGTGTTATATGTATGTGTCAAACCCACCTGTAGACGTGAGCCATTGTCTCAAGTTACTGCTGTGGTTTGAGCAAAAATACTGCATAATAGCTGTGCACGTAGTTCATTTTTAACACTGATATTAGTTTTTTTTGTTGTTTTTTTTAAGACTAAATTAGTTTCCTGGTCCACCCACTGATGTTCAACCACCAGATTATTTCTACTACAACAGCAGAAGCATCACATTAACAGCAGAAATAAAAAACAGGAAGAGAAACACCTACATGATGCTTTAGTCTGTTCAGACAGCAGCGAGACAACATGGAGGTTACAGCGCTCTGCATCGACCTGCGTGAGTCTGTCTCTAGTGTCATTACTTTACACTACGTATGTTCACATGAAGGACTCTGCTCGTATGTATTTTATTAATGTCCTTTTTTTCTGCTGCCTCTTTAGTGATGATTGTGATGATGCTGTGTGACCATGATCAGAAAGTCAGTACGTGCCAGTTATTTACTCACTGAAAACTTTCTTTATTTATACATATGTTTTTTTGTCTTAAACAGGAAAATGTGTTAATTTGTGCATCTGGTGAACCAAATATCACGAATCAGTTATGCAGTATGCTGCCAGTTATCATTTTACACTGGTTGATCTGAAAATAGATTCCAGTAGTTTTGTGAATGTAATTTTCTTTGTTGCAGATGCAGGTTGTCTTCGTGTTGATCCAAACAAAGCGCAGTTCTTTGAATATGAACCAGTAGCGTTTTACTGTGAGGTCGTCCCTTACTGTGATGTTATTCATAAATCCAAAGGAAAACTACCATCATGTATTAACACTAATGAGAAAACGTCTACGGGGTCGTCCTGCACCCTAACAAATGCTTATGCAGATGATAGTGGAGAATATTGGTTTAATGCTGGAAGTGGGAAAAGAAGCAACAGTGTCAACATCACTGTCACCAGTAAGTTTTTATCATGAAAACAACTTTATGTCATAAACTAACTATAAAAGTGTCTCATTAAATTAGTAGCTACATCCTTGTTGTTCAGCTGGTTCTGTGATCCTGGAAATTCCTGCTCTTCCTGTGATGGAGGGAGAAGCTGTAACTCTGAGTTGTAGAAACAAGACGATGTCCTCACAGACCTCAGCTCATTTCTATAAAGATGGAGTCTTCATCAGTAACATCTCTACAGGGAACATGAACATCTACAGTGTTTCAAAGTCTGATGAAGGACTCTACATGTGCAGCATCTCTGGAGCTGGAGAATCAGCAGAGAGCTGGTTGTCTGTTGGAAGTGAGCAACATCAACATTTTAAAATGAGTTTCTACTGTATGTACACGTCATTTAAATTATAACTCTAGCGTTAGTTTTTCTGGTCATTGACAAACTGCTGTCAAAATGTTGTGAAAGCCTTATACTATATTATTATTATAAGGTACAATGTTGTCTTTCAGAAAGCTGCACAGAGGCACTAACTCCCACTCCCTCTCCCAGTTCGACCCCATGGATTGTTCTCTCAGTGTTGTTGGCAATACTGCTGGTCGTGTTGGGACTACTTCATTGTGTCAAACAGTACTGCAACAGAGGTAAAGTAAATAAAGCACACATTTACCTGAAACCTTTGCTGTTCTAAGAGCTAGTACGAAATAAGAATCAGACTGGGATGCAAAAGGTCGCAGGGCCCTTCCCCTCTACCGGGTGTGTCCTTGAAAAAGACACTCCTTGTAAGTCGCTTTGGATAAAAGCGTCTGCAAAGTAAAATAAAGTAAAGCTAGTAAAGAGCTTTGTTAAAAGGATACTACGTTGACGTGATACTACAACCTTCAACCACCTTGTCGTCCAGCAGATGCAGTTTGTCTGCCTTTCATAATTAATTTAGGAAATCTGATTCAGTCTGTTTACAGGTTCAAACCTTTTATCAAACAAGCGGGAGCCCCACTCCTGGTTCTCTATTGATGCTTGTACCTTTCTTTTCCAGTGTGTGCAGTAGTGTTTTACTTGTCCACACTGAGGCCTGGAACAGGCTCAGCTGAAAACCCAACAGGTGAAACCATGTATCAGTAAACTGGTGTGGACATACGACATGTGACTTCCTCATGTAGAGTTACAGCTATTCCAGCTCTTTGTGTTAGGGATATGAAACGCGACTAGTTTCAATTTGAGCAAAGTGACCAATCGCAACATGAATGTTTAGTTTGATTCAGTGATTTAAACACAGGTCCTCTACTTGTGTAAAGTATAGAGTTGTAATATTAATATAATATCACCATTAATATCTGTGTGTACCAGGTCTTGTCCATATTTCTGCTTTTACTGCCTTTCTTCAGGTTCTGTAACTGTCCAAACACCTGGTACAAGTGCAGTGGCCTATGCTGTTGTGACAAAAAAGAGGAAGGATCAAGGTACTCTGCTCTGTCTTTAACTACATGTCATGTAATGACAATAACAAGCACATAACTCAGAAGCATTTTGAGTAAAATATCTATTATTATTAAAAATAAATAGCTCAGAAAAAAACATAACCATGTTGCTACTAGCATAAGCAACATGAACAATATTGTCACATATTTCTTACATGCGTGCAGTGTTGATAATCCTAAACCACAGACCATTGACCCAGCACACACTCCTTCCTTCTCCTATCACCCAGTCCTAAGATGCCTGAACACAATGATAAAACACTTTGTATTTCTATATGGAAATATACATATATGTATGTATAAATACTGCACATTTTTTTATTCAGAGTAGAGTATCAGATCAGTTAAGCCTTTGGGTTGTTGGTCTGGTCAGTTAGGTATTATGGCACCCTGACTGCCATTAGGTGTCATGATAAAAGCACACAGAGGTCATACAAACTGCTGAGTTTCCGAGTTGCTGTAATGACAGTTCAGCAAGTTGGTCTAGTCCGGTGCATTGTTTTTTTGTTTTGTAAATTTTTTGGTGATTTTGAATTGAGCTCTCTGTGGGTTGATCATTTTCATCACATGATGTGACATCATTTTGTGTTTTTTTAGTTTTTATGTTTTTATACACAGTTAAAGAGAATCACAAATCTTATTCAAATATGAACAAATCTTCTAAAATATATACATTATATCTTTGTCAGTTGAGAATGAATCACCTGAAGCCTACTATACGTTCACCCTGGATGACGCTCAACAGTTTGGTATGATTCACTGATTATTAAATTAAAACCCATTTCAATGGCAACTGATATTGTGATGAATCAATACTAAAGACAAAACCAATTTTTTATTAAAAGTATATGAAATGTATTATAGTGTATGAATGTTTTGGCAACATGCTGACATACTCTTTTCTTTTCTTTTTATTGCGGAACTAGCTGCATCTGCCCCAGCTGTTACAAATCCATCTGTGTCAGTCGATGTCTTTTATTCTACAATTCAGTAGGTAAGAACAACAGCAACACAAATTCATGTCATATGAGATGAACAGTACAGTGACTCTAAATTGCCCATAGATGTACATCCCATGGCTCACAAGTGGTAAGGTGGTTGGGTTAAGAAATGTCAGAAAGGTAGAGCCCAAACCTGGTCTTGAGGAAGTGGGTTTGGGTTGTCTTATGTTATAATAACATTGGTTGGTTTAAAGATGTATTAAACAAGACATATCCTGTACAGCCAAGAATGATTTATTATGGTTAGTACAACATGAAAAATCCAATGCAGGACTCCTACTGCTTTGTCCACTGCTTTGACAAACAACTTTAGCTCATCATTTAACACAACACAGCTGTGTTTTTGTTTTGTTTTTATGGTAGAAATCGATGTGGTTAAAAGTGTTTAACCAATAAAACAACGTGTCAGCAATTATCAGTCATAGTTTTGCATAGTTTATGTAATAGTAATTATTAAAAAATGTTTGTTATGGTAATATTTTATTATAATTAGTTCTAGTTCTAGTTTTTTTTTCATTCCCATCTTATATGTAATAGCATCAAAACCTTCTGCCATGTGTGATTTATTTATATTTGTTCTGTGTGGAATCTGTTTCTTACAGGTTTCAGAGAGCGAGAACTTCTGAAGGAGGACGTTTAAAAGACATAAGGAAGATAGAAAGTTATCTTTTGTTTAGTGTAGTCACCTGATGAGGTGCTACAAAGCCACGTGTTTACTTCAATATACAAATGCCTTCAAGTTGAAGGCATCTAAAGATGATTTTTTTGATTTATAACTATCTAATGCTCTTTCTATAAGTGGTATCAGTTTCTATTAGTGAAGCCATCTCTTCATCGGCTTTGTCTGTTCACACGCGAAGAGCTACTGTGGCTTTTAAATAGACTCGCTGTGGTCACGTTCTACCTTAACGTGTTCTATTATTCTGAAACTGACATTGTCTGACGTCTTTGTTGTTTACAATCAAATGTTAATGTGAACCTCGAAATTGAATATCTGCTGATGCTTTTTGTTTAATTTTTTTATTACAGTTTCTAAGTCTTTCTCATTTGTACAACAGGTGGAATATATATGGCCATGTAACTTTACAATGCGCATTATTTTCACCTGTTTTGGCAAAAACAACTGACACTATTTTCACTTTTCTGGTGTACTGCATTCAGTGGTTACAAAGATGATTTAATACACTCGGTTAGTTCTTGAGCCCTCAGAGTCAAGTGGGGACAGCACCAAGTGCCTGTTCACAGACTGTTACACTGTTCATTGTTTGAGTTTTTCTGACCACTCAGAAAAGGTCAGTCAAACTTGTGCTCTCACTAACTCTGGTTGAGGTTTATCTAGCAGGACATTTCCAGGTGTTTTGTAAAGTTATTAAGTTCTGACAAGCATCATACAAAACAAAAGGAAGACGAAGATGAAGTATACTGTGACTGATGTTGTCTGATGCCACTTCAGATCTGTAATGTCAAAGAAAAGTTCAATGAAGTTTGATGCACTGTGAATGTTGATTTCTTCATTGTCCGGTACAGCGTTGCATTCTAGTTGTTTGCTTTATCTGTTTTCACATTTTCATTTGTCACATTTTTTAGCTTCTACAAGTCTGAGTGTAAGAAATTATTTTAACAATCATTAACTTGTGAAGGTTCTTAATCATCCAGGTCACGGTTATCTCAAAAAGGTTTTATCCAAAGCAACTGGACTTGTTTGGTTTCTTTAACCTAACAAGTGAAGAGTTTTCAGTAGCTGATGCTAATGCTAGCTGACTGTGTATCGCCTGGTTAGGTTGTTGTTAGCAAGTTGAGGGTGTTTCTCCACTTATTATTGTTTCCATCAATCTTAGTTTTCTTTGGCTATTTTGTTGATTTTGCCACATCCTCAATGTATGGTCACGTTTAGCTATCTTTATCAACATACATTTTTACATTTCATATTTACAATTTGCTCAGTTTATCTTGATGACAACACAGACAATTTAAAAAAAATAGCTGAGATATTTTGATGTTTAATCATTTTACGATAAGATACAACTGAAAGTTATTTTTGTAATCACACAATGATTAAAAAATAGAGGGAACATGAAATACATGAATAATTTAAAGACAATTTAAAACAAATAAAAAGCTAAACTATCAGTTCATATAGCTCCACAAGGCCCCCTGCTGGTGAGGCTGTGTGTGTGTGTGTGTGTGTCTAAAACTGCCCTGGCGACTGGAACAGGAAGCAATACTCTGCATACTTGTCTCCAATGTAGCAACAACTAATTTTTCAGCATTTGTTGCAATTTTTTATATAGAAGAAAATAAAAGATTTTAGTTAATAGTTTATTAGTTATTATAACTACCAAGTACTCATTAACGTCCTATTGTCCTCCCTCATCTCAGCCAGGAATTTGGGGGTAAATCTAGAGAGCAATCTGAAGTTTGATAAGCAAACTGATTCTGTGGTCAGGGCAAGCTTTTTTCAGCTTCGCCTCCTTGCTAAAGTCAAGCGTTTCTTAAACCAGAAGGATCTAGAGAAAGCCATTCATGCCTTTGTTAGCTCCCACTTGGACTACTGCAACGCACTTAATGTCGGAGTCAACCACTCATGCCTTCATCGCCTAGCTGGTGCAAAACGCTGCTGCTCGCATGCTGACAAACAGTCATAAGCACGATCATATCACACCCGTCCTCTACACCCTCCACTGGCTCCCTGTGAAGTACAGAATTAATTTTAAACTATAGCTGTTTGTTTTTAGTGCTGTCAACAGTCTTGCACCTTATCTTTGTGAGATATTAAACATGCATCAATCCACCAGGGCTTTGCGCTCTTCTGGCCAACATTTATTTATGTCCCCCGGTCCAGGTGCAAAAACCTGCGAAACATCAGTCTATTATTATGACATATGTTATCATGCATGAGACAAGATTAACTATTTTCTCATGTTACTTCTGTGCTATGTCCTAAAATGAAGTATAATCGCTGTACACATAGTAAATTTTGAACCCTGCTTGCTATAAAAAAGTTCTGGCCTACAAGTCAATTTAAAGTTTAAGTCTAAATTAGTTCCGAGTTTGACTCACTGACATTTAACCAGAATACTTAACTAGATCGTTTATACTACAATAGCATCACTTTAGCAGTAGAAGGAAGAAAAGAGGAAGAGAAGAAAACATTTTCAGCTGCATTTCACTACCGATGTTCAGTCCGCAGCAAGACAACATGGAGGTCACAGCTCTCTGCATCGACCTGCGTGAGTGCTGAGTCCTCACTTTTACACTCATGAGTACTGTGTTCCTATAGATCTTATTGACATCTCTTGACTTTTCTGTTGTCACTTTAGTGATGATTGTGATAATCCTGCTTTGTGAACATGATCAGAAAGTCAGTAAGTACCAATTGTTATATATTATTATTATTATTATCATATATTTGTACATCTATTCAGTTTTGCTGTTGTTCTGCTCTTTTCAAAATATATTCCAGCAGTTCTGTAAATCCCCTTTTCTTTGTTGCAGATGCAGTTTCTCTTCGTATTTCTGCAAACAGAACGCAATTCTTTGAATATGAATCAGTAACGTTTTACTGTGAGGGCGTCTCCTATTGTGAAATTATACATAAGTCCAAAGGAAAAACACTTACATGTATTAACACTAATAAGAAAACGTCAACGGGGTCGTCCTGCACCCTAACAAATGCTTATGCAGATGATAGTGGAGAATATTGGTTTGATGCTGGAAGTGGGAAAAGAAGCAACAGTGTCAACATCACTGTCGCTGGTAAGTTTTTCAAGGATTAAAGGGATCTTTAACAAAACAGCAAACTCAGGTCAAGAACTTTACTTTGCTTGGCAGACGCTTTTATCCAAAGCGACTTACAGGGAACTAGCGCTGAGTGTTGGGCTCAAGGACACACCTGGAAGGGGATGGACTAGGAATCAGACAGGGTTTCAAACCTGCGAAACTGCATCCCAGTCTGACACTTAACCCATTGAGCTACCAGGGCGCTTCATCAGAACAATAAGAGAAACAAGTAATATATATATAATATCTAGAAAGCAGTGGTAATAGTGAGTGTGTTGCATAATAGTGCAAGAATGTATATGTGCAATGGATCAGTTTGTATGTGGGTGTAGTGCAAATTCAATTCTTTAAAGTTACGGGACCAGTTAGCTATCGTGTCAGTGTCAGAGTAGAAGCTGTTTCTCAGTCTGGTGGTCTTCAGGTTGCGCATCCTTCTGCCTTACGGGAGTGGGGTGAAGAGACTGTGTGCATGGTGGGTGGGGTTTCTGATGATGCGGTGGGCCCTTGGCTCTACATCTGTTAGATATTTGAGAAGGACCTCTACCACTGTGCTGTTACCGTAGCACATAGTAGTAGAGACTGTAAAGGTGGCTTTTAACACCACTTCTGCGCCTTTCAGTTTACTTTACTTTACTTTACTTTACTTTACTTGGCAGATGCTTTTATCCAAAGCGACTTACAAGGAGAAGACACCAGCAATTACCATTTAGTTCTCGCAAAAGCTGAAATACTACAACAAAGCACCCTGATTAGGCCCAACTCGTCAAGACAAAAACATGCATAGAAAATGTTTAGTGCTAGACAACGTAATGAGTGTGTGCGCGTGTCTGTGTGTTAGACTCACTTGAAGTACTTTTTGAACAAGTGAGTTTTTAACTCTCTTGGTGATAAGCCCTAACACAACTGTTAAAAGAACTGGGAATTCTCGTAGCAGGTACTGGGGGCAGCATTTGATTGCTAGTTGTTCTACAGTTTCAGAACAATGCCTTTTTGTGCACCTTTTATCATTAAACCAACAACAGTGTATCATCAATTTAACTGTAACATCTTTGTTGTTCAGGTGGTTCTGTGATCCTGGAAATTCCTGCTCGTCCTGTGATGGAGGGAGAAGCTGTAACTCTGAGTTGTAGAAACAAGACGACTTCCTCACAGACCTCAGCTCATTTCTATAAAGACGGAGTCTTCATCAAAAGCAGCTCTAGAGGAAACTTGATCATCAACAGTGTTACCAAGTTCGATGAAGGACTCTACATGTGCAACATCTCTGGAGCTGGAGAATCAGCAGAGAGCTGGTTGTCTGTCAGAGGTGAGCAATAACACCTTTTCAAAACAGAGTTAAAATACATGTACAAGTAATATAAGTTTTAATTGTATCCACAATGTTTCTGCCATGAAGCATTATATCTTTTCCTTTGCCAAATTCCCTGCACATTTTAAGGTACAATACGTGTGACAGAGAGTCACAGAGAGACAGTTACTGCCTCTTCCAGTTCCATCGCAAGGATCATTGTCAGAGTGGCCGTCTCTGTTTTACTGACCGTTCTGGTGGTGGTGGTGGGACTACTTCACTTTGTCAACGGTTTCTGGCACAGAGGTAAAGAAAATAAAGACAAGGCTACATTTTGGAAATACTTTTTAGGGAAAACAATAATTTTGCAGTTTACTGACAAACTGTTATCTGTGCCATTTTTATTTGTTCTGTATGTTATCTGTGTCCCACAGGTTCCAGAGAGAGAGCTGGCTAAAGGAGGAGCTGTAAAGGACAGTGTTTCTAAATCAGTAACACAATATGAAAGAAAACTGTGTAGTTACTTAACAAGGTATTTCAAAGCCAGATGTGTTTATTACAAAACATAAATGTTACATGCATACAGCTATAAATCCTATTATATAAGTAGCAATTTTACAGGCATTTACATTTTCTCAAGCACTTTGACTATCTTACTAGTGCTTTTTTACCAGTTAGACCACCTTTTCCATCAGCTGTGTCTGTTACCCTGGTGAAAACACTGTTCAGAAGCAAAGAGCTACTGTGGCTTTTAAACAGACTCGCTGTGGTTAACGTCTAATTTAACACTGTTACTTAAACATCCGCCCTCTGACTTAGTTGGTGCAACAAGTCTATTAATGCATTGACATAAGCTTGATTATTTTTCTCTGCCGAAGGAAACAAAAATAAGTTGCCCTGCTTATCTTTTTATTTTTCCCCTTTTGTAAAATGAGTTTGTTACAAAAGCAAGTAATTATATATATATATATATATATGTATATATATATATATAGTTAGACATCACTGGTCAGTAGAACTTCTACTGTTCTACTTTCTCAACAATAGAAGTTAGAAAGGGATTTTCATGCTTTTCTTTTGTCTCCCTCGTGTTTATTCTGCTGTGTGAGCATGATCAGAAAATCAGCAATACCAGTGTGTATAAATGTACTCTTTTATATTAGGAAAATATCATTAATTTTTTTTGTAATAATCATGAGAAATAATTTTTGTCATTTGTTAGTGTCTTGCTGCAGGCGGCAGTGTAGGACTTTGTGGTTTCATGTGTTTGCTTTGGAGTAAAAGACAGAAACTAAAAGTAAGGGAAAGAATCAAGACAATAATAACACATTTATTTACATTTTATTCATGTCAGATACAGGTTCATAGGTGACAGAGGAATTTGGGACAGACAGTCATATTTTCACAGCAGACTGTGAAAACTTTTATCCCAACTTTTCATCTGATGCATTTTTTAGGGAAATAATTTTTTTCCCTACAAATTTTGTTTATAAATATAACTTTGAAATAAAATTAAAGGTAGTATTGTTTTTACTTTCTGTTTAGTGTCAACTTGTTATTGTTGCTGTTGCTGAATGATGGGAAGTGTGTTCAGCTGTAAGCTGGATTTATTGGGTGATCATCCTGCAAAATATAACACAAAAAAGCACAAAATGAGCACAAGCTGCTGTTTTGGTTGTTATTGTATTCACTTCCTGCTTTGCATTGATTAGCCTGCCAGTCACTCACATATTGGTGTCACTACTGCCATCCGATGGCGAAAACGTGTGTTGCTTACAGATCACTTAAAAAAAATGCAGGTGAGTCTCCCTTTCTATTACCAGAGTCAGAAAGCTTTTTAATGAAGAATAATTAGAAATAAATGTAACAATGGGTTGAAAAACAAAGACAAAACACAAACATAATGGACGCAATGCAGACGTCCCGGGCGCCACACCGACACAATAAGATTTACATATATTAAACCTGGTAAACATGCTGTATAAACTTTAGCTGTATTATTGTGACATTGTCATTGTGTTACTTTTATGGTTTTGGCTAAAATAACAGCTGTACATTGAATATTTTAACCCTGATATCTGTAATAAGTAGTAGACAGATTATTTTTATTTATTAAGTCCATATTATTTTTCTTTTTCTGCACACTGATGTTTAACAAGATTCTTTGACTGTTGTTGGGCTATGTCCACTACAATACATCACATAAACCACAGATGTTAGAAAACAGGAAGAGAAACACCTCTGGGCACCTACGTCACACTTCAGTCTGATGTTCAGACAGTTGGCAGCAAGACAACATGGAGATCACAGCTCCTGGTATCGAACTGCGTGAGTACTGATTCATTCGTTTATACTACATGTGTGTACTGTGTTCTCATGAGTTTATTGACATCTCTCTGCTTTTCTTTTGTCTCTTTAGTGGTGATTCTGCTGATTCTGCTGTGTGAACATGATCAGACTGTGAGTAAGTAGAAGTTAATTTCTCACTCTCTTTTCATTATTTTAATATTTATTGTTTAACATCTAAATGTAAAACTGGTTCCATGTCGCTTTGTCATATTCCAGTAGTTCTGTAAATCTTTTTTGTTGCAGATGCATTTTCTCTTCGTATTGATCCAAACAGAGCGCAGTTCTTCGAATACGAGCCAGTAACTTTTTATTGCGATGGGGTCACTTATTGTGAGGTCGTACATGAGTCTAAAGGAAAACTGCCATCATGTAATATCACTAATAGGAAAACACCCATGGGGTCGTCCTGGACCATAACAAACGTTTATGCAGAAGACAGTGGGGAATACGTTTTTGAAGCTGGAAATGGAATAAAAAGCAACAGTGTCAACATCATTGTCACGGGTAAGCTTCAGTTGTTATTTTGACATTTTGTCATAAACTTTACACAAGTGATTGATTAAATGAGCTGTCACATCCTTGTTCAGCTCGTTCTGTGATTCTGGAAATTCCTCCTCTTCCTGTGACGGAGGGAGAAGCTGTAACTCTGAGTTGTAGAAACAAGATGACGTCCTCACAGACCTCAGCTCATTTCTATAAAGACGGAGTCTTTATCAGAAGCAGCTCTACAGGGAATATGAGCATCTACAGTGTTACCAAGTCTGATGAAGGACTCTACATGTGCAACATCTCTGGAGCTGGAGAATCAGCAGAGAGCTGGTTGTCTGTCAGAGGTGACACACAGCAACATTTCAGAATAGTAAAAGAGTGCACATGTTCAAATATTATTAATGATTACTGTATCTCTGGTTGCTTCTATAAACCCTAAGTAACAAACATTTGTTCATTGTCAAACATTTGCCAAAAGTTACTCCCTCTTCCAGTTCCACACTAAGGATCATTGTCACTGTTTTACTGACTATTCTGGTGATGGTGGTGGGACTGCGTCACTTCATCAAACATCACAGGCACAGAGGTAAAAAATAAAGAGAGCTACATTTCACTTAGATCTGTACGAGCTTAGAGCTGCTTCAAGACATGTATGGATAGCTGCAAAGTTTGCAAAAAAAATAGATTTTCCTCTGTTATATGCATTAGCTTTAGAAAAAAAGCTTAATTAGTTAGTGGAGACTTTCCCCAGTTCAGTGTGATTTATATTTGTTCTGAATGTTATCTACGTCTTACAGGTTCCTTAGAGACAGCTGACTGAAGGAGGAGCTTTAAAAGACTGAACCTAAAGTGAGACAGTGACTGTATGTTGAATGTAGTTACTTAACAAGGTGTTTAACGCCATCTGTGTTCATTAAACAACATAAACTCGTGTATCCATGCTTACACATTTACATATATGTGTGTACAGAATAGGCAGATGCAAAGGCAGGTTAAAGGCTAAAAGCATCTTGAGATTTTCTTAAGCTGCTAAATAATGAAGGTTTGGTATCAGTTTCTACCAGTTAAACCAACTTTTTCCATCAGTTGTTTGTCAGTGGTCTGGTTGCAACTTGCAGAACACTTTTTACAAGTAGAGAGCCAACGTGGCTTTTAAACTGACTGGCTGTGGGCAAAGTTCTAACCTAACAGTGTTGTAAACATTTGCTCTCTGACATCTTTGTGGTCAGCAACATCATTTCTGTGAACCTGAAAATAAAAAAATCTGATGATGCATTGGCATTTGCTTGATCTTCTTTTTTTCATTTACAGAAGACATTTGCAAAGGTCGTTCTTAGAGGCCAACTCACTGGTTAAAGAGGGGAAATGTTTGTCACTGTACACAACACCGTGTAGGTGTGTGAAAAGTCTGAGAAAGGTTTTTCAGTGGCAACTGGACATGCTTTAGTTCCTTCATACCATATTTATATTTGGTACGTCAGCCCATGACCATTTCTAGGCGAGGCGTGTTTATGCATGTGTGTTTTATTTTATATATATGACTATTTATTAGGAAATGCAGGAAATTGTAGTTCTGAAAATAATTGAATCATATTTTACCTTTAAAGTGACGCCATGACCTTTTCCAGATGATGTTCAAGAGGCATGGTCACAGTAGAAGGTCTAGGACCAACCAGTGGCAAAGTTTAAATAAATACAACTGGCCACAGAGCTTTTCAGCCTGCTTCGCAAGTTCACTACCACCGATACTTTTTCTGTAAGCTAAAGGTAAGTATCATCTGCCTAGTAAGTGCTATTTCTATTTGTACGTACAGTGTTAGCTAGTTTAGCATAACGCTAAACTCACAAAGCTACTCTGGTTAGAGAAGATTGCAAGTCATGACATAATAGTGCCTTCCCTGCTGAATTTAAAAAACAATGTTGAGGACTCTCAATGGATCTGCTCCATCTTACTTTGACACCCTACTGGTAAGTTACACTCCTGCACGCTCTCTCAGATCTGCAAATGAAATGAGGCTAAAAATCCCGTCTTGCTGAGGTCTCAGATCACAATCAAGTCTTTTTTCCTTTGTGGTCTCTGGCTGGTGGAATAACTTGCCCTGCCCCATTCGACTGGCTGACAGTATCACAACCTTTAAAAAACATTTAAAAACTAATTTGTTCAAAAAGTACTTCAAGTGAGTCTAACACACACACACACACACACACTCATTACGTTTTCTATCACCAAACAATTCCTATGCATGTTTTTGTCTTGACGAGTTAGGCCTTATCAGGGTGCTTTGTTGTAGTATCGCAGTTTTTGCGAGAACTGAATGGTTACTGCTAGTGTGTTCTCTTTGTAAGTTGCTTTGAATAAAAGCACCTGCCAAGTAAAGTAAATTAAATTAAAGTAAAGGATTATCTTATCTTATCTTATCTTAGAGGACATCAGGATGAAAGTGAGAGAATTAGCAAAAGACTGGACTTAATATTGGACTGGCTTTCTTTCAAATAAACCTTTGTTTCATATGTGCACAAGAATATCATTGAGTTTAAAAGCAGTAACAATCTGTAGCCGTCCTTAAGTTATTAAGTGAAGTCATTACCTTTTGAGGTGCTGAAGTTACCATGATCCTGTAGAGCAACAAAACTGGCAACATATTCATCAACTTGCCTGTGGGATAATACTTTGGCAATCTGGGAAACAGCCTATTCAGTTGAGCAGCTAGGTCTCCAAATTATGTTTAAGGTTAGGTTGATCATTTGTGTCGTGCAGTCAAAGGCTAATACGTCAAATTTATCTGTGCCACAGAGCTCCATTGTCCAAAAACAATTGAAGACCCATGTCATGACCGGCTCCGAGCCATGACAAAGAACGCAACACAGAAGGGTAAAATTGCCACCACATGTGGGTTTTATTAACTCAAAGACAGTTTCACCGCGGCATGTGCACACAAAAGCCGGACAGCCCGGGCATGAAGCCGCTTCCGCCTAAGCCCGGTCGTCCGCAAGTTTCATCCAGTCACGTCGCGGCGCTGACTCAAGTGGCGAAGAAGAGCCCGAGAGGTCGAAGGCGACCGGTATTTCCCGGCGCAGCCACGCCCACCAGGCAATCCTCACACCGGCAGTCAATCTCGGCAAGACCTGCAAGAACAAACAAACACGACCTCGCCTGCGCAGGTCGTGACATACTTAGGTACCTTTAATGTGGCTCCGATATTCAGTTCAATTCAATTCAATTTAATTCAATTCTATTTGTATAGCAACGTGGGGATTCTACTGTTATTAGTATGTCATGTGTTTTTGTATGCAAAGCACTTTAAAACGCAAGTTTAGAAAAGTGCTCTACAAATTACAAAGTTTATAATTATTATTTTAACAAACAACAGTTACTGGAAAATACATTTGATTTAATCTGCATTCAGACTCATAAGTATGTGAGTGTTTGCAATGAACAGGAGATTAAAGGATGCTAGAAAAGTTAGGAACGGTCTGACTTCATAAATGAGTTTCAGCCACTCTTTGCTAGCGCCGCCTCTCTCTCCACCTGGTCTCTTTTCCAGGCAACGCACAGATTATCTCAAACAAGCCGTATGTCCTGCGACCTGTGGTTGCACATCCTGTTCTGATGTTCACGTGAAAATATCTATATTTGATAAACCTTCCCACAAGAGGACATCACAAGATGGTCCAAAATGCGGCAGCCCGCCTCGTTTTCAACCAGCTGAAATACACCCACGTCACAGCTCTTCCTACGTCTCTCCACCGGCTCCCAGTGGCTGCTCATATTGATTTCAAATCCTTGATGCTGGCCTACAGGGCTGATAATGGAAGTGCACCCTCTTAAATCAACACACTAATAGTAGGCTACACTCCTGCATGTTCTCTCAGTTCTGCGAATAAAAGCAGGCTGAAAATTCCCTCGTCACAGGGTTTCACATCGCTGGCTGGTGGAACAACTTGCCGTGCTCCATTCGACTAGCTGAGACTATCACCACCTTCAAAAAATATTTAAAAACTCACTTGTTCAAAAAGTTTTTCAAATGGGTCTTACACACACACACACACACACATTGTCTAACACGTAACGATTCCTAGCATATGTTCTTTATGACAAGTTGGGTCTTTACAGAACCCGAATGATAATTGTCTTCTCCTTAAGCCGCTTTGGGTAAAAGCGTCTGCCAAGTGATGTAAATGCACTCACTGGTATTTTAAACATGTGGAATCCACCCTGAGAACTACATACAACCTTAATCCAGTCAAATCATGGGAGATGCAGTGTCGTGACAAGCTCTCCAAGGACTGTTGAGAAACAGGTCTAATGTTGTGTTTGGTACCATGACTAAGGACTGATATTTGAGGGAGAGGAAAAAGCGCGAGAGAGAGAAAGAATGAGAGAGAGAGAGAGATTTAAGTGCTTAGTCACAGCAAGGCTGCTGCTGCATCACCCTCCCCCACACTTGAACCACACAGTTTGGCTGACTGGCTTCAATCCTCATCCTGCCCCCTTTCACTTCACACACACACACACACACACTTTCCATCTCTACCTCCCCTCATCTTTAAAGTCTCAGTCGAGTTTGTCCTTTCTGAATCGATCACGCATCTTTGTCTGTTTTTAACTCATAATTTTTTTGTTGATTTTTTGCTTTGTCACTCGTTCACAGCTCACTCCCATCCTCTTCTTCTCCCTCGCCTCTCCAGCCTCCCATTTTCCCTGTGAAGTTTAATTAAGAATGAAATCAGTCAGAGGGCCAGAGAGATCAGAACTCGCAAGCTTGTCTGCTACAGTGTTGATAATGCTGCGGCTAATCTTCTCCTCCACTTGCTGTGTTTTGCTCTTTGACCATGAGACAAAGCACAGCTAAAGCCAAGCCATCCAGACACACACACTCACACACACACACACACCTCATTGTAAATATCACTCAGACTTCAAAGCTCTCTTTCAAAAAGTTAGAAATTCTCTTCAATCTCTGCAAGAAGCGAAATTAAAGCAAGCTTTAATGGATTAAAAAGAAAAAAAACAGAACAAAGACATTATTTTCTCAGTGCCAGTGTTTATCTTATTTCTACTGTAATCAGCACCATGTTTTATTATCATAAGGCATGATATCATACTGTAATAAAAGCTGACAGTGGCCAACTCACTCCAAAAAAGCTGGTACCTGCAATGAACCTGCAATATTACGACTTCATCATGTAGTTCAATCTGGAGCTGCTCTGTGGAGGATAAAATATGGAAGATAAGCAGCACAATGCCAGCGGGATCTTTCCAGCAATAAGCTGATGACGCCTGGTTTAGACAACTGATAACCTTGTTCAACAAAAAAATTATACAGATTTTAAATTCTCATGCCATTAGTACAATACCATTTAAAATGGGATTAACCTGAATTGGGTCTGAATAATATTCCCTTGCAGGGAGAAAGAGAAAATACATTCATTTTGGCTGAATATGCTGAGTCACTGGAAGACATTTATATACAAGGCATCTCTAGTTCTTGGTGGCATGTGCAGCATAGCAGTGTCTTATAATAATAATAGAATAAATACATGAGTTATATTTTCATGTAAGAAGGATTGCACATTAACGATCTAAAGTAAATGAATCACTTAAAGAGAGTGTTGACTTGTGGATTTTACTTGCAAACCTTTACAACTAAATCTGTTCATTCCACTCTCTGGATGAATACATATAGACATACACAAAGATCATCGCCATTTATCATGTGGGGGTTTAATAGGGATTGACACTATTACAAGTTAGTAACTACTACAAGTTAAATGTGATTATTCATATGCAGCCTAATGAATATTTGAGTTTATATACCCCACTTTGAGATGCCCTGGTAGCCAAATGGTTATGTATGTGCATGCTACATACAGTAGCTGCAGAAGGCTTCCTTAGAGACCCCTAGAAACCTGTGGTTCTCAGTTTGAAAACACATCCTCCTGATTCTGCACAGTTTCTGTTGCCTCCCTTGAAACACAAATACAATCCTCAGCTTCCACACATTCCTAATTCACTTCGTTATACTCCTGTAATGTTGTTTTAGAGTGAATGAATGTGGGACCTGATGACACATCCTCCTTACTCTCTCCACATAGGCACATATCTGAAGCTCACACACGTCTTCCTCATAGACATAAGTCGATTCACACTCACATACTCTTTTCTTCTCCTCTGGCTCTCCTCTCCAAATGGATTTTTCATGCAGCATTATCATTATCATTAATTTAGCAGACAGGTTCGCTTCAGAGCAATTGAAGACACATTTGTTACTGTGCCAAGCAGCAGCAGCTCCTAGAGGAGAAGAGAGGGGGACATTCCCACATGGCTGAGTCCACAGATGATTCAGTGAGGACACGCTGAAAATATAAATCTGCTTCCTTTTATATGTTGATTGATTGATTTAAAATCCAAACCTATAGTCATAATCCATGTGTTTAGTCCTTTATTTTGATCTTAGCAAGTACTGTTCGAGCGTTTGTGTAAAATTGTCTAAACAACCTAAACTTTTAAAGCTGGTACCATACTCAGATTTTTTCTAACTATCCAAAAAGCCTCCAACTCTCAGTTCAGCACCAAACCTACTTACTACTGAAGACACAAATCTTTGAAAACAAGTTAGTAAAAAATGTCAAAATATTAAACAAGCTTAACCAGACCAAACACAAAATGCAAGTTTTAAATGATGTTTGTATGTTTATCCGACTGCGATGGACTGGCGATCCGTCCGGGGTGTACCCCGCCTCTCGCCCGAAGACAACTTAGGCTCCAGCACCCCCCCCGACCCGACTGGGGATAAGCGGAAGATAATAGATGGATGGATGTTTATCTGATACCCCAATTACCAGTGTAAAACTGAATGAGAGGAGATTGAAAATGCCCTCCTCACAGAGTCTCTGATTACAATCAGATCTACTTTTTTTGTTGTCCATCACTGGTGGAATCACTGCCCTGCTCCATTCGACTTGCTCAGGCTATCACGATCTTTAAAAACTCAAATGATCTTCACATACACACAAAAATGTGTAGTACTTAACTATTCCTAGCATGTTCTTCTTGACAAGGTTGGATTTACTCAGGGTTCTGGGTTTGTAGTAAGTCAGAATTTACAGAACCTGAATGTTAATTGTTTTCTCCTTGTAAGTTGCTTTGGAGGTATCTTCTAAGTAAGGTAAAGGTAACTTAGCAGTAAACTACTTCAGGTCTGGACAACTTTGGAGCCATTGATATTCTTATAATCAGGATCATTGTCTTGATGCATAAAAAACTTGTTTCAGACTCAACACATAGACTGATGACCTGTTGTCCTCATTTCCTTTAGTTATAGCAAGTCACCGTAATCCTGAAGCAGCTGAGCTTCTCCACATCATCACTCTACCACCTCCATATTTTGGTTATATGGAGCCAACTAATTTATGTTTGCATTCCCCAAATGTAACAGAACCCCACTTGTGCATGTAAGTTCAACATTCAACTTGGTTTGGGCATCATCTAGATGTGTTATAATAAAATTCAGTTGAGGCTTAATGTTTTTCTCAGTTACCGTTGATTTTTTTCACCTTGTCATTCTCACATAGATACCACGTTGAGCCAGGGTCTAACCGAGTGGAAAACAGACCTTTATTGAGCTGTGTGAGGCCTGCACGTTCTTCAGCGTGACTCATTTTAAGTTTAATTTAAGTTTAAAATAAGTTAAATCAAAGTTTTAACATTCTTTAAGTTAAAGAAGCCATTATTATTCATTACACATGAAGCATTTGGTGTTGCAGCTGCTGAAGTAATTTTGCACAAAACTCTGTACAAGCACAAAATCTAAGGCTGCTCCCAAAATGTGTCTGCAGGACTGAATTCATCACTGAGCTTTTATAAAATAATTTGTCTTACTATAGGAAGGAAAAGTGCATTATTAATGTTTTCTCCAAACTAAAAAAGTGAGAGTTTTGTTTTTTAGTGTCATTTAATAAGCTGAGTAAACTCTTAGGAGTTTAAGTTGTAATGGGCTTTGAGAATTCAAACTAGACACTGGGGAGAGACAAGTTTAATGACCTTATAGCTATAATGTTTTTTCCCTTGGATCACTTATGAATTTTTGGATGATACAGCAAATGAGAAAGACACGTTTTCAAAGGTCAGCCACTTCTGAGAAATGTTTTAATGTGTTAATGTCTAGACAACAATTGAGCTCTATGATAGAGAAATACACTATGTCAGACTAGGATCGGTTTATGCTTCTTTGTGAATAGAAAAAAATCACCATCGTTAAAACCTCGGTGGTGGAGCATCTACGGATTTATTTTCATTTGTGTCTTACTGTAAAACTCAGAAAAGGAAAATGACATCCACTTTACCTTCTTAGTAATCCATCTCTGGTTGACCCAGACACTGTCACGTGAATGAATGAGGTTTGATTAGACATCCTTCAGAAAAACAAATTGCTTTAATAATCATCTAACCAGCGGCAGCGCTGTGCTACTCCTACTGGAATATGGGCACGTTTTACAGGGGTGGGGCCAGAGGGGTGAAATAGATTTGATTGGACATCCCTGGTGTCAGCGATGCCAGAGACAGAAGGTGTCTATTTGCTAATGATTGTAAATGAATGTAGAACCTTTAATCAATTATTAGTGTTCTAAATAATGAATACAAATAATATGTATTGATGGTGTAAGTTTAATATGTAGTAGAATTCTGAATTACAATGAGGCAGCATATCTCCCTTCCACCCTATCTCCCCTATTTGGAATAGAAAAAATATTTTTTCAAACATAAAGTTGCATGTTATGTTTTTTTTACATTAAACAATAACTTATTTAAACTTTTAATAAATATAAAGACATCATTAAAATACTTTGAAAGGTTTTTAAATTGTGAGCGTAGCATTTTTTAATTCATTTTCCAAACATTCTAACCCTTTGAAACAATTCTGTTGCAGCTGACAAGTCTCTTTAACATTTTTAAATCACCATAACTCTTTCACCTTCATCATTTGTGCAGTTGAAAAAATTTATCTGTTTCTGAAAGCGGAGATTCAGTTTATTTCGGTGACATTCTGGTCACTACGTAATACAAAGTGTCAGGGATGCTACGTCACTTGCTCAGGACTTTTATTTTGGCAACTTCCCCTGTTTCTCCCACCCTTAGCACAGCTTGCTTCATGTCCTCATTAGCCTGATTGCTTTCACCTATGCTCACCTGCCACTATATAAGCTGCCCCTCTGAAATACCACCTTTGTGAGATTGTTAGACTCTTATCAAACTCTCCAGCTATATTTGCCTCGTGTTCTCGAACTGCTACTCTGGATTTCCCTACTTGTTTTTCCCCCAGACCTGCCTGCTGCCTCCATCCCTGGAAAGACCTTGAATTACTGCTTAGTTGCCCTGGACTCCTTTTCCCATCACTCCACGCCCCCCTGCCCACCCTCCACTGCAAGACCCATAAGCTGCAAGACTCCACCAAGACTGCCGCACACCTTTTGTCACTAGTCTCACTCTGCCTCTCTTTCTCAGGTCCCACCTGGGCCTGTTTGAAGCCTTTAATTGGGTCCACCTATCACCCCCACCATTACAACAAAGCCTCTGTTCAAAGCAGCACTATGAAAACAAAAGTGAGTCACTCACGTTCACACACTTGTTGCTGTCGCTCGACATACTCACAGCAGACTTTATGACACTTTTACAGCTAAAATAACAGATTAATTTAATCCCCATTTTCAAAGGGTTAAAGGAACCCCAATAAAACATTTCTAGACACACCCCTGGCATTTTAGAAATGGCACCTTTGCTTTGTTAGAACTTAAAGATCTTGTTAAGATTTTAAGACTTAGGGTGAGTGGAGAGTACCAGCCACAAACCCACATAACCCTGCATTAACCAGCAGCTCCATATTAATACATAAAAACTGCTCTGATGATAAATAATTCATGTGCAGTGTCAGAGCCTGTGCTGAGGCATGAAACATACAGCAGCATTCCCAAACATCTCAAATATTCAGTTGTGCTGCTGTTTGTGCAGCTGCCCATTACAACAAAGACTTTTTGAAGTCCCTCTCTCCCCTCTCTCTCTATCTGACAGATATCTATTAAAGGCTGTTGCTGACGTAAAAAGGATCCGCCATCTTTGACTGGAGCTGCGCTGCCTTCCCCCCCAGTGAAGGAGACGTGAGGAGGAACCAGGCGACGCGCAGTGCCTTTGCAGCATCCCAGTCATATACAGAGAGGGGCTGGTGTCGGTTAGCCGTTCAGAAACGCAGACATTTCCTGCCATACTGACTGCGGGGCACCGAAAACAGACACAGGTAAGACTGAGGACGGTTTCTACTGCGTTGTTCTAACCATTGGTCTTTCTGTGCAGTGAAGCTGCAGATATTTGTAACGTGTGAAACGAGCGCCTGGACGCTGACACAGACGCTCGTTGGTTTTTGCGGAGGGGACTTTTCGTCTTGTTGGGGATCCTCTGCACCATTGTTAGTGGGAAGAGACGGGTGAAGGAAGGAAGAAAGGCGATGAAGCCAATCCGTGACCCCCCGGGTGTTAAACCTCCAAACGCCGCTGAGAGGATGGATGCGCTGCGCTATAATGCGTACATTCACTGTGGGCGTTTTCAGCACCGCGGACAGCACCAGAGAGGGACACTAACACGCAGCGGGACGATTCAATGTCCAAACGCCGCTTTGGAAAAAGGTGTGAGAGGGTGATTTAGCCAGATTTCTTAGCGGCAATTCAGAGGGGATTGTTTTCATCCAAATCACTGTGGTGAAAGACTGAGAGCCTCGTCCCTCAGCTCCAAGCTGCTGGTGGACAGGCACGGTCTGTGGCACACATGTGAAGAGAGCCACGAACAGCGCCTCATCCTGCTAGAAGAGAGGGGTCAGGCTGACTGCGGTGGTTGTCTTTGGGAAGAATGTCCTGTAAGCTGATAGTAAACTGCGCCACGGTGAGCTCGGGGGGAGGAGGGTAAGGAATATAAACAGGAGGGAGGGGGGTGATGCGTGATCGACCAGAGAATGCGTCGCTTCCTATTATTTCTTTTTCTTACGCAGTATTTGCATCACAGGCGACAAAATCCCCCCCCGGGCCACGTTTACGCGACACGAGGGGAGCTTGAAAATCACGGTGGTATCACGGTGGGCGGTTGGGGTGAGGAGGGGGAGATAGGGGGGTTCACTTGAGAGAAGAGGTAGATGTGCTCCGGGGAGGACCTCGGTGAAACCCGCACCATCACACCCACATGCCACCCCCCACCCCACAGGATCCCATGCAGCCCTCCGTCTCCGCGTCCGCGCGCGTCTCTCCCGCTAAGCCCCGCGAGCACTGTCTGTCAGTCCCGCAGCCCATTCCAAAGGCGCGCGTGCGTACGTACCAGCACCGAGTGCTGCATTCGTGTTGCAACACACACACACACACACACACACACACACACACACACAGCCTAAAATGTGTAGTATTGATTCAAATGTGAAACGAGTTTCCAAAATTCCTTTTCACAACCTCATTGGCTTTGTGTGAATGGATGCCGTGGTGTGAGAGGTGCCAGAGCCTCGTGACCACAGAAGAGAGCCACGACTGTTGGTTACCCCGAGGTTTGACCATGCGGCAGAGCAGATGTTGTGATCAATGGCGCATCTAGAATGATTTTATGGTTGCTCAAATATTGGCAGGAAGACTGATGATCACTGACCGATGCTCTCACATAAGGATTGATTGATTTTGGAAATCTTAGAACTGCCGCTCTAAGTATTGTATTTACCTCAACTTACATTCCATCAACGAGTCTGTAGTGATTATAAATGACCTAAAATGTGTAAAGACAGAAACAGATGAATAAGAGTCAATCTGTAGAGAAGACCCCACCGCCTTCGAGCCCTGACAGCTGTGTATTCATGACAATGTCTGATTACAGCCGACAGTTTAAGGAGAGCACAAGCCCCCCAAGGGTGCTCTGGTTGCCATGACCGCTATACCATATCACACTCTGCGGCTTGCACTGTTTGGACTGCAGAGAAGAAGAGAGAGGGAGAGACAGAAACAGGGAGGGGGTGATGGGAGGGGGTGTGAGGCCTCTGCTGCACACACTGTGAGCAGGGCTATCTGGATAAATGGTGACTCACGACACAGTCACCATCCACTGATTGTTGCTGAAAAACACCCTGACTGCTGTTCATTTCACAGGGGCAGGTTTACGCCTTGCCTGTGATGCGCTGCTCTGAAATGGAGCTGAAGCCTTGCTGATCGATGCTGATGAATACAGAGATGGTAGGCTGCGCATTGCGTGTTTTGGCGCAGGTGCAGGTCTGATTTGTTTACATTGCGCAGCAGCTCATCCTCTTCTTAATGTTGTGGATTGAGGCTCTCAGATTAGAGCTTCTGAGTATAGTGAAGCCACAATTCTGCAAAAGAGCTCTTTTACTTGGCTTGAAACGTCGCCGACAGGCCGATCCTCAAGTTTGCTCATGTATTAACAACTATATGTGTACTGTAAACCTCATGCTACAGCCATAAAACCATTTCATGTTTGTCTTAAATCAAATAGGTCTTTTATTTTTTACAACCAGTGTGAGGCATCTTTGGCATTCCTCTAGTGTCTGAATATAAGTTACTGCTCAGATGCTGAAAAGAAGTAGAGAAAACATGCTTTTTCTTTTACTCAGGATTTTCCATAGTAGAAAGAAATGTTCTGAAATGCTGTTGCTTGTGGCTCTTCAAATGTCAGATACCTTTAGTATTGTGCACGGCAGATGTGTCACTTTACTTAGTGACTGATAACCCAGCGAGGTGAGGTGCAGGATAACAAATAGTTTAAAATTTGAGTTAATATTCAGCCTAGTGCTGGAGATAACTGCTCAAGGTAAAGATAGAGAAATATTCATGATTCTTTGCTCAAGGGTGTTTTTAAATTGCCCTTGAGCAAAAAAATAGTCCTTGCTTTTGTGTTCTGGATGAGGCCCTATACCCCTACTGTTGTTGTTTCTCTTGTCACTGTGCAGCTCAGGTTTTAGCTGCATGACAAACAAAATCATCCTTGTGAGTTCAGCAGACCATGTTCTGCTATTGTGGCATTGATGTCCCAAATGGGACATGGTGGCGTGTGGTGATGTGCGATTGTTTGTTTTGTTTTTATTATAGGAAAGCCTCTTCTGGGTTCACAATCTAGATCCAGAGATGATGTTCTGTCTGAGATTGCAAGGCATTGGGAAAATCACAAATTAGGATATTTACATTTTAGGTTTTTTATTTTACACAGACAATACTACACCCTGTAATGATTTCTGTGTGGTTTTAGTCACCTTAAAAATGGTTTAAGCTATAACACATGACATCCATGCAGTAGATCCTGTTTACACTTACAAAAAAATTATTTTGAACAAACCAATCTCATGTGGACAAAACTAAATGCAAGTGTACACCTAACAAGTGGGGATCTGGTCACTTGCTAAATTGATCTGGGACACGTTTGACAACTGATTATTTATAGTATAAATTATAATTTTGGACAATATATGAACAGTAACATGTCTTGGCTTCCCACTTGTGATCTGCTCAATTTAGCATTTTACTGTAAACAGTCCCATAGAGAGATGAAATAGATTTGCTAATGAATGTAGTTGGCATAGCACTGGCTGTTAGCAAAGCTTAGCATCAAAGTAAAACAAGTTGATGGGAAGCAGTTAGCCTGGCTCTAACAAAACAAAACAAAATCTGACTAACATCATATCTAAAGCTAATTAATTAACACATAATGTCGATTTGAGTAACTTATACAAAGAATGAAATATGAATAACACTTTTTGGAGTTTTAGAATTTAGCTAGCTGCTCTCGCTTCCTTTAAGCTAAGCTAACGAGCTGCTGTAAGTAGCTTCATATTTAGCGTACACAAAATGTCAAGCAAAAAAAAAAATGGCAGTGCTGAGCTTTTTGTGTCCTGTCAGCCCCCATGGGACTACCTCTCACTTTCCCAGAAACACTGCATGTAAACAAAAACAGAGAAACAAAATGGCCATCCCTGAGGCCGAGAAGTAGTCTGTTTCTTCCCTCACCAATACCCATCATAGAAATGATGTTTTTGTTTAGAAGATAATAAAAAAAAGAACAAAAGAAAAATAGAAATACATTGTTTTACATTTTGTTAGACTCTGCTGTCATTTCAGTGTTTGGGAAGTATTTCAGTAGTTGTCTTATACACTTGTCTCATTGTATTATTTAGGGTAGTTACATTATCATTAATGTAAATATTTCACAAATACGAGAAGCAGACTTGTCAAAAATCCTTTCAGTGCTTACACAAAAGAATCTAAATTTAGTTGTTACCGGCGTTGCAATGTTTCACTGAAGTGATGACAGCTACCGACAGCTAATATTATCTCCCAGGTGACGCTCATGCTTTTTAAGCTTTCATGTGAGTGATTTTATTTTTATTCCTTCGTCATTTTACCTTTAAAAAGCACGTTTGTGAGACATTTGCCTGTGAGGCCAATCCACCCAGCTGTCAGACGCTGTCATCATTCTGCCATCTGTTCTGTACCTCGCTCTCTCGGGCTTCGTTTATTATTCTTTTGATTAATGAAGTGAATTTACAGAGGGAAAATAAAAGTGATTAGAAAGAGAAGGGGAGATGGGAGAAAGTGATATGTAGGGTATAAATATGAGCAGGAGAAATTGCCAACATGAAGGACTGCCAGGCTGGACCATTTATAGAAATGGTGAAAATGTTTTTTATCAGAGAAAATGGCTTCCATGTCTCATATACAGATGGTTGCTGTTATTAAAACAATTCACAATACTTATACTTTTAAATGGTAACCTATAGATCTGTACTAGATTTCAACTTTATTATGACAAGCTCATATTTTGGAGTACAATCATAGACGCCAAGATGAGATTCATATTTACCCGCAGCTTCAAAAATGGCTTTTTCAGTATTTTATTACGAACCATGCACAAACAACTAAAACTCATTTTATCCAGGATACAGACGTGGATAGACAGATTATCTGTGCATGACTGAAGCATAAAGCCACCAATGAATCTGCTATGGTCAACATGAATACACCCTCACCTTTCTGCATACAGTATCTGACTTGTGCAAACACAACACTGTGAGGAGTGTGGACGTGCTTTCTGTTGAAGCAGCACTGAAGTGTGATGTGGCGATATTGTTGCTGTAGGTCTGTCAGTTGGACTGGCTAATTTATGATGCTGCAGTGCAGCTGACTGGGGGTTGTTGGTGCTGGTTAGGTTCTCCAACACTTTCACATAAACCTGGTCTATATACTGTTTGCTTAATTGTTTCAGGTGATGTAAGTTATATGACATTACCTTCATTATACAGTAAAAATACCATTACTGAATTACGATGCAAAGGCCACATGCATTAAAATAATGCATAATGGCGCACAGAGTGTGACGTGTTATGCATTATGCATGTGGTTTAGCTTTGTAATAAATCTGTTTTGTGGCTGCATAAGCCCTGCACAGGTTATCAAGTTTTTTTTATATGAATATATGTGTTATGTTGGTTAGAATGACCCATGATGTGCCGCTATTAATGTCTAATTCAATACCTAACCAAGGCTAAAAGTCAAGTATGAGAATATTCTATTCATATTTGAATATACCATTACTATAAGTGGTATTTTAGTATACTGAAAAACAATTTTATGACTTACAGTAACACTTTTAGTGCTTTCTTACATTTTATATCCTATATAATTAACATTTTAATGAACAAGAAAATAACTGTTAAATCAAATTATAAAGGAATAGATTTTCTGAAGTTATACTAATCTGAATCGTTTTGAATCATTTTCACAGTGCTCTGTTGCAAGATATCTAAATCAAACTATTACAGTTCTTTAGTGGCCCAGAAATATTTTTATGATCTGTTCACCTAATTGCTTGTATTGTCATTGTTTTTATGACTTCGCAAATATTTAACAGGCTCTTCTGATCATGAATGAAACTAGCGGTATTTTGAAGGCACTGAATGTTTCTTTTTGGACTGTGGAAAAACCTGATTGTAATTCTTTTCAGAAATCATAATATGCTCCATGCCAAAAAGCTGTGACCAAACGAGTAATGAAGGACATCAGTATTGATTAAGACATAACAGTTTGATGGTGTGTTACTGCAGGATCACTAAAACAACCTCTGCACACTGCAGCTGCTGGGAATTGCCCGGGATTGCACCAAACACACCGATATAAAAAGGACATCTGCTGTATTTTCCACCTTCTCATGCTGCTGCCTTGACATTTATTGTGTTGTAAAACACCAGAGGTGTTGCCTCCAATTCAAAACAGGTCGCAGAGAGGCTTGAATAGAAATTGCATGGTTGGTTGTTGCACCACCAATCTTCTTAACCCTCCACCCCCACCCCATCTGAACACATCTCACTTGGTCTCCTTTTAGCTTTACAGCCCGTGAGCACCCCTCCCTGTCATGTTTTGCTTGTCAAATGTCACATCTCCACAGTCCTCCAGCAGCCAAAATGTCATCAGTAATATCAGAACAGTAATAAATGTGGCTCTGGGTGGTGCCATGAGCAGGCAAATGATGAAACTGGAACCATTTCCACCCACAGAGATCACAGAGGTGGCTATGTACAGGACTGAAGGGCACATTTGGTGTGAAATAGTATTGATAATTTTTAATTGTCTGTACATTCTCGCTATAATAGAATATCTTAAAACACATATGTCACTATGAACCATGACATGTTCTTGTTTTGTCTCCTCACTTTGTTATGTCCTCCGGTCTTCTCTCCATTTGTTTCTAAAAAGCGGGAAGCTGGCTGAGCACCGCTATGGAGCAGAGAGGAGACACTGTCAGTGTTAAATCACCAGGCCCGCCCCCGTCTTCCCCTTCAGACTATCTGGTTTTTCATAGCAAAAGTCAAGATACAACAAATAGGATGGTGACATTGTTTGTGTTTCAGCGCCGCATGACATCGAATCAACTACAGGACATTTTAGGTAATTTATACCTGGGCACTTCCAGAAAGCTGTTAACACGATTTCATCCCAGAAACACACTCTTGTTGTATATGGATGAGGAACAAATCAAGCTAAGGTCCGACTCAACTGGCAACAACTGTCTAAAAACCCTAGTTGCTTTACTGTGCTTTAGTCTGGATCTGAGTGCCCACTGAACTGTAAGTCACCTCCGCTCTCTTACTGAGGTCCTATTACAGGAGCTTTAGAGTTGTTCTCTCTGTCTGAAGCCGGTATTCTGCGCTGTCACTGGTGATCTTCTTTAGCCATGTATTTGTGAGATGTGAATGGATACACAGGTCGGGTCAATAATGAATGACGTTCTCTCGAGAGCAGGTCGCTGGGATGTCACTGAAGCATTTAATCCTCTGCAGAAACATAGCTGCAGCTGTAGTGACACTTTGGTTTGTTGTGTAACGTGTCATCGCTGTAGGCTCACAGTGGTTCCTGGAAGGGCCGTGTCATCTTGCTGTCATGGTCAGAATGTGCTGAAATTTCCAAAAGAACCAAATTGTTGCTGGGAACCTGATTTGATGTCACTTTGTAGCTGTAGCCCAATGATTGTGCCTATTTCAAAAGAAACACCTACTCAGCCTACTTTTTATTTCAGAGCTTTTGTTATTGCAGTCTTCTGTGAGGAGCGATAACAGCTCTTCCAGGTGAAGGACTGTAGAAACCCGCGGCATTAATGTAATTTATGGAACAAGATTTATTTTTACATGGTTCAGTTCACTTCAGTGTTTGTTCCGGTAATGTTCTAAGTGTGGTAGATACCCTGCCCTCAGGATGACCATTAAGTCCAGTTATTCTAGAATGAACACAGCATTAATCTAGCTCTGGATTTACATATATAAACATATATATATTTGTCATATTGAGAAACATATTTAGAGCTGCCAAACTCTGTCAATCCCACTCAAGTGATGTCTCACAGTATTGAATATGTTGTGAAACACTCATCAGATCTACTGTTTAATAAAGTTAAAGACAAAATATTTGACGCATGAGACACAGATGGAGCATTTGAATCTGGAAAGCAAAACAGAATGGGAGCCAACACGCATTCACACATAGTAAGAGCGAGAGAAGAGAAGAAAGACACACAGCCAACCACGAAACACTGAAAAACAATGATCTTTTGTCTTTTCTGCTACAAGAACAACAAAGCCCTTCAGTGACTAACCCTCACGCAGCACTTTATCCCATAACACAGAAAGCAGACAAAGTTGGAATTTGGTGCAAAGTTCCATAGCACCAAATTCCTTTCATAAACGAGCAGTGATTTTCAGCATTATGTAAGAATTGACATGATTTTCAGTCTGGATAATAACGTTCAGCGGGATTTGATAATCTGGATGTGTTTAGGTGATGGATGGGGATGGTTTCAGATATTGTTATGTTATGATATGTTAAAAAAAGAAGCTGGGGATGGTGATATAACTACTATAGTGGTTATATCACCACCAAACTAGTCCCAATAACCACTGTTCATAAATTGCACTAATGTAGTTTCATAAGCGTCATCTGTCACCTAAAAAGCGCACCGCTAAACATGATTATGTTTTTGTAGTCATTGTGATGGGGGGCATAGGATGTCACACACGAAGAGTAAGACCTGACATTTAGGCAAGAAAAGGTTTGGTTAGAGAAATATTGTGGTTTTGTTCCCTTAACCTAGAACCTAAACATGACACCTTTAATAACACTGTGCTCAAACAAACTGGATGTTGCTGGATGTTGCTTGAGCTCATCTGAGTAAACTTCATAGTTGTTCCTAACTTCCACTAGTCGGTAGCACAATAATGTGCAGCTTTATTTATACTGTACTGTCTATGTTTAAAACTTAGATCATTTAGTTTCCAATAGATGAACAATTCATGTGTCCAGTCAGATGTTTTGATCCTGACTGCCATAGGTGTGTGTGAGTAATTAAACGTAAAGTATGTCTCAGATGGGCCTCCCAACATTTAATCCAATGGAAATCTCCAGACAAATTAGTGTCCTTTGAGAGGAAGCCTTTCATGGATGGCTGGACAGGCTGCTGGATGGAGATTGTGTAAGGTCACCAGTTTGATTCATGTAGTAGAATTGACTCTCAGAAAGGCACTGAACCCTGTCGGATGGTCTCTACCTGCTCTATCGCTGCACGTTGCTCTGAATAACCGTAGCTATGACTTGCTTTATGAAATTGAGATAAACAATATTGTACTCAGTTGGTTTGGTGGAGAATCTGTGTTTCATAATAAGGGCTTCACTAATACGAGCGTCTGCGCTGAGCCTGCATGCACCGGTGAACATTACTATAATTCCTTCAGTTTAACTGTAACTTTGCTGAGACATTAAGTAAAAGGTCACTGTGGCCTGTTAAAACTTAATTGCCTGACTTTAGTTACATAACTGGACGGGCCAGCAATGATTCCCTTCTCTTCTCTTTGGAGGTCGCTCTGTAGAGTGTTTTTGAATCTGACCCGACGGAGACGTGAACCACAGCTCTGTACCGTCTGGTCAGAGGTTTATATAACGCAACATGGCCGCCGTTAGTTGGAAAGGGATGCCGGAGAGCAGGAGCGAAAAGGAGAGGGAGGGAAATGTGCGAAGTCAGAGTGTTGCAACTGTTTTTCTGATTCAACATTAAAAAATGCATGTGCCAAACAGTGGAGGAATCTTTGAGGATAAACACTGGTTACTAAGCTAATACTATAAGGAAAACAACCTGACTGACACAGCTATTGATCTGAGGACGTATATATGACTGAATCCATTCACGTAGATTAATGTCGACATCATCGTCGTATATCGTGTCCTGTGTACATGCTGTGAGTGTGTTGGCAGCAGATGTTGTTGTGAGCATCTCTGGACACAGAGACACATAGGGCTCAGCCACCAGGATGAGACATGTCCAGGTGGGCGAAGACGTCCGTCCAACATGACACACAAACTCTTACCATGTGATCGATGACTGTTCACCTGCTTTGGATTTAGACTTTCCTCCCCCGTCTTCTTTGTAATGGTGATGGTTGTAGATGAGGTCACTGTGGTTCACTGTGGGTTTGAACACGTTTGTGCTGTATTACTCTCACTTTTGTGGCTTAAAAGTCATTTTAAATGTGATGATCTCACACAGTATCATTACAAGTAATGAGTTTACTGTACTACTAGTTTCATATGCAGAAATAGAACCTACATCCTTTGTAGAGATGTGTTTGGCGTCATCAGACTCAGTGGTCATATCTGTATCACATTTCATTTAGTCATTTGTCTCTAAGGATATGAATAAAATACATATGGCAGTGATTATTTCAACCCTACAGCTTATCATTTATCATTATTTCTCTCTGGGCGGTAAAAGCTAATATTATAGCAGGATTACCTCTTGGAGGAAAAGTGTGGAAAGGAATTACATTTGATTCTTAAGGGGTTTAAACAATTTGTCAGGTTGAACTTGGATACTAGTTTGTAATGATGTCTTGTAGACATATCCACTGATAATCTCTAAGCCATCTGACACATGACAAGTTGATCATGTTTAGAGTTAGCTCCTGGCGATCCTACATCTGGAAATGCCCAGCTGTTTGGCTTGTGATATTAGCCACTCGTGACCTACAGAGAGGGGAAAGGATCACAGCTACAGGACTAACAGGCTGTTTATGTCTTTCTGTGGCTAATCCTCCAAAATCCCAACAGCCGTGTCTGTCTGAGACTCACATTCCTGTGCCTTTTCCCGTCGCCTCATTCCTCAACAAACAAACAAAGACTGCTGCTGCCTCTTAATCCTCTATTATACCGCCTGCAGCAGTAAACAGAGACAGCAGCTCCCGGTTGGATACCTTTTCTATTCTATGTTCTATTGGTTTCATTGTACCACTTTTGAAATATGAGCCAATTTCATTTGTCCCATTTGTTGCATGTCATGCTATTTTATTCTCTCTTTTTACCCCTATGGCATACCTTGCACATAATGTAACTTGACATTGCAAACTTTTGGCAAGTATGCAATAATTGGCAAATGTTTATTCTTTGATAAAGCAGTCGTCATATCAAATGCTCCACTTTGCTCAGTGCCAGTAGACTAAGTGGACTTAGTATCTAGCTATCCATCCTAAAAACCTCTTCGTATGTCTTGTTTCTCTTCCAGCCCTCCCCAGATTCCCACTAGGATCTTCTTTTCCCTGTTGGAGACCTTCTCCATCCCCCAAATCCAGCAGCCATGGCAGATGACGCCGACATGCGCAATGAGCTATCAGACATGCAGCAACGCGCTGACCAGCTTGCCGACGAGGTGAGGACGCCGCACGGGCCTGTTACATCACAGACGTGATTGCACACACACACAATTAGTCGTCGCCTGTCATGTGACTAGAGTGCAGTCCTATGCATACAAATGTCTACGTGAGTACAGATGACACAAATGTCCCCAGAGTGTGAGTGTGTCCATGTTTTTACGTGTAGGAATTTGTCACAGCTTCCGAGTGTGTGTTTCCTCAGACGTCAGAACGACAGGGAGAGAGAGAGAGAGAGAGAGAAAATCTAAGTCGTGGCCTGGAGCAGATGAGCTCAGACCCCTCCAGCTTCACATATGACTCACACGAGCACAGCTGAGCTGAATATTAAACACTCACACAGGGACAGAGGGCATGCACAAAATGGCGGCATCAGAATAACAGCTTCCGCATCTGTTGCACTGACTTCCATGAACTCTCAGCTCCACACAGATGATGACAGTTTGTGACAGAATTACAGAGCAAAGAACATGATGCCAAGTGTTAAAATGCCACCACAAGTGTATCTGGGTGGCCTGACTGCAGATGGATGTAAGGAAAACAAATCACTGGCTATATCAAGCTAGGACCCCCCCCCCCCCACACTTCCTTACCCAGCCCCCCACCTGCACCACTCTGGGAATTAGTCGTGCTCACAGCAAGCACAGCGAGCCGAGGCTGTGTCATTGCAAGAAGGACAAGATATCACAGAGCGCCGTCCCTGCTGAGCTCTGCAGCTTCATGCTCCTTAAGAGAGAGAGAGCAGGAACGTGCAGCTACATATCAATCCACACGCTAGTAACAGACATCCAACAGCAATAAAGAGCCAGTGGACATCAAATAATTACTTCATTAACACTGTAGTAATTTTATTGGAAGAACTAATGTATTCATGAGCAAATCACGGTTGAGTTTCTACATCTGCGTTCCTGTAGATCTCACATCCAAAATGATCTGCAGTGAGCATCTGCTAGTGTGAAAAGAAACGTCGCTGTTCCTGCTCCTGTTTGTCTTTCTCTGTATGTTCGTGTTGAGATATTGATCATTCTCTCTCCTGCTGATTGCCCAATTTGCCTCCACATTGTTGTGATAAACAGCCGTTTATGTTCAATCCAATAAGTGATTTTTTTTTGTTAGCCACTCACATATACATTTTCCGTCTTACATTGCTTATAAAAAATACTGTTGCTGTTTGACTCTGCTCAGTCATCTCTAATGCAAACTAAGGATGTCTTTTATTTTTCCACAGTCACTGGAGAGCACTCGTCGTATGCTGCAACTGGTGGAAGAGGTAAGAAAAACACACGGAAGTGTCAATATTTAGTTTTCAGTTTAGAATCATATTCACAAACTGGATTATGAAATTTTATAAATGAAGTCTGTCATGTCTTAGATACACTTTGAGATACATTCTTCAAGTATAAGGTGATAGAATTTACTGCACTGAGCTGTGAGCATAATAAGACTCTGATTTATTCCTATGAGAATATTTAATCTCGTTCGGGTCTCGTAGTCTAATCTTGTTACTATTATTGAAATTTTCATTTAACCTGTTTCTGAAAGGGAAAGTGACTCAAACACAAAGGGCAGGCTACTAAAGTTAAAACTAATGTTTGTTCTCGTCCTCTTCTGTAAATCTGAACTATTATTCGATTTGATTTTATATAAAAATGTGTTTGTTTGTTTTTTATTTTCGGTACAGCTCAAATTATTGATTTCTTAAAGTGACACTCTTTATATTCACAGTATTCTTCAGTGCTAAGTGCTTGAGTCTAAAAATCACGTCACACAGGACTGAGTGAATCATGAATCATTGAGTCACGGTGTGTTGCACATTACAGGAAATGAACCGAGAGAGAAGACGCATACACACCCAGACCCTGTGGAACTGTATTTGCATTCATAAAATGTATGCCAATAAATAATACTGTAATAAACTAAGACACTGAGGAAAAGACACAGAAAGCCTTAGTCACATGCCAACAAGCAGACAGAGAAAAGCGAGAATGAAGGATTGCCGGTAGACGAAAGTCGCGAACAGCTGGGGGGGGTGGAACTGCCTGACAAGCACCCGGTGGAGATCTCAAGGTCACATTTATCATCAGTCCCATCCCAACACACAGCTTCACCCTCTGATTTTACTGTAGGCAAGGAGGAACTCCAATGAGGAGCAAGAGGAGAAAGTTTGCAGCTCCTTTGGGTCGGTCGGAAACGTACAGAATAAACAGTATGAAACAGTAGAGACGGTCACAGGCAGCCTCAAATGAAGAATCATTGTGTCGGTAGATAGGGGACGTGAGGAGGACAGACGTAAGATATAACTATCCCATCAGTAATGTCAGAGTGGTCACTGGCATCTAAATAATCAAAGCAGAAAACTTGATAGGTTGCCAAATAGCAACGTCAAAAAACAGTAACACCAAGAAAAACGCCATGGAGCGCAGAGACGTGCCACACTTCTAAGGCTCTCCATTGGATTTGAATGAACCATCTGCAGTGCTACTTGGGATCATGGTGGATGTCGCTGAGAGTTTCTCCGGGGACACTTCCCGTCTACTTTGGGATTCCTCTTGGATAGAGGCTTGCTGAATTACAGAATAATTTATACACCACAGTTTCCTTATTGCTCCCCTCTCACCTCAGCACCACTCTAGCATCAATGTGGCTTTCCTCCAAAAACCTGCTGAGGAGGCAGGGGGATGTGTTTGCTTTGCTGGTGTGTGTACATGTGCACACCGACACACCGTAATCTTCTTTATGCCTATCGAGCCGAGCCAGGTGCCACATCTTAGTGTGGCGGTGTTGCATTTCTAAGAAAGTTTTGTGTAAGCAAGTGTCCCTATCCTGCTGCTAGTACTCTTTCAACCGAGATCCAAACCCGCAGCCAACCCAGCCTATCAGTGACTAATAGCTTTACTGCTGAATGCTCACAGAGACTCGTATTTCACAGTCAGGGAGGAATTTGAAATGAAAATCGGAAAGGAAAGGAAGGATAACAGAGTCTCTTCATACTCACAGGTCGCGAGCAGGCGTAACCACGGCAAACTACAGCTGAGCCTTTAAAGATGGGGCGTTGGGATCTAGTGTTGATATTTGTCGCATGTATAAGGAATGCAGGCTTCTCGTTTAACGAGAGCTTTCCCCCACTGTCAGCATTATTATCGATAATCTCCTGGGGACTGTTTCCCTGCTTCCTGCTTCAATACAACGGCCAGATGACCTTTTGCTTTTTCAGTCAATACCACTCTACATTCTGAATAGTATTAAAATATGATTCTCCCCCAGCGTCAGAATAAAATAAATTTAACATTTTAATAATTTACTACAGGAGGATGCAGAAATATTCAAGGTCAATCAGTGTAACTTCCAGAAAGAAGAGAACATGGTTGAATATCCAACTATTGATTTGATCATCTGGTGTATGCAGCTGTTGGACTGTGGAGGAACCTTTTTTCCTACTGAAAAAAAGCTTCTACTGCACTCCTGCTAGCAACACGTTTTATCCTCATCTTTTTTCGACATTAGAAGCATTTTGTTTTGAAGAATGTAAAATAGAAGGAAAGATTATAGAGCATTTATTTAGTGACTGTCTTCCAACACAAGATACAAATTATTTGTGGTGCAAAGTGAAAACAGGACTATGTGAAGCACAAGTAGCTTGTGACAGAGCACATAATTCAGTAGCCACCAATTACCTCTGCAGTTGTAGCCTTATTACTGACCTCTATTTCACTTCCATTCCTTCCTTCTACCCGCCTGTCCTTGGGGAGTAGAGTAAAGATGCCGGCATCAGGACTTTGGTTATGCTGGACGAGCAGGGAGGTAAGTGTGCAAGAGGGGAGACGGGGAGCGTAATCACATCACACAGGTGATAATGACTAAGCTGTTCACAATGAACGAGGCTGGTTTAAGGATGTTTTCTTCAGTAAAAGCTGATCATTATTATAGTCACATACTAGCAGTGAAAGTCTTATTTGGTATCAAACCAGTTGCTTGTTTTCATTTAAATGCATTTCTGAACTAATTTTCCTAATAGTTGATCTTATTCTGGTTTTTATCAATCAAGGGTGCAAGTTTAACCTTCAGCTTCCTTTGACCTTTGTTTTCTTTGGCTGACATTTTTTTTTCATTTGCCTAACTGCTTTTAATTTGCTAGCAGCTTTTTTAATTTCCATTAGCTGGCAAAGACAGCGCAAGGAATCCTTGGAAGAGCCAAATTATTAACGGAAGACTATTCCATCTCAGCCACTTCAGTGCCAAAACCCTACAGCTCAACATCAGCAGGAATTATTGCTTGACCTTAATCCAGCTGGGTTAACAAGTTGGTCTCTGTGGCAGAAGGTGGCAGAGTGACTTCCAGTCTGATCTTGGATCTGTTTGTGCTGTAATTCTCTACAAAATTACTGAGGAAAACTGGATGTTAAAATGAATAAAACACACTGATGTCATAAACTACCACGAATGCTCACGTCTTCAATTCTTACAATTTGACCAAAGTTCTTTAGCCATTTCCTGTAAATCCTGTTGGAACCCTAAACCTCCCAACAGGTCTGGAAACAGCCGAACAGGATCTGCCACCCTGCCCACATTGCAGAGGTGTGAAAATACAAGATGAGCATAAGAAAAACGATCGATTTAGCTGGTAAAGACAAAATATTCAACCACTTCTCTATCAACCCATACAGCTTTGTACAATCCCTGGTTAGAAGCCACCTGAAATAACACCGTTTATAGCGTGTAACACCTCATGCTTAATATTGGCAGCGTGGATATACGGAGAGAAAGAAGGTAGCACTAATTCTGCACCCGCATGAGCAGTACTACAGAAAACACACTGACCAGACATGCAGGAGGCTGTGAGCGCAAGGTGACCTCTGCCCCTGTGTTATTGACTTTATTATGAGACTGTGGCACGTCTTTCTTAGGATGTGCAGAGGTTTACCCCACCTCTCTCTACATGGATCCTCTCTCTGCTGAATACACTGTTTTTACATGAATGCATTATAACCAGGGATTTTACAAATGTTAAGAAGTACATGAACTAGTTTCTCAGTCCGCTCCATATTTAACTGTGCCTCACCCTTTCACACTCTGACTGCACTATTTTTCTTTAATCACTTCCAGAATGGAAACTCTTTGTAGTGTGGAACAGCCACCAACACTCCATCCTCCACATCAGCATGACAAAGGCCCTGCCGCTCGTAACCCAGAATCCAGTCACACACAACCCTTGCTTGTTGCAAAGCCAAACAAATCAATTCGATCTCCTTCATTGGAATAATTCCAGTGACTGCTAAGAAATTAGTTGAGTCCTAAATGCCACACTGTGATTGTAGATCAGGAGACAGTTGAAATGAAAAGCTCTCAGGGGAGATTTGTTTGCTTTGCTCTGGTGAAATGTAAAAATATCCATTCTGCTCACAGTTGCAAGGAATTGATCTGCACCTGTGCTACAAAGAATAGTTGGTAAAGTATGTTAAGGACATAAGCTTACTTTGTTTCTAAAAGAGACGGTTGAAAATATTCATCATGCCTGCACAAATAGAAAGAAATATGAAGATGGAAACTATTGGAAATTATTTTGTCTGATAAGTCTAAAAATTAGCATTTAGTCAATAACAAACACATCTACACTATAGCACTATAGCTAACTCTAGTCATTTTTCTGCAACAAAGCTTTTTCTGTGACATTATTTTGAAGGATTTCACTGTACAAGTACAATCCAATTTACCAGTCACACTAAGATTTGTCATTACTATTTTCTGGGGCCAGACATTCAGTGGATGCATCAAATTCCTCTGTAGCTTGCTTAGCCTGTGCACTCGGTATAGATGAGTCTCCCCTGACACACAAATGCATGTACTGCACACACCAGGACACACGTGACTCAGATGCTGCTCATCATATCTCATATTTCTGTCAATGAAATTCATTCCACTACTGTCATCCCTTTGTCCTGACCAGAGCAACTCGATCGTGTTGAAGATGGCATGAACCATATCAACCAAGACATGAAGGAAGCCGAGAAAAATTTAAAAGATTTAGGGAAATGCTGTGGGCTTTTCATATGTCCATGTAACAAGTAGGTACTGACAACGTGCCCCAAAGGTCCTCTACATATGTGGTGGCGTCCAGTTTTTCCTCTTTTTTTTGTTTTGTTTTACTTTCTTTTGTCACAGTGAGTGTCTGAAGTTGTTGTCTTCTCTCCTTTGTCTTCTCTCTCTCTCTTCCTCCCACTCTCTTCTCGTGCTTCGTTCTGTGGGGGATAAATGACTTGTGTTTAATCAGAGCAACTGGAGCGCATCGAGGAGGGAATGGACCAAATCAATAAGGACATGAAGGATGCAGAAAAGAATTTGAACGATCTAGGGAAATTCTGTGGTCTTTGCTCCTGTCCATGTAACAAGTAGGTGCTGCTTGCCTGCCTGCCTGCCTGCCTTTCAGAACTAAGAAAAAAATATCTTAGAAATTTAAGAGATAACAGAGGTAGAAGTGACATCATGATGGCCACCAGCCGACAGTCTGCTCTGCTCCACGTGCAAATACGCACTGACTCAGCCCCGTCACTTTCTGTGGACTCGGGAAGCCACGATGTGCTTTAGAAATGTCACAGTTAAAGTCGAACTGAAATTTGAATTATGACTTTTTATTTGAAGAAATCCTGCTGCTGTACTGTCACTGTCCACTCCTCAGGTTTGGGGGTTAGGGCCAATTGCTAAGTGACCTGTGTCCACAGTAGCGCTGACTCCCACTGGAACTTCCCTTTGTTCATGTAATAAACTCCTCTTGCACATTGAGTGCTGTGTTTATCAGACGCTGCAGGAAGGAGGGGTCTAACTTCTCTTTTTCATGGCTCCAAATGGGATTTCAGTAATGAGCAGTCCATACTTCATATGCCATGTACGGATCAAAATTTCAGTTTGACTTTAATGCAAACGTAAACGCATACTGCAGATAACCTAGGGCACATACATCAGCCTCGGGTTCCTGTAGCACCTTCTCCAAAGGATTGGCCTCTAGACATGCAGAACAGTCCCTCAACATTTATGGTTCCACAACCAGCACGTGTCCCCTAGTCCTTCGATTTGAGCTGCCGCTGCCTGATTGGCCTCTAAGTAACACTGATGCTCCCAATATACAAACTGTAGTGTTACACACCGAAAGACTCAAACTAACACATGTGCCTTTTCCATGCTGCCCTGAGCAGCTGAACCATAACAGCTGAGACCTAAATTCTACATACCCAAAGTAAATTGTCCAGTCCTCCACGTAAGCTCTACTCCACTCAGCCAAGGCCATGGTTCATCAATAAGTGCCTCTTTTAACATCCTTCTATCAAGTGCCCTGTTCTCTAAGCTTCCACTTCTCCCAGCACCTGTGGAATGGGAGCCACGTACATGCAGGTGTAGCCATTGTAGAAGTCCTCCTGTAACATGCTGTTCCCACTAAAAGAGGAAATCTTTTTGCACAGTGATGGGAAGAGGGGGCTTGTACAATGATGTCACTACAGCTGTTGGCCTTAGTGATAAAAAAACAACAACAGACAAAACTAAAAGTGCAGGGCTGGGCCTCCCGAAGCATCTTGGCACTTAGACCATTTTGTGTGTTGACTTCAGCTGAAAATTCAGTGATCTTGGTCCCAAAATGCCTTTGGTCAGCCTGGTCCAGGACTGTTTGACACTTCTCCTCATCTGCATGACCTCTGCCACCACACCGCTCTAACATCTAGTAGATCCTCACCTTTCTGCAGGCAACAAGATCTTTCTGTTTCCCCCTGATCACACCCTTCCCCTTACCACCATTTCTGAGCCACCAAGCAACAGTGACATGGAATGACTAGCGAGCATGACCCTTTGAATGCTCATGCATGCATGATGATGCAACTCATAACACCAATGCTACACATGATGATGCTAAGATCACGATACTGGTATTATCAATGAAGCCTATGTCGATGGTGATGACGGAAACATTTCTTTTATGTTTCGTTTGCTGTAAGCACTTTTATCTTTTAGGGAACAAAAGACTGAATTTTTCTTATTCTGAAGAAGAAAAAGATGAATTTATAAAGAAAACGTTGGAATAGTAAGACAAAGGTAACTTTTGGACTTTAGTACAGTACAGTAATATTTTTTGCACTTGTGAGCTCTTAAAATAGTTTATACTTTAGAAAGTATAAGGGGGGGGGGGTTGATACGACACAAACAAAATGTCAGTGCTAGAAAGCAGGCAGTAAACACATCCCACAGACAAAATGACAGTCAAAGCAAAAGAGTTGCAAAGTAGGTTAAGACACATGCGCAGTGATATCTTTTAAGGGAAGTAGTCACATTTGTTCTTTCATGCCTCTGTGCATGTACCCGTGGTACCCTTGTTCGCCATGCTCCGTATGGCGACGCGGCCCAGCGCTGGCTCGTTTTCACCTCTGGCTCTGCTGCAGTTCCTCTGCAGTGCTCCTGCAGAACGCTGTGCTAAATTAGCCTTCATCCCGCGCTGGCTGTTCAACATCACTGTTCACTGAGCCAACTCGCTCACATTTAGGTCAGCCATATCAGACTGTGGCATGAGAGCCTACTGGGAAGCTGAGGCGGCATGAACGCACACATACGCTAGAAACACAACAACAACAGAGACATTTCTCTCATGATCTGGGCTGTCTGCATGCCGCTCGGAGTGGATTTAGGTGAGAAGCTCAACCTGCAGGTCGCTCAGAGACTGAATTAGATTGAGTTAAAGTTTGCCACAGGATCCGCAATACTCGTAGGATCTAATCAGATCATCTGAGTTCAATCACAGCAAAGCTGATTAGAGGAGTTCATTATACCCATTTCGAGCGCACAGACATAAATTGCAAAGGAGAACAACTGGATATCAAATGAGAGCAAAGTGAAAGGAGAAGAAAGAGAAGAAAATGTGCTGTGCACACTGTACATCATCAAGGATCAGGATAAATATCTGAACTGAAGAACAAAGTAGGTAGAAAAAGAAAGTACTCAGACAAGGGCAGTGTGTGTGTGTGTGTGTGTGTGTGTGCCAGCAGGGACTGGGAGCAAAGCGAAGCCTTGCCTCAGTCCATTTCTATTAATAAAAGCTGTGTAGGAGTGAGCCATGGCCATCCCTGATACACCGGCAATACATCCACACAGCACTCCAAGGTTATACACAACTCAGCAACCGGCAAAGAAGCGTCAGAACGCTGTTGAATGGATGGAGAGGAAATATGGATGGATACAAGAATGTCTGAGGATGTGTGACTGATCTGGCAGCTAAAGGGACTTCTGATTCTGAGGAGACAAATGCAGTAACTTAGTTTGGTCCTCTCAGTCCTGACGCTGCCGTACCAGAACATGTGAGGTTCGACGGGCAGAGTGAGGTGGCGTTCACAAAGCTAAACTGGGAGTGCCTCACTGACACTCCAGCTTGTCCAGTGATCTGACCCCTCGGAAGAAAGCGGTGACATTTAACAACTCACAGTGGGGGGTGGGGGTTCGCGTTCGACCAGGGTATGATTAATGATGGTGTTATTCTCTGTTGACTCCCTCCAGTTCCTTTTTCTGTTTGTTTCGTTTCCTTTTGTCGTTTGGCAGTCTGTTCTCTGCATTAATCGTCGTCCCTCCTAAAGATTGTCACAGTCCTGTACACTGTGTGTTGTGTGTCTGCCAAAAGCTCGTCTCTTCTCTGTTTTCTGTCACACTGGGACATTTAACTGTGGGAGTGGGGAGGGCGTTCAACATGAATAGGATGGTTAAAAAAGAAAAAAAAAGGTTCCACATGTTGCAGCAATTAAAATGCATGTCTAGACTCTACACACACATGTGACTTAGCAACACTGTATGTTATACAAGAAATAACATGAATGAGCCTGTGCCAAACCCAGTCTACCAACCAGTCCATGCCTGCTATGCCTTGCTTGACTTAATCTAGTCCCCACCATATATTTATGTGCTGGATGCATGAAACCAAGTAACACCTTTGTGTCAGCTGATCACGCTACGTGATGATATATATGTTGCAGTACCTCAAATCCAAGGCTCTCTTTGTAAATTTGACTAATGGGAAGCCAGCCGGGTTGAGGTAAATTATGACTCATCCAGTCAAACTGTCGAGTAACGGTCCCTCCTCGTCCTCCCTGCTGCTGCCGGCGGCCAGGATGAAGAGCGGAGCCAGTAAGGCCTGGGGGAACAACCAGGATGGGGTGGTGGCCAGCCAGCCTGCCCGCGTCGTGGACGAGCGTGAACAGATGGCCATCAGTGGAGGCTTCATCCGCAGGTAAAAGGCGGGTGATTGGGTTTACGGGGACAAACAGGAAGGATGGTGATTAAAGAAATCACTTGACTTCTTGCTGAGAGTTAGATGAGCAGACGCATCTATGTATCATATCTGTGGTAGTTAGTTTACTTAAGCCTTAAAGCTACGTGTGTGTTTTCACACTTCAGTCAAATGAAATGTACGATTAAAATCCTGGTCAACTATAAGACGAATATATGGCATGTGTGGCCATTTGTTCACACACGTGTGTGTGCGTCTGGATTTAGGGTAACAGACGACGCCCGGGAAAATGAGATGGACGAGAACCTGGAGCAGGTGGGTGGCATCATCGGTAACCTGCGCCACATGGCCCTGGACATGGGCAATGAGATCGACACCCAGAATCGCCAGATCGACAGGATCATGGAGAAGGTACACACACACACACACACATGGTTTATTCTAATTTTATCACATCTTTATCATGTGCAAACTTCCGACATTTTCCTCCACAGTCTGAAACAAAGCAGCAATAGAGGCTTTTGCTTTTGGAAAAATGCAGCCTTTCTATCAAATATCTCCAAACAGATATTCTATAGATAATAAATAGATACAGATGTATATAAGCGTGACAGACATTCATCTGTTGTTTCTGTGTCCCTACTCCAGGCTGATTCCAACAAGACCAGGATTGATGAGGCCAACCAGCGTGCCACAAAGATGCTGGGCAGTGGCTAAACGCCCTGATCCCAGAGCGTGAACGTCTTGGCGTCCCGTGCCGCACGTCGACAGGCGCCGACATGCTTTCATCATGGTATTGACCTTCTAGGTTTGCACACATGCACATATCACCTCCCTTCCCCATTGTAAATGTTGTTCTGTGTGTCGTCTGTCGAGCTTTTTCAAGATGATTGTCCTCGTAAAAAGATGATTTCTTATACTCCGTATATCATTCTTTCCAAAGGTTGTATATAGTGCTGACTTGATAGCTCTCTAGCTCACCTGTGAAGTTTTTATTCTCTTTATCAAAACATATATATATATATATATATATATATCATATATCACACATATATATATATATATATATATATATATATATATATATAAGTACACAGCTCTGGATGACAAGTATATAATAGGAATGCTACACAAGCTGTTTGTTTTTACTCTTTTTCTTTCCAGTATCTTAGTATCGTCTTAGTAAAACTGTGTCATTCCATTTAGGCTGCTGTCATGCTCCTTATTTTAAGTGTTGTCACAACAAAAAGGGAGGAGACTGATGGGAAAGAGAGTTGAAGTGTTTACTTAGGGATGGTACAGATGAATGGGATTGCAAAGAGCACTTACAATCAAAAGGAAGTCGTTGGTCCATTTTTCTTTCTCGCAGTCATACTGAGTTACTGTTTAGACAATGTGCAACTAGACTCTGTAGCTGTATTAGACATTGCATTCCAAGTGATGTGAATTGTGCGTTCTCTGCATGACAAATGGTAGATTTTAGTCTTATAAATAAAACCTGTCTGAAAAATATATATAAAAAATAATAACATGGCAGTAGCAAATTGACAACGCATGCTCAGTATTAGGACACAGTTGACCGTTCGATACTCCTGCAAGTTTGCAATAGTGCCACTTCTTTCTGTCTCGATATATTTACCGACTGTGACCATCTCGTTGTACAAATGACGCAAAAGGGATCAAAAAGTGAGGCCAAGATGAAAAACCGAGGACTTTGGGTTGTATTTCAAAAAAAAAGGAAAAAAAAAAGACCTGTTTTCTAAACGATTATGCAGTTCACTGATGAAGATGTTGACTATGTGCTGAAAGATGACGACTGGTTGTGTACTGTAACATAGGTTTTGGATGCTCTGAAAAAGACAAATAAACATTTGCAATGTAAAGCAAAGACGCATATTTCTGAGAGACCTTACTTTTATAAGAAGACTGTATCTGTAAGTTTATTCCCCCGTGTGGTTTGTTATTGGTAAAATATAATGACACTATTGAATAACAATGTTAACTATACTCTGAAACTAAAAATACATACAAAATGGGTTTGTTTTTTTGTTGCTTCTGTACTTTAGAGCTATGCACACCAAATCGCCAAAATGTTGAGCAGTTAGAGTAAGGTGATTAAATACCTAAACCTGAATGACACAACAGGTTAAACTGTGAGATTGATGTCCTCAACGCATGTAATATTAAAGACTCCCTCTCTGTATCCTGTCAGTGTGTGAAGTGGTGGACATTTTGTAGCTAGCTGAATTGATTAAAAGTAATAAACCATAGTCCCATCCGTGTCTGTCTTTATTGCTCCAGCCGAGACGTTTTTTGTCTCTTTCTCTAAATTCTAGACTGATATTTACAGAGTATACCACCCAGTTATATGCATTTCTATGTGTCGGTTATCACAGGCAGTCCACCCAAAAGTCTATGAATGTTACTAAGATCATGACTAATACACTGACAGTTGCCCAGAGTCCAGGCTGTGTGCAGCTACAGTAGGATTTTAATAAAGAACCAGTATGAACACAAACCTATTTTGATATAGAGTTATATTCAGTATGCTTCTAAATTATCTTAATACATGTGTGACAGGAAATAGTCACTGTTAAACATCAAGTTTATACAGAAACCTCCTGAAAAAAAACATCCTGAACTAAGCAAAGCGTCAGGCGGGCCACTAACAACAAGAAACAGGTTTCCAGGGGCGTTGAGTGACAATACTTGAGTAACACAATATTATAACAATAACTGATCCTCTTCTTGGTGGACAGGCTGCCCCTATGAGGCACCAAGGCTCAGAGTATCAGCGTCTGGTCCAAGGACATGTAGCTTACCAGGAGTGTGAACCAAAGACTTATCATGACGCCCCAAATGGGTGATTTGCTCATGAAGTATCAGGTTATTTTAGGTATATGTTCCTTTTGACATAATATGTGTGATGAATTGAAATTGTGTCTTCGTCCTTTCTGACCCTCTGGTTAATTGGATGAAGTCTGAATAAAACAGCGTCCCATGTTTGTTTTTTTTCTTTTAAACACTTTACCCCAGAGCATTGTAAACTTTTTAAATAGGTTACACTAGACTGATCTGGCTGAAAGCTACAGCTAGCAGGTGCCTAAAAGCAGCTAAAAGCTTAAACTTAAGCTCTGTCTAGTGTAACAAAATCCCCCTTTTAGCATGAGACATGCTGTATCTTATTTAATCTTTGCAACAATACAAGTGTAAAATAAAAGACTTTGAATTTACAGAAGATTTGTGCTATTTCAAGTGTGTGTCACTAGGCTAGCAGGCTGCGTTCTGTGGCTTCACTTTTACCAGACAGGACAGTGGCAGATCTCAAACATTTTACAAGGTTGGGGCAAAGGAGTGGCAGGAGGTCTAGTCAGGGTGACAATGCTGGACCTCCTCAGTGAAGTATGTGAAAACCCCCTATATGTAAAAGAAGAAGAAATATAAAACAAATACAGAAAATGATTTTCCTGCAGCAAAACACCTCACAAATACATCCAAATCTGCTGAGGGGCAGGGCTCTACAGCAAGGGGGCAGCTGCAGAAGATCCGCCCCTGCTGCAAGATGAATAAGCATATTCCAAATGTTACACAGAAGACAAAGTACCAATACCTCCATTTGAGTTTTTTTGAATGTCCGCAGGCAGAGCTACTCTACGTGATACAACAAATTTCAGCCTTAATTTGTCCCAATGCCCGTCATGTGGAAATCAATACTTTAAAATAAAGCTTTTATTTCTTTCTTTGGGTCCAGAAATGTCTCAGCAGACTAAAGGCAAAAAGTTTGGTGGAACTTACTGACTGACAAAATGGATATGATGTTTCTGTTGGAAGCTCAGATATCAATCCAGATATTATGAGTGTGTTGGTTGCAGACAAACAAAAACATGGACGAGCAGAAGGACTCAATAATGGAAGGATGAATGCAGCTTTGATCATCTGCCTACTGCTGGTGGTAAAAAGGTTCCTCTGAATTCCAAAGAAAAGAGAAAAACTATGAACACCCTCCCCCTAGCCTTGTTATTCAAGATCACAGAAGATCTGAAGTGAATACGATAAATAATAAACAAGCATTTTAGCCATAGGGATACTAAACCCTGATATGTAACCCAGCTCCACATCTACATGTAGTAGACAGATGATGACGAGGCTTTGATTCGTCAGGAGAAAGTGTTTGTGACATATATAACATATAACAGATTAGGAAAGAAAAGCAGAAGCAAAATAAACCCAAGGACAGAAAAATATTTCCCTCTCATGTAGGAAGCCTATAATCTTACAAGACGGTTAATCACAAAGAAAATATTCTTCCTATTTTGAAATGAGAAGCCACCATCAACATTTCTGAGCCAGTGCCGGTTCTCTGAGGTGCTTTCTAACCGAGCCGTACTTCTCAAATCAACCAACGAGAGAAAACGCTGAGGAGTGGTGGTATCATCCATCAAGGCAATGCTAGAAGGAGGCAAAGACGTAAGAAAACTCCTGAGTTAAGTAAAAAGCATCAGGGAAAACAAGTGCTGCAACACAACCCGGTTGCCGAAGGACAATCTGTCTCTCTCTCTCTCTCTCTTTCGCTGTCTGCGGTTCATCCATTATTCAGCAGGACAACCAAAATACCTCTGAAAGAGTCCAGCCGATGATACTTGGACACTGCAGAGCCACTGTAACACCGTCACATCACCTCACAGTGCCTCGTCTCTTTTCTTTGTTTGCATTTCACGTGTCCGACAACATTCTTTCAAACTAGAGTGTTAGAGCACAGAGGTGAAACCAGACAGAACCAGGGAAGCAAACTGATGCTGCAGCCTCCACTGAGAGGCACAACACTGATGCACCACCCGCCTCTGTAGGAAAACGATGGTTAGGCCGTCTCCTTCAAATGGATTTCGTTGTTACAAAAATTCAAACTCCATCATGGTCAGATCAGGTACTAATACACCATAAAGTAAGTACACAAAAAATAATCTCTTCAGTGAGGGAGAAACATCCTGAGAGCTGTCAGCACATTTATACAGTTCTCTTTCCTGTGCTTTCAACCACATCACACAGGTTTCTGATTACTTCTCAGTTAAACCATGCAGTAGAGTCTGAACATTAGAGTATTTGTTTTAATGATCGGATGATGAACAGGTGAACTGTATCAGCAGTACTGTGGATGTGTGTGACCTGTGGTGATTCAAACTTATGGCTGCTGGGGGATGTGTGTATGTGCACGTACTGCACCTTTCTGCAGGCGAAGCCCCGAGCTCCAGCAGCCCTCATTTTCTCCACCTCCACTCCCTCACTCCACATTAGTGACTGGATCCTCCTCTCTCTCTCTCTCTCTCTCTTTCTGTTACCCGCTCGCTCTCTCCCCGCTCGACCCTCCTCTGTTATTACCGTCACTTTCTGTCTCTGCTCTGTCTGCAGCCCCTCTCTGTGCCTCTTAATTACTGACACAGTCTGGGATTCAGTTTTGTCAGCATCAGCAAAATGAAACCTGCAGAAATAGGAAACTCCTGGTACTCACACGAACAGACAAATGCATGTGTGATTTCATGCATGGACATGCTCAGATCAACCACAGACACTGTGCACGTTTACTAAAAGCATAAGCAGAAAACTCTGCCTGATTATTTATTCAGCTTATGGAAAGCTTAGGCGTGTGGAACGTGCCATCGGAGAGGGAGGATCTGGAGTTGCTCTCTGTTGCACGAAGGGAAACTACTGCAACCCCCCCCCTTCTTACAGTCTCTGCACCCCAGATTCTCCTCACTCTTAAGAGCATTTAACATAGAAGTATTCCCACTTCTGTACACACACACACACACACACACACAGCTTTTCTTTGTTCAGCTGGGGGGAGGAAGGCACACAAGACAGAGAGAGAGAGAGAGAGAGGATACAGTGACTCACAAACCAGAAGAGAGTGGAGAAGAGACAATAGCTGCGAGGCCTCTTTGACCTTGACGTCCTCTCCCTAGATCCGAGGCGTCTGCCACCGGAGCTACACCTTCCTGTGACTGTGTTCCACTTTCCCCTGGTTTTATTGGTGTAGCCACAGCGTTACTAAGAAGGCCGCACACTGTCTCCGCATCTTCAAACGCACAAAGTGACCTCTGCTGTAATGGCAGCATGGGTGTTGTAAATAATGGTGAGGAGGAGAGAGCGGAGGAGACACTGGCACCTGGTGGTGGAAAAGGATGTGTAGCATGTGAACACATGAGGACATCATAAAGTCTGCCGCGCACTAGCTGTGGTTTTATGGTTGCATCTTTTGGAAAAGACACAGGCCGAAAACCTGCTCCTGGGCTCAGAGTTTAGAAAAAAGCCAATGTGGACATGTTTTCTGAAGAGTCCTTGAGCAAGAGAAAGAGCTTCTCCCTGCGCCGGCGGCTCTGCAGCCATCGCACCATCTGATGCTGCTACACCAGCAAAAAAGACAACAGATGCAGCGTTCAGGGACTTTACAGGTGCGCTCACAGTAAAAAGTGCAGCCGTGGTGCTGATGGATGAAAGGTCACACAGCGTCTCCAGTGGATGTCAGTACAAACACACACACTGGAACTGGGACGTGGTGTGACCTTTAGTGTGGATACTACTGGCAGTTTCTGACTGAGAAGCTGTTTGGACACAGTCGCTCAGACTGGTTTTATAGACGCTCCTGGAGTACAAGCCTTACTGCTGTGGGAGAGAGAGACACAGGCAGCTATAAATTAACAACAGTAAAAAATGACAACTGATGTAATGACAGACAGATAAGGAAGAGGAAGATGAGTAGAAGATGTTTGTGAGTGTGAGAAAAATCCCAATCTGGAAAAAAGAGAAAGAGTTGGCAGGAGAAAGGATGAGAAAAAGAATAATGAGCCATGAATCACTGCAGATGACGCATCATATTTCCAGCCTGCTGGTAAACAACGTAATGAGACGAGTCTTATTAAAGCCTGTGATCAGAACACTGACAGTTGTTCTAGTTACAGGTGCAGCAGGAGGAAGAGGCGCTGCTCTACACAGAAGCTCCCTGAGTGCCTAACTGCAGCAGTGGGACATAGATCTTGGACATAGATCAGCTGTAGCATGGTTCACATACATCAAATCCACGCAGACACATCCATTCATCCACCCTTATCCTAACTGGGGTGGCTGAGGTGCTGAATCCACTCCCACTTGTAACAGAGTGAGAGACAGCATATACCCTGGGCAGGTTGTCAGTCTATCACATATAGAGACAGACAACCACACACTCACATTTACACATCTCAGTACACTAAATGTCTCATGAGTCTGAAACATTCTGATTATTATTAGTTTGTTTTGACTACTGATCATATGACAAATGACGTTAATTAAATGTCAAGACTGGCTCCATGTTGCACAGTAAATGCCAGTATGACAGCAAAAAAATACTCCATCTTTTATTTTGGAATCAAACTATAGAAAAGTAGGTTAAAGTGTAAAAGAAAAATATATCAGCATCAGTAGGAAAATCTCTTTCACCTTAGTCCTTTGATGATTTAATACAGCAGGGCTCCACATTCTATTATAATGTCATCACTCAAACTAGTGTTCCAGCCTGACGGTAATTGCTCAGATGTATCCTCACCTCCTCTTACCTCTGGCTCCCTTGGCTACCAAAGGCAGCAGCTTGTGGCCAAGCAGTTTTTCAGCTGAAATAAGTCTACTGTCTGCAAATCAACGCCAGATTGTGCTGCCAGCACATAGGATGATCACTTTTTTTTAGCATGTAGAGTGTAGCACTGTGTTTGGAACCTGCACATTCCCTGGTTCATCTCTGCCTTCAGTATCAGTGTGACCCTGCAGGACGGTACTACCTATGCTTAACTCCACTATGGTGCTCTATTGTTGCACTGCTCATGTAACCTGGAACCAAAAAACATGTTACCCCAAATGTATATGAACTGATTCAGCAGCCACAAAACCCAGAGCATCATATAAGCAGCCTGGGAGCTCAATGGGTTAAGCTAACTCTAACCCTACCCTAACACTACCCCCAACCCAAACCCTATCCCCACCCCAATCCTACCACTAACCCAAACCCTAACCCTTATGTTTAAGAGCTCTGGGTGTTAAGATAGGAGCCCCATTTGTGCCTGTAAGGGATTTAATGTATCCTCAAATTCTAAACCTAACATTTCTAAAGATAGCTAGCAGTTTAAGAGCAAAACAAGAACTCGCATTTAAGGGTCAAGTTCAATATGATTCACCACTGGGATATCTGCCCTCAAACCACAACAACTTTCTGCCACTGTCAGTCAAGTTAGAAAATATCCTGGGGCAGTGAGACAGAGTCTGACATCTGATCACTCAGAGCCCGACACAAAACACTGTTCTCAGTTACACCAGAACCCATCAAACACACACACACACACACACACACACACACTCGGCCTCCCTGGCGACACTGTCTGCTTTCCTTGGCTACGACCCATTTCACATACATGTCCTGTTAATCCTGTTAGTTCTCCAGGGGGTAAAGCAGCTATTGTTCTATTGTTAAAGGTGCATGTTAATTAAAGATCCAACCTCCTGGTCAATGGTTCTGGAAGCTGATTAGTCCCCCTCAAAATAAGCACTGTGACTTGGAAATAAATGAATAAGACTCATTCGATACTAATTCGTTGACCATTACAGCTGAGCTGTCCCATGAAGCATTACTGCTGCAGTTTGACTGCAGCCTCATAGCTATGAACGGATGTGGAGGCGAAATGGTTCATTTTTTTGCATACAGCGACACCATGTGGTGAATTACACCTGGAAATGTGAAAGTTTACTCAGCCAAATGTCTTGATAAATATTAAACAGGACACCTTATTATTTTATATTTTGCATTCCCATTGTGGATACAGATGAACATAACATATAAAAGTGGATTGCATGGTTGACAATATTAAAAGTGACAATACACAAATTACATTCATGACTTTAAAGACATGTGGATTTCAGGAGCAGAGCTGAAATTACATCAGTAAAGGGCAATGGAGAAATGAACATGCTGATGACATTTAGTTTCCTCTATCCCAGGCTACCTTTGCTTTTACACACACATTTTATGTGTTGTGTTATATGAGCCAGCCAGGAAACACAACTGTTGGTCGTGTCTTTGTGTGTCAACTGGCACACTGTGGAGAAAGATTAGAAATGACTAGATGTGGGGCAGGATAGTCAGGTTACACACTAAAGGATGAACAGGAAAACAGTGAGCACCAGAAGGACTCTACAAACACGGGCAAGTGCCTGAGTCTATGGAGCGTCCGTTAAATTATTATATTGCATACTGATAACCAGAAAAATATCTCACAATAAAATGGTAGACTTGACATTTTCATATGAAGAATTACACTTGTGCTAAGTGTTTTGGTTTCAATAGGGCACTTTGAACAAATATTATTAGGTGTGATGCTTCTCTTTATAAAAAAATACCGACTGGTACTGAGGATTACAAGTTACAGTTATTGGCTTATCATTATCTGGAATCACGGGTTTGCATGATGTTATGAATCATATAAAATTTCTGTGTCTGATAAAACAGTCAAACTGTGTAATCACTGAACACAGAGAGGTACAAATCATGAAAAAGCAACACGTACTGTATGCTAAAGACAGCTTCTCTCTGCACGAGTCAAAGTTAAAACCACGAGAAAGTCAAATCTACCCAAAGCTACGACTGCTACCACTGGGAGGGAAACACTGCTACACGGATAAACCACAGCTTCTGTTCCAACAGAAATACAGCTGGAATGAGCTCTGTGGCATCGAACCTGTAAGGTTCAGCTCGAAGTCAGAACATCCAGAGCAACAACAGTAAATAGCTGCACACATGGTGGTGGTCGCTCTTCTGAAGGTTTTACTTTTCGTGTTGTACGTAGCACATCTAAGCAAATACACAAGTCTCATTATCAGTAGTAAACAGCGGGGTGCCATTCTCAGGATGGCTATTTCATATAAATGCCTGTAGGTCCCACGCCTGTGCAGGCTCGTCCTTGCTCTGTCTATTTTACACACGGCTCCCTGTAGTAGCTCGTTGGTCGTCTATGCTGACGGAAGAGTCTAAGTGTTGAAGGGCAGCCAGTGCACCAGCCCGTCAAAGAACCTCCGCACGGTCGACACGTAGAAATCCACGTTGTGAGTGAAGTCGGTGCAAATGTTAGAGTACGTGTCCACCAGGGTGCAGTAGAGAGCGGTCCCGCCTATGCTGATCACCACGGTGAGCAGACACAGCAGCAGGAGGATCAGGCAGGAATCTCCACCTACTTCATCTACAAGTAAGACACACAGCAAACAGAATATGTCAGTTATAGTGTCAACATATTAACCCATTCACTGATTTGACATCACTCCTGGAGTCAGGACGAGCGATTGATGTCGATCATAATTGGGTTATGGGATAAGTTGCACTCCACCTTGCTCAACGCCATCCTCTGGTTCGCTGAAGCGAACTTTGCGTTTGGAGTTCTGTTTAGCAGCAACGTCGCTTGGAGGCGGCAGACCGTCCAGTGACGCTCTCCTCCTCTTCAGAATGGAGACCAGGCCGTCTGGGGAGGAATTCTGAAGGAGACGAGAGATGAAAAAACAATGAGAATTTAAAGGACTTGGAGTGTATGGAGATGGAAGGACGGGGATCAGAGTGGATCTGTAGAAATCTCATTAATAGAGGGAGGCTTGGGCCTGGGTTGGATACTGCAGTGATAAGCAGTGACCAGGTTCCTTCAGCAGACTGACAAACACACTGCTAGTTTAAACATTTCTTATCAGACAAACTGCAACTGAGCCACAGAAGCTTTGCCTTTAACAAGACTGATTATTCGTCAAATGTTTCTGTTGGAAAGCAGCGTTGAACAAGTTCAAAATCCTGGCTGACCTAAGTCGTTCACATTGTAAATATTATATCAATAAATATTACTAAAGAGCTTCTTACTCACGTTGAACTGCAGTTACACTATGCAGTCAACAGGGGTCAGTAGGACAGAAAAACCTTTCCTGGCAGATGTAAACCACCTCCCACTCCAGGGAAAACCTTCTGACCTAATCATATTCCCTAAACACAGAAGCACCACACCACAGGAACCGTTGCTGTTACACAGAGTAGTGTACTGAAAGCCAAAGAGCTTCGTGTCATGTAATATGTTAGAAAAGCAGATTTTGGAAGGCACTGCTATCCTGCATGCTTCTGCTTCACAGTTGGAAAAAATGACACTACACTAAAACTAATAATTAAGACTGAACAACAGGGAAAAGGGAGACGAACTCTGCCTTTGATACTGTCTGTCTGCTTCATCTGCTGCTATAGGTCAATTATTAAAGAACTCATCTCCTCAGTTCATGTCCATGCATAAGCACAGAAGCCCGTCCAGCTCAGTGTTGGAGCTGGGACAGGGTGTCTGAGCTCAGGCCGCCGCCCTGTAATGTAGAATATTTGACAAAGTAGACATTCAAGTATGAGGCCACAACATGGGTGGAGGCTTTTTAACACATCACAGAGGGACCACTGAGATTCTCTGTGGGTGTGTCCCAGCAAAGAAAAAGAGCCACGGGTCAGGATGTAGACCTTAAATGTGAAAAGAATAATACCCGGGATGAAATGAGGAATGAGATGAAACCCAGACAGGAAGGACAGCTGAGAAGCATCACAGGATGGAGGGATGCAGAGCAGGAAATTACTTCACACTCTAATATGAACAGGTTTGTGCAGTGAGACTTTTTTTTGCACCACCTCCTCTAAGAATGAGACATACCCCCGCTGTGCTGGACAGCTTGGCCAGATCCTTGTCTGAAGCCTGCGGGACTCCTGTCGGCCACTCCACCTTCACCTCCTCCTCTTCTGGTGTCTCCTCGCACAGCTCCTGTTCTTCTACTTCCTGTCCTTCCTCGTACGTCTCCTCTCCTTCCTCTCCCTCCTCCTCCTGCTCGCCTCCCTCTTGGTTGTCCATCTGTGGTGACTCCACGTTTTGCTCTGTTCCTCTGTCCCTGGGTGATGTCTGAAGCTCATTGACTAGAATGAGAGACACACAGATTATAATTAAGTTTTATATGCTGGGACATTTTGATGCTCCTCCTCTGACAGTTCTACTTCTAATAAATATATATGAATTCATCCATTTTCTATCGTTACATGTGCTTTTATTTAACCCTTTACTGAATTCATTCATTATTAGGTACATTATATATACAGTTAGCTATGACGCACATTAACAACATTAATGTTGTTAATAAATATAAATACATAAGTAGTCATTAAACCTAAACCTGTGTAAAGTGTAGAGCTGCTCCAACTCGTTTCTGTTCCAGTTGGTGCATTGTTCTGCGTGCATTATGGACGACTTTGATTGAAACAGCTGCCTTTGGAGCTTTTGCTTGCGAGGTTCATCTGTCTCAAAGTGGTTCTGTTTGACTGCATAGACACAGTAACAGAGCAGCGTGTTTACCTTTATCATGACAGGACTGTAGCGTCTGGTTCTTGCTCCGGACATTTTTTAGACTCTGCGTGTTCTGTTGAATCAAACACAGGCAACAGTTAGCCATATATAATCTGGATTTACAATCCGTGTAGAGAGAGAGAGAAGATTCACGTCTCACCTGTGTCGCACTTCTCGACGGTCTGAGAAAGTAGCAGAAGAGAAGTGAGTGCAGATGAAGACCAGGCAGACGACATGAAAAAGAGCACAGAGGGGGAGAGAAAGGTCAGGCGAGGTTCACGTGTTAGAAAGTTCAATGATTCTTTGTGCCTTTGCAGCAGAAGCCAAATCAAGTCCAGCAGCACAAAACAGTTGTGGGCAGAAAGAATATACCAGTGTCACAACATAGGTGGGACACAGCTGCGCATGGCATCCAGACCTGCACTATTTCTCTGCATCTGGTAGAAAGTATCCTGCAGAAATGTTTTCTGCCCTGTTAGAAATATTGATTTGCCCCAATTGTTCCCATGTGTGTCTGTATCTGCAATGTACCTCCATGCATGATCAGTGATGTCCACATACACGCAGTTACCGTAAAACTAGCACTTCATCTTCTGATCTTAAACCCGACTATCAACAGTGTACAGCAAAAACGAATTGACGGGCCTTTCTGTTCCAGTGACCTTTCTGTTCCAGATGTTAATGTACCTGAGGTGTGTCCTGCAGATGTGGCTCAGAGTCTCGATGTGTTTCTGACTCATGGTGTCGCTTCCAGCAGGCAGACCACCCTCACTGTCCGTCGTCTCTCTCCACTGGCTCTCTGAGAACACAGAACAAATGTTTTTCTCTAACGCTGAACTAACCTTTAGGTCCCTGACAGCTGATGGAGGAGAAACTGATGCGTGCAGTACCCCAGTTCTCCTGCAGGGCAGCGAGGTTGCAGAGGAGACGTTCATGGTAGAGTCTCTCCAGCTGTAGGAACTGGACTGCCCACTCGTCTGGTATCATTATCAGTTAAAGAACCAACACACACCTGACTTATCCCAGAGACATGTCAGAGGGAAGCAGAACTGCTTCATGAATGGTTTCATGGTAATCAACATCAGAAATGTACAGAATATGTGGAAAATGTGGAACCACAAAAAACAAATGTATGTGGATGAAGTCACAGTTGAGACATACTGTTGTTACACCCCGTCCCCGTCTCTCACTCTAACATGATCTGCTGCACATTCTCCTTCTTCCCTCCCTCCCTCCCTCCGTCCCTCCCTGCACACCAAGCTTTCTCCCTCCTCCCACATGTTAGCACATAAACACGCACTGTCCTCCCTGCTGCAGCGTGACAGGCCGACAGCTGTTGCCGGGCCAACAGCACAAACCCAGCCCAAGGAAATACTACTGCAAGCCATCAGGGGCTTTGGGCCAAAGTGCGAGGGAACACCCAATGGGAGACAAATGAACAAATAGAAAACAACAACAGCAAAAACACAATCATTATTTTACGTGTTATTGGTAATAGAAGCCCTTTTGACCCTCTGACATTTATAGAGTCTTCATAGAGTTTTTATTTTATTATAAGTGCCACTCAGTCACTGCTCAGCTGGAACACGGCAGTCGACTGGCAAAAGTCACCACGCGTAGAAGCAGGGGAATGAGGTCACAGTTCACTTGAAAGGATACATTCCTGTTTCAGGGAGTAGGACTCTGCAATCTGGGGGAAAGGATCAAGAAAAGAAAAGATAATGAATTTAAGAAGAAGCAGATTCACAGAGTGTGTAAATCAGACTGAAACACCATCATTAACCTGTGTCAGAGCACCACGTGACCTTACACACTAATAAAGCCGCTCAACCAAAGGTACACGTGTTTGTTTGAAGCTCAGCAAATTCCTTTAAAGATATATATCACATGACAGCGTCGTACCAACTGGACAGCCTGCGATACATGAAGTCACGTGTTAATACTGTACTTATTCACTGCATCAAAGTGCCTCTGTGGACTTTTTCCCACCGACCCATTACCTTCCTTCCACGTGATCACTCACTAGTAAATCAGAGAATTTCACCCCCTCGTTTTGTTTGTGTGTGTGAGTAATTCTTTAGAGTCAAGATCTTGTTTTGTTGTTGCACAAAATTTTATAAGGAAGCTATTGAACAAAGGTAGTTTGCCCGGGCAAGTCTTAGAGCGTTGCTTTACTGATTTTAGTGCAGATTTACAGTTTCCTAAGAACAGAACATATTATGTGGACATCCATACTTTTCCCTGAACATGCTGACGTTCCAATAAGATGCTTTTTATTATAGAAGTTACTTCAATCAGAGACTCAGCACAGGCCCAGTGGACCTCCGTGTTGAGGAGCTGCACTGATGTTGGTAGCACATATGAGTGTCTTTCTGCATACTCTTACTCTATTAAATGCTCAGTGACAGGAGCTGGAAATGACCCAATATGGAGCTGTATGTGCAGTCACAGTGTCTGCAGAGTGCAGCGTTGCTCACACGGACAGAAAATGCTTATAAACAAACAATAACTGATCATATCGTCACACGTACTGAGAGCTTTTGTCTAAAGACTCTGATACAGCACCAGTGCTCTGCTTCTCTCTCGCTTACATGGAAAACACTTTCATCATTGTTCCATTATTTTCATGCTGTTGGCAGCATTGTAAAGTCAGCTACAAGCTTCATAAGACCCAGGAATAGCTGAGAGAAATTAATCACATCGTCTAACTGTTAGGATATCGTGGTCTACAAAGCGCTGCACCCACGCCGCGAAACTGCTTCAAAGAACATACTCAACTAAACGCAGAGGCCGAGCTAAGCTGCATTTATCACACCGCTAATTAGCATGTCTGTTTGAGTGTTGTAATTGTGATCTGAGGCAGGGGAGCAACAAAAGAGCAGAGACATACCAGCTCAAATTCCTGCACCTGCAGACTGGGGACAGTTGCGTAAATGTTCTCTTCTGCTCCAGTAACTGCTGCTGATGCTTCCTTGAGCAACGCATTCACATTTAACGTATTCAGACAGCTCACCTTTCTCAATTATTAACTTCTTCCGGTCTTGACACATTTGCATGCAGGTGGTCAAAATCGAACAAACAGTTTTTTGATGGTTTGATAGATCTGTTGTACTCACGTCACACAGGATGCGTCTGCTACACATACAAAGCCCACACACACACGTTTGGAGGGAGAATCTACACACACAGAGACACACACCTGGTGCAGGCAGTGTGGCAGCAGTGTGTAGTCACTGTTTTCTCCCAGGGACTGCAGGGAGGCCAGCAGCTCTGGGCTGGGGCCCGGCGCTCCGTCTCTGGAGACACTTCCTAAAAACATACAATATAACTGCCAGAGAGAGATATACCTAATGTTTCAGATGCTGTTAACCTGTGACCCTCTGAGCTATGCAGATGTTTAAGCAACAGCAGTAACAACTTCTAATGAGGAGAGGGAAGAATGAAAAGTATTTTACCTGTGGCACTATCATTGACTACCACTTCATGTTCCAGCCCTGTGTCAGGAGCTTTCGGCGGGCTGGTGTTCTTGTTCCCCATCACCTCTGCCCCCTCCACAGTCTACTAGTCCAAAACAACGCTGGTTACAAAAGCTGACACTCTCTCTTTTGGGTCCAAACTGTAAAAAAATCTAATGTTTCTTTATCAGAGTTCTCCTTCTACTGACCTACCCTAGGTTCTTGGGAAAGTCTATGTTGCTCTAAGCTTCCAGAAGTGAAAAAAGTGTCTGGAACACTGGAGAATGAGGTCTCAGCAGGTTTAGTTTGAGATCACTCTCGACAGAGCATGTGATTTAATCCTCCTTTGCTCCTCCTGGGTGGCTAGGAACACAGAGACGTGAAATGCCCACCGCAGTCTATGAAGACCTGGGCTGTGGAGGATGTAGTTCCCACCGACTGTTTGCTTTTTCACATATTGTGCTTTTTCTTGTCTTTGTTTCATACAGATGTCAGCGTAGGCTCTTCTGCTTGTCCCCAGCAGACTGTCAAGGAAAAAATGGCACATTTTAAGAAGAGTGTTTAAGAGTCATGTGTTTCCAAACAGAGAAAGGGGCGAATCGGAGAGAATCGGCATCAAAGGGTTGTCTTGGTGTCTAAACCATCGCTGTCCACTGAGGCATGGCAAAGTTGTCCACTGTAAATAACTCCCAGGTTGAAAATACTGCTGTGTGATAAAAGTAATGAACCACCTTCTGATTTCGTTTGTGTGTCTAACACAAAACAAAACAGAAAAAAAGAATCAACTTGTGTGGAGGGTGAATACATCAGACAACAGTTAAACACAGCTACACAGCTACGGTTTCATCATATCAACTTCAGTCAAATGTTGTAATTTCCATTTGCACTAACAAATCAGTAAAAACATGATTTGGTTCCAGCTACTGAAACGTAACGATTTACAGCACTGTTCATTATTATTGTTACACAACTCTCCAAAATCCCAATTGTATTCAATAAACTACTTTATTGGTGCACCATGTGACGACTGTGGGGCCTCCGGTCCACATGTGACCCCAGGAACTGAGAATCGTGACACCAGCCCTGGGGTTCATGGCGACCCCGCAGCCTTTTGTACAGTATGAGCTTGTAGGAAAACGTTGCTTTGTGTCTCCACTGATCAAGGTTGGTGGGAAATAGCTGACATGAAATAGATGAATATATTTCTGCCTGAGTGATCAGACGGCATGAGAGCTGTGTGGTGCTATGTGTTTACACAGCATGTTAGCATTTTAGTGAATTCTGAAACATGGAATGTGACATAAAGTACAAACGCTGGGAGCAGAGACTGACTCATATGGCGATGCAGGGAAGACCTAAGAAGAAAATATGCATAGAGCAAACTAAAACACACAGTTTTGTGATTACCTTAGGTCAGTTTAAGTAGTTCCTTTCAATGAGAAGATTAATAACAGTCAGCTGTTGGTTAGCCGAGCTGAGCATGAAGACTGATGAGTGAGAAACCTAGTTAGCTTGGCTCTGCCCTGGAATAATTCCAGGAAGATGTTTGTACACCTTCCTGGATACAGCTTCAGAGGTGCTAGTGGACACATGTAGGTGCCTTTGAACCAACAGGAAACTGTTTCTATTTAATGATTTTAGGTATTTATATTTATGAATGTGTCCGTATGTAAGTGAAGACTGTTTTAGGTGTGCAGTATTGTTCCTCGCTTCAAAGTCATTTCACAATGATCTAACCTAACCTACATTTAGACTTTACTTTACTTTACTTTACTTTACTTGGCAGACACTTTTATCCAAAGCGACTTACAAGGAGAAGACACCAGCAATTAC
>JAUMTR010000016.1:2943195-2959926 GCA_032270685.1 Microctenopoma stevenorrisi
TATTGCGTTAGAAGATCCCGCAGACGCAGACGGAAATCACTTTTTGGCAGGCAGTCGATTTATGGCACGACACCGGCCCTGGCAGATGACCCCCACCCTGCGCCTGCCTCTGCTGGGTGGAGGCTGTATGATCCCAGCACACGGGATTACCGCGGTGACTCCCGTGCTTCGGTGCTGGGTGAATAGGACTGAATTGAATTTGGAGACCTATGATGCGTCCGTGTGCGCGTGCCCCTACCGAGGCGACCACGTGCACGGAGGGCTCGCGCGGCTGCAGCTGGCGCTCTCGTGCTCTAATGACACTTCTGCTGCACAGCGTACGTCTCTGCTTCATGTTCATTTAGTGCGAGAAAGGTTCGGAGCTAGAAACAGCACAGGTGAAGTCAGATGTCCTGTTTACATCCAGTATATTCGCTGCTGTCGTTTTTTACTGTCGCATCCTACATACAGGTAAGAGACAGCCAAGTTAGTGGCACCGGATACACAGAAGGCAGGACGCAGGATGGAGAGATGTACTCACGGCTGGATGGTGTCTCGCTGGGTGAACTGGCTGTTTCTCCCAGGCCGCCTCGGACTGCTGCAGGATCCGAACACGCCTCAGCCCCGCTGTGCGCCTCTGGCCATCACTCATGCTCCTTGTTTGCGGCGCAGTCCGGGGGTTTTCTCTCGGCTCCTCGCTGCAGTGACACACAGGCTGCCCCCTGCACGAGACGCTCCTCTTCTCCTGTGTCTAGTTCACGGTCGAGGCTGCCATCTCCTGGCAGATGTGTCACACTGGCTCCTGGCTGCGCGTCAGCGCGTTATGTAACAGCTCATGTCGCGGGGTGGTAAGCTGGTAAACCGTGCACCGGATCATAAGATGTACACAGTCTGTGTGTTGTTACACAACCAGAGGAGAAAAGAGTAGATTCATCACATGCCATGTCACCTAACCACGCAGTGGTCCTCACAGCCCTGTTAAGCCACAGCATATATAAGCTAGGATGCAGCTGATGGACTGTTGACATGTGAGGAGGATTGTGGTTTTCACTCCTGACCTGCAAGTGCATTTGTATTTGGTCCAATCTGAATCAGGCTAAAGAATGAGGAAGTGGAGCAGAAAGAGAGGAAGGGCACAGTCGGGGTGGGAGCGTGTGTGTGTTTCTTTTTACCTTTTCTATCCCTCTTCTAATATTTCTGACTTTATAATTAGGCTGCTTCAGGGGCTGAACTCTGCCTGCATAATAAGTCATACTGTTGTTGTTGCATCACTGTACCACAGAATAGTTTTCCCTCTCTCTGTTTGCTCACACACACACACACACACACACACATTTCAGTAATACACAAGAATGCATACAAAAAAATAAATGTATACTGATCATGTACAGGAACAGCAGAAGGACTTTAATGCTTGCATGTCAAATTAAGGACACTTAGCAATGTGTCTAAAAACAGAAGAAGAACAGGGAGCTGTCTCATCATTGACATACAACATGCTGACTAATAGGTATCACGAAACAAACATCCAGTCTGAGTCTTCCCTGATCCATCGGTGTGTCCATGTGTACATTCTTCATGCACGTTTCAATGGCTATTGATTAGTCTGCATCAATGCGCCCTCTTTGATTGGCTCAATCCAATCCAGGGCCACGAAGCTCTTCAGACACAATGACATCATCTCTTCGATGTAATTGCTCGTCCATTGCGCTAGAATCAACATTTTTATTCTGCTCCAAAACATGTGCTAATGTGCCTGAGCTGCCGGTTTATTGATCACTAACCACCAATCTTCTCAACAAACTTAGACCACACCTTTCAAACTGTCACAGCTCTGAAACACATGGAAACATTTTTACATCACTTTTACAACAGGATTTTAAATACACAAATTTATTTTCATAATTGTATTCAGCACCAAGGTCTATGCACCAAATGGCTTTAGAGGGTAGCATAGTATCCCACCTGTCAAACACTCCCTGGTAAAATAACTGTGATGTTCAGAGACAGATTTATGTTCCGCTACAAAACAGAAAATTGGTTCGAAATGAGACACAAGATGATGTCTGTTTCTTTATTGAAAGAACCCAACGCTACCGTCACGTGTGAATGTGTGGGAATTTCAACTTAACACAGACAATAAAAAGAAATGTCACAGTGAAGTGCATCATTGTTAGAAAAATGTAGCGGCCCCATTGCATTGTTTGTCAGTTGGTGCTTGAGTTCTGAAGACACTGAGCTCCATAAATACATCTGATTTCCCGTAAATTGCTTAAACACAGATACATTTAAATCATTAGCAAATAGATAAAAGTGCTTAACTTGAGGCCTTCGTCACTACAGGGTGTATAAGTCTGTACAATGTTAAAAACATGAAAAGGTTTGCAGAGCACTGCTGATGGTGGCCTGACTGTTGTCAAAAATCTAGTCTGACAGAGATTCAAAGACAACTGTCGGCTTGGTGTCACGACCCTAAAAATGAAAAGAAAGACCAATATTTGGTTCAACACCTTAAAACAAGCCGTTGTTCATTTTATTACCCAGCAAATTCCTCACAAGGAGGGAAAGGTTACATTAGTCCTTTAGCTAAAGTAAAAAGGTCTTGTTAGCATTTGATGCTGCGTATAAACTGAAAAACTAAAAACCTGTATGTTTCTGCTTGCAGAAGGGGGTAAGGATAATAATAAATGTATTGGTTATTATTATATTTAACATCTCTGGTGGATAAGAATAATCCTTAAAGTGTCCACAAAGCATAGTGGGTTTGTAAGTGGTATTCCAGTCAGCAGTAGAACTGCATCTGACCTTTGACCCCCCAGTGAAGGTGGATAAGGAGAGAAAAGGTGCAGGTAGAGCAGGACATACCATCTGTAGCAACTGCTTTATTTAAAGGTATAGGGGCCAATATAGGTGTTATGTACATGAAGTGTGTGTAAAGTTTAAGTTTGCATCATCATTCCGCTCAGATCCCCTTTAAAGCTCTCGGCTCCGGCACTTTCTGTCGTCTCTTCCTATGGCGTGTCCTGGCAGTGACGTCAAAGGAGGTGACCATCATGATGTTGGCCTTGCAGATGTTGACCCTGCGCTGCAGCTGTGCCGTCACAACCTCAAGGGCCTCCAGATGCTCCAGGGAGTCCACCACAAACGTCTGCCAGAGGTCGACTGTGAGAGAAAGGACAGTGGGCTAACAATGAAGCACTAAAGCATACAAACACGTTTCCTCCTTTTCTATCTCCTCGAGTTCTTTTCTTGCATCTCTCCGTATGTCTTTAGCAGGAGGGACTAAGACGCGAGGAAAAGATGTTCTTTCATTCATAGGTAGACATTAGTGACGACCCTCTCTATGAGGTATTTCTGTGCGCATATTTCTTCAGAGAGAATATTTGACTGACACTCTTGGTTCCACTTGGCGGGCTCCAGCATGAGATTGTGCTTGGCCTGCTCCAGCTCTTTCCTTAGGTTGTTGTATTTGGCTCGGACCTCTGAGATCCTCTGCTGACGATGCTCCAAAAACTTCAGCTTGGCGCTGAAGCACGTGGGTCCCTGAGAACACAAACACGCGCAAGATTTCACCGATGTTTTATTAGTTCAGATGGCACATAATGATTCCCATTTATTTGTAGCTGTATAGAAAACTTAAAGATGAGATGATTCTCACACAGATTCTGAAGTTACACTTAGTGCTTTTTTCTGTATATTTTATAAGCAGATTCGACACAAAGAAGCAGGACAGAACAGCTGATTTCACAATTGGGACTACACTGCAACAACAGATTTCCTGTAGTGAGCATCAGTGCAAAAAAATGTCACACACACACACACACACACACAGAGGTGCACTGTCTTTCTCCACACACACTACATCATAAACACTCTGTGAGGGCAGGGATGACACCTCTGGGGAGTGAAACAAGACAAGCCTGTAAGCAGCTAAATGGAATTACTCTCTGATTATACTAACTGTATTACACACAGGGCAAAATAAATGTCAGTACACGTGCATTTCTGAAGGGAAACCTCTAAATATGAAGCACAGGACACTGTGATATCAAACTGTTGTACCACCGTTGTCACTTTGTCATTTGTGTAACAATGTTGTAATGAAAGACCAGCAGTAATTTCAAGATTCTGTCATTTTAATATTTGCTGAACATCTTGATCATGATGATTTCTATATGTTTTACTCCCAGCGTTCTTTGTTCTTTGCTGCAGCATTGACCCAATTTCCCCCATGTGGTCATTAAAATTGTATCAAAGTTGTTGCGCCAGAGACTGGTGGAGGAGGGGAAAACGTCTCATGGGGCCAGACCCCCCGTCATGGGGACATGACATCACCATATGCACCAGATGTAGCTTTCAAGCACATTTCATCTTTAAATGCATTTGTTTGTCTTTGACTCGCACTGGGTCCCTTCAGAAAGCTATTTACATGCTGTCATTTAATCTCATGCATCAACACCTTGTGGACACAGTCATTATTTGTGGCCTATCTCGAGGACACTTTAAGACACTGTGGAGTCTCTGTCATGCTGACTATATATGATTTGTAAAGTAAAACAGTGTGTTGCTGTGTAGCTTCACAGAACCTGCCCCGCTGCTGGCTACAGATTATACCGCCCTGTAATGTTTTTTTGGTGTTCACATTTCGCCCCTATTATTCACAACAGTAAAATGTCTAGACATTCTAAATGTGACGTGAGCGTTGTGGACTGGTTCGTTTTTTATTCATTAGAGCAACAGCACTCTTCCTAGGTACGGTGGTGGTGGTGTACTGTCTGCTTATTATCTCAGCAGTTTGGATACATAAAATATGGCTTTAAATATTTGCAAGTAATCAAGAAATAAAAAAAATGAAATAAAAAAATAAATACAAGAATAAAATGACACTTGCAAAGTATTTATTAATTTTTTTTCTGTATCACACTTTGCTAATTAATAATAACAAAAACAGCAGAAACTGTTTACTACTACCCTGATCTTTTGTGCCAAAGTGGCTTTGACTGCTATTCAAACCTGATTCCAGGTATGATGGAGGGGGCTGTGGAGACTCTTGAAGAGGTTGGGCAGTATTATGTTCTGCCAACGTTCCAACTGGCTGCCGGCTGAGGTTGATAAAGGTCATATATCATATGATGCCCTTTAACCTCCAAAGAATTCAAAATAAACCCAGCACCTGTTTGTCAGCACCTGCTCTTTTCTGCATCCTCTGCACATTGTCGATCTCATACACCTTGATCTCGTAGGCCTCTGGGATTTCCGGATCCACCCAGCGAGATCGCAGACCGCTAGCTGAGCGTCTCAGGGACTGGTGTGTTTCATGGGGGAGATGACGCTGGTGAGAACCTACAGCAGGGTGAGGCCAAATGTGCAGTGAGAGGCTGTATCTCGACTTGTTTTCTTTGTCCTCTCATTCTGAAACTATATATGTGCAGTGAGATTTATTTTTATTAATTTAAACAACTGAATACTTTTAATTAATATGTTCATTCAGCAAAACCATCAGCTCCTGTTGTTATCACATCACCATGAAGTATTCTTCATCTTTATATTTCACTGTATCAGATTCAAGTGCTCTTAATTTCCTGCATCCATTAGTAAGTACTGTCACTGGGTTCATATTTTAATAATGACCTACACAATAAGGCTTTTTATGGGAATAGGGAAACTGAAGGGAGTCTACAGATGTGTCATCTCCAATTCATGTCACATTAAAATGCTGTGTGGTCATATTACAGACTGAATAATATGAAGAGGAGACAATCTTTGCTTCCTGTAGCTTTAAAGTAGCTACAGAGTAGCTTTCTTTTCACAATATTTTGTGGGTGCGAATTAACAAAAGTATCTGCCCTTAACTGTGGAATGATAAAACAACATTTAAAAAGGAAAAGAAAAGAAAAAGATTTGCCTGGTTAAATACCTACACCACTTTCAAATCACTGCCAGTTGATGCTGCAGTATGTTGAGATGACTAAAACCCAACAACTGCTACCAGGACTGAACCATTAAGTCTATTAATGCCCAAAGGAAGTCATCAAAATGCTCAAAGAGTTTCCTAACTTTTTTTGAGAAAGGGCTAACAGTTAAATAAGAACAATACAAGATGAGCACTCAGCACAGTGATTAGGTTCTGATGTTTCCAGAAGTTCAGTTCATATAGAGGAGTCAGACATTCCAGGCGTTTTACCTGTGTTGCCTTTCCTTCGAGAAGATCGGCTGCTGTGAGTTACACTGTGGAGAGAGCCACTCCTGTCGCTGACAGAGCCCCTGTTTGAGGTGCTGCTGCCTGTGGCTTCACTGTCCCTCATCATGCTGTCGTATCCACTGCTCACCATACTGTTCCTGCTGGAGAAATACAGGGACGTCTTTCCCATAGCCGGTGGCAAGTCACCACTCAACACACTGGTGGTGTCACTGGCGTGTCCACTAAAATAATCAGGCATGCGAGGGGCAGTCACTTGGCTATAAGGCGAAGGAAGACTGGTACTTTGGTCCACTGCTGCTGAAGTGGGACTGGTAGCCCTTTCCTTAAGGAGGTCTGAGATCCGGCCATTGAGAAACCCCTGGATGGCAGATTTTGTGGATGAGCACGTGGAGCTCAGGCTTGGGGTCCTACTGATGGAGTGATTAGAACGTGGAGGGGAAGAGGAGAAAAAGGATGACGTTCGCTCAAAACTAACAGCTTTACCGTCTGGGGAAAGACTGGCGCTGCGGTTAATAGACTGCCGTAGGCCTTTGTGGGAGAGGTTCTTGGTGCTGGGGGCAGACAGTCGACGTACTTTGGGGCTAGCTATTTTAAGTTTCCCAACAGCAGAGAGCTTGGAATGGGCGTGTCGTGCAGATTGAGATACGTGACTTTCAGATGGAAAGAAGTCATGACTCTGGTCCGAGCGAGGATTCTTCCTGGGGCTCCTGCTAACCCTTGGAAAGGTACTATCTCCCTCACTTCCTTTATAACCTCTCTTACCAGTCCCTTCAATACTTCCCTTGGAGCTTCCCTTAGAGCTCACAGAGGTGTTGCTACTGCCTCTATCAAGACTAGGAAAGTTCTTTGGGGTTCTTCCAAGGGAATTTGTTCTACAGGCCAGCTGCTCCAGTTTGGCACTGAAAAGCCTGCCACTGTCCTCAGTGGGTGACTTGAGCCTCACACTCATATTATCATGTTTCATTTTTGGACTTGCGATCTCAAACAAGGATCCAACCCCCTTTCTGGGAGCACTACTAGCATCCTGTCTGCACTCTGTTCCATATTTCAAAGGAGAAGCGACACAGAGGCTGTGGTTCATGGGGGAGTGCTGCCTAGCCTGTCTCCTTTCCAGAGTTGCCCCTGGGCTACATGGGGTGGATGATGTCACCACCCTTGGGTCTCTGTGGTCGTCTGCTATGTGACAGCCATGGTAACGCTGATGGTTGGCATTTTGCCAGGCTCTGGGCAAACTACCTGTTTTAAAGGAAACAGGGGTGGTCTCTAGGCAACCAGGTGAAACACCAGTCCTCCTGGGGGCATTCCCAACAATTTTACACATGATTTCTCTCTCCTCTGAGCCTTGTTGAGTGTTAGTGGAATAAACATGCTCGCTGCCTCTAGAGCGTCTCTTGTCTGTAAATCTTGGTCTGTTTCCACACATTTTATTTTTTGCTGTTTCGTCACAGAAAGGTGAATCTTCCAAGACTGCTGAGTCACTAGAAATCTGACTAAAAGATGAGTCACATACTTTGTCTGGCTTTTTTACATATACATCAGAGGCAGCAGTTCCACTCCTCTTCCTGTCTCCTGGACATTTGGCATTATTCCTTTTGTGGTCCGCCGCTGACTTGACTCCTGTAAAAGTGTCACTTCTTTCTTTTTCTTTTGCATTATCCAGATAACAGTCCAAATCAGTATTAATCAGCATTGGGTTAATAAATGAAGGTAAGAACCCTTTTTCCCTATGGAGCGGGGTCTTTTTGTCGCTGTCTTCTGTGGTTACAGGCTGAACAATGGAGCTCTTGGGTGTAGCAGAGCAGCGTGCAGATGTAGACTCTTCGCTTACATTGCTGATTATCCTGATTGGTTGACAGGTAGACTCTTTAACCTCTGCCTGGGTGGTGTCTCTGATACAAATAATGTTTCCACCTGTCCTTCCTCTGTTTAGCTCTCCACTGATGGTCACCTCCTCTACCATAGAGAATACGAGTTCATCTTGACCTTTCAGGTCCAGTGGCTGTTGAACAGTCACTGTGATTGTAGCCTTCATTTCCTTAACATCCTCTGTGGGGCGATTAGGTAAGGCATCCCGCTGTATAACACTAGTAGCCAGGGAGTGTGAAGAGGAGCAGGAGGAGGAAGGAGATATGGGAGAGCTTTTGCCAACGGGTGAGGTCCTTTTGTCTGGTTTGAACCAATCAGCAGTTTCAGATCTCTCCTGGTTTCCTGTGTGCGGAAGGGAAGTGGCGACGGCTTTGCTCTGAGAATCCACATCAAAGTTCTGAGACAAGAGTTTGACAGCTGACTTACAAGCTCCAGTGTTGGTAGGAACAGAGCGACAGTTCATGTGAAGACTGAGAGTTTGATTGAGCAGTTCCTCACTAGAGCTGGTCCCACTGCACTCCTCACAGTCATACAGGCCTGAATCCTCTCTCTGAAAACTGTCTCCAGGGAAGGCACCATCTGTTTGTTTTTCCACAGCAGGGTTTTGACTGCACCCTGACCCCTTATTCAACAATGTCTGTGGGGATCCTGATGATTTAGCATCTTTCTGTTTCCCCATTTCTTTCTGGAGTTGTGATTTGGTTGTGATATTGTTGACTGAAGGACCTTTTGAGGAAGACCTGAGTGCTTCCATTATCACCTCACTTCCATCAATGCAGCCCAGACGCTCTTGAAGTTCAGCAAATGTTTCACATTTAAGGCAGTCCCTCTCTGTCGGCTTTATGTCTGCCTTTCCCATCTCAATATGCCCCTGACTATTTTCCTCCGTTTTCTCTCCCTGCAGCCGAGGAATCCTCAGAAGCTCTTGGAGCAGAGCGGTAAACTCTGGATCATCCAAATCTGCCTTATTGGGGTTCAAAGAAGGTATGATGGGCACAAATTTAGGTTGTGCCAGCTGTGGAGCTGCTTTGGACTGGACCAAACCTTCTGAGTCTATTTGGATCACTGTGTCACAGGACTGGTCACTACTGGAACGCTCATCTAGTTCACCACGCAGACGTAGAGGGCAGATGTCAACATCTACCTCATCTGTGGAGTGGAACGCCCGCAGGGACCACGTCTGAGCCCCTCTTTTTTCTTTAGGCAAACTCCTACCACAAGGAGAACAGGAGGTGGATTGCTGTTGAATACAAATGTATTGTGGAATTAGAGCAACATATAGTTCACATGACTGAGAACTATAGACAGGGGTTGTTATTTTTCACACATTTTGTCAAAATTGCAATCTCTCTCGGACATTTAGTTGTCCGTTAGGTGTCAGTGCATAGAAAACCTTGTAGTTGTATACACTCTATAAATGGAGGAGCCCAGCCCATTTGGCTCTAAGTCCTTCACAGCGGGGAAGCAGTTCTGTAGCAGCTGTAACTCAGTGAGTTCTCATGTGGTCAGTTTGGTCCTTCAGCATTTCATTGTGTATATAAAAACAACTAATATCAAAACAGCTAAATCACGAACTTTCCCTTTAAACAAAATGACATCACCTTATAAGAATGGGCACCAACATGGAGATGTTGCTGGACATACACTGTACCTTTGTCCTCTTCTGTGTCCTGCGGATACGAGAAGCCAGCTGGACGGTAGACAAGGTCTCTTGAAGGTTTGCCAGGGAATCTGCAACTTGAGCGATCACTGTGAGGTGGCAATTACCATGGCCCAAGGACTCTCGAAGGAGCATAGCCAACTTACTACCCCTGTGTACAGCCAGAGCAAATGTCCAAATATTACATCAAGGAATTTCTTGGTTATTTCAGATCTGACATAGTGGTTTTTCTGGTGTCAGTTTAAAGCATTTGCAGAAAAGGCTTTTCTATTTTTGTAAGCTCACATTGAGAATCAGTGTGTGTAATAAAGATTATGCTGCACCAATATATTCCAAAATATTTACACTAATAATATTATGGACTTTGTTTCTTACTTGCTTGGGGTGGTTTTATGTCCACTTAGCAGAGACAGGACAACAGGGCCCAGCACAGAATGAGGGGGTTTATTTTTGCTCTTACCCCTCATCCCACTACACACATCTATCATGGTCAATTTAGTGGGGCCCCGTGCACCTACGGAGAGAGATTAGAGAAGACATTTTCATGCAAAGGCAGGAGAACATACATTTTAAGACACATACTACAGTGCATTACATCTGCTCACAAGCCTCCTGGTAATTGAATAATTCATTATAACCTCTGCCAATGGTGTTGCTTTCTGTGCGCGGGGGCTGGATGTAGAGGGTGAAGAACATTATGGAGCTGTGACACAGATACGTGATGAAGTCACTGTGCCGGCGGGCTGTGATGGCTGCGTCCAGGAGGCAGGCAGCGCGCTCTGCAGTGGGGGCCTTCACACGGTTGTGGTTACGCAGCTAGAAAGAAACAAGAAGATACACATGGTATGTTGTCCTATTGCCCGTCACTGTGGGAGAATCTTGGGAGACGTTTGCACTTTGCCAAACGTGCAAAAGTCTTTATCGATGCATCGTTTATCCCAGTGACAGAATGTTTGGGAATAATAATAATCATTCAGGAGTTTGATGATGAAGAGAAACACACACCTAAACTAACGAGATACTGCTTTGTAAATGACAAACAGCAGGGCGGGAAAACAAAGAACTGCACAGTAATAACTGAATTTGATAGAATCCTTTAGGTTTTTATTATCCTCTCATATCCATTACAGGATCCTAAACATGGAGTCAGACAATGTACTGCATATCATGATTGACACCCACTGAAGACAACAGGCAATTTGATTTGTGGACACTGAGAATCCCCAGGCAGTTTTTCTGGGGTAATGATAGATGTCGTGGTTCACAGGTGTTAAAATGGATGTAAAATAACAATTATTAGTACTGTATTTCAATTCTCAGATGGAGTCTTTGGTGCAGTGCCAGTGAAGCCAAATAAAAAGCCTGCTTGTCACTTGTCAACATAATGTAGTTTTGGCTCTCCAGCCGATTACGTTCTTCAAATGAATAAAGCAACAATGTGCATCAATGTCTCCTTGTGTGCTAACACTTAGATAGAGCACAGGCAAACTGGGAGAGAGACAGCACTTCATTTAACAACCCCCTCTCCTAATAAAAAATATTGTTCATCCTACTTGTATCCCAGAGACGGGGTCCTCTTGAATTTTAATATGGGCCTTTGGACTGTCCTGGACACTGCCTAATGAGGGGACGACTTCCCCCAGCAGATCTCTTAGTGTGTCCTCCTCTCCGCAGCAGAGCTCTACAGCAGACACTGACACAGTCAGATCAGTCCATGTCTTCTCCCTGCGTCGCTCAATGGCACTGTACAGCCAAGAGATGGCACAGGGAATCAGCCCGAGCTTCTGGATGCTCTCATCACCCCCCACCATGCTGGACCAGGAGCCTGAGGCGGAAACAGAGCAGAAAAAGCAGATCTATCTGTGCAACATGTGCTATACGTACACACGTGTGCGTGCAGGCCTATCAACACGTGCACTGCATCAGTAGATTCTTACACAGTCACACATTTCTTTACATTTGAGCTGGATCCTTGTGATTGTCTATATGCATGCAAAAATCCTAATTTTTTATCCTAATAAGTCAGAAGGACACTATCCCAAAAAAGAGGAAAATATCTGGGAGTGATTGGCTTCCATGTGCTGCTTACTCCTGATGCCAGATGTTCTAAAAACAAATGAAGGTTTTTCTACCACATTCCCTCCACCTTTTAGAACTAGTTAAAGAATGTTGTGTTTCATACGTTGAATAACAATCACTCTCTAGCTTGCATTGTATTTTTACATCACGTCACTGGCATACACTAAAACCATTTCTGGGAATTTAACGTTGACTTTGACATTTCAGAGTGAGAGAAGACAAATATGGGCAAAACAATGTGTGTGCGCACAATAATGACAGGTGTGTGCATGAGCAGAGAAAACATAAAGTCAAAACAATGCCCAAATGAAGACCAGACATAAAGAAACACGCCAACATAGATTGTCTTATGGACAAGTGCCATGCTGTATCTCTTAGTGCACTTTTGCCCCACATTAGTTTTGAGTTATGGACCTGTTTTACCCTTATCCAAACTCTAATTGAATGAGGATAAGAGAATTGGTTTACTCCAATTAAAGGCCGAGCTGCCTGCCGTTATTCAGACAGAATAGTATTCTGTGGAAGAGATTGATATCCCCTGGCTGTGGGCCACATGTAGTCTGTATTGGCCAACTAATTCAATCAGATTTACGGAGAGTGGCGTCATGTGAAAAAGCAGCTCCAAGGAGACCCTGTCCTTAGTGTGTGTGTGCGCGTGTTTGTGTGTGAGTGTGTGTGTCTTGCAAATCTATTAAATCTCTCCACCGATACTAAGTGCAGGGTTCCATCTCTCTAATAGCAACGTATTACAGCCCATTTTGTTTTCAGTCCCCTCCCGAGTTCAGCGCCTGAGCAAAACAAAGTTAAGTTGTTGTGTTTTTTATGCACTACGCTGAAATTTCTATCAGGCAACAGCAAGCTTTTAAAAGGGCAACTGCTGTATAATTGATGAATAGGCTTTTATTTACGAAGTTGCAGGTAAATTACAGTTAAAGATGAATGGCGAAGAAGGAGAGAGTTGAAACGGCAACACTTGCTTAAATAAAGTAGACGTTAAAAAGAATAAATGGGGCACGAGACAAAGCAAAAGATCAAGGATGTTAGAGGTGTGCATCAAGATTGATAAGAGGATACAAAGAGAAAATGGAGGCAGGGAGCTTAAGTGATAAAGGTAGAATGAATGATCGCAGGAGTGAGACAGGGGTACAGCATGAGGAGGGGCCTTAAGCACAGATAAAAGCTTCCCACTCTCGTCTCAAGATTTTTGACCCATGGCCTCTCGGAGTGACCCATTACTCACCCACATCAGCACATCCCAAACCCAGAACACATCCGTCGCTGCCACTGAGCACGCAGCGGATGACATCAGCCAAGACGCCAGCACACACCTCGGCCTGGCCAGAAAGAACAAAGGACAACAAGCATCTCATGATTCATTCTGCACTGAAAAAAAACATTCAATGAAAGAAAAGAGCCGAAACAGACGAGGGATGCATACGGATTTTGCAAGATTCCCCTGGGCTCAGATACTGTAAGCAGAGCTTGGAGAAAGTTGAATATAATTGATGGACTGTGCAATTGTGGGGGCTATTTAAGCCCTATCAGTTTTCAGGTCATCAGACAAAGAGAGCAAAGCAACCGTGACGTGTAGTGTGCAGATGGGAAGAAATGCACGCTGAATGCTAACAAGCGCTAAAGGCTAATGTTACACCGGTAACATTAGTTTTGTTACACCAGTTATCTGTAAAACAATGCAAGATCAATATGCAGATATGAAAAAAAAAAGATTTAAATTATGTGCAACCGATGATAAACCCAACCTGACTGGACTCCTGGTTATAGGCAGTATCAAAGTTGAAGGTCTTTAGGAAATTTTTGCCCTCCCTGCCTAGTGTCATCGTCGCGTGTGCTTGCTTCATGCTGACTGGTTCCATTACGGTCACTCTTTTTTTGGACGGGTCCGTCCAGAGAACAGGTGGTTGGCCATGTTCCCCTGGCAGTTTAGGGTTCACCCTCAGCACGACTTTGACCTGTAAACCAACGGAAACGGAGAAGAGAGCTTTACTGAGATTATCGTGCATTATGTACGCGTGAATATTCAAATCCCTGAATTATTCAGCAAATGATGAAGTGACGCGGCTCTAGGATTGACACCAGTATTTCACCAAATGCTGGAAGAAGAAGTAACAGATGTAGGTGAGGTGTGGAAATAATGTGACTGAAAATTGTGTTCATGCACTGGTATCAAGAAGTTTAAAGACTATGTCTATAAAAGGGATTTAGCTCAGGAGCCTGACATTAAATGTAGCTTTAGGAAAGAGGGCAGAAATAACAAGACATCCGCTCTGAGCCCCAGATGCTCGGTCACGGGAGGCAGAGATACTATTTTATGCATGGTATAGGAAACCTCGGATGCAATAGGGAAGTCTTGGCAGAACAAAGCGGTAAAAGTCAAAACAGATTAGGTTTGAGCATTGCAGCGTTAAAGACAGTGTAATATGCTGTTGTGAGTGTTTGGAACTGACATTACTTTATAGCACAATCTGTTCCTCTGCCTCATGTTTGTCTGTAGCTATCAGGTTCTTGAAACTGCATGGTGATGCACACCTTCTGCTATATTTCTGAATGTCCTGACATTAATTCTTTAATGCAGTCATGCACAGGAAGCCTTCGAATTTAAAGGCTTTAAGGTCCTAAATTAAGTTAACTCCTGACTCTGACAGACATTTAAAAAGACTCATAGGTCTTAGTCTGTAGGACGACAACATCTACCTCACACAACACAATGATCAGCATTACGGCATAGAAACCAATTATAAGTTATTCATAATCAGGATTCGAGTCTGCGAGGCTGCAGGCATCCATCCTGATATCGTGCAGGGCTGCATTACACCACTATGACATCATCTGTCATTGATAATTGTGAAAACCTGAAAGCCATATTCCATCTGCCACATGATGAGTTGCCTTTGAAGGATTCCTTTCCCCCTCTCTACGTTATTTTGATACTTGATGCAAAAAGTAACACTATTGAACATGTGTCAAAGGCTTTTTATGATGGTTAAATTATTCAGAGAAAACCCTTCTCCCTCCCTCACAGTATATATTCCTGCACGAGGAGGCACACGGAGCTGAGTGCTCGGGCAGGTGTGGCTGGCGGTAGTGCCTATCTGAGCCTTTATCTGTAACCCTAGACTAAACCCAAGAGCCCTTGTATCTGAGACAAGGGGAGGGCCGGCAGCCATATTGATCTCCCCCATTTCTCCCAGAGGAGGGGAGGGGAGGAACAAGATGGAGACATTAGCAGCGCATTACAGTGTATCATGAGGGAGGAGTGATATAGGATCTCCTCCAAATTGACGGTGATCTCTTTACTCTGCAACATGGGTGGTAAAAACACTTCCAAGGTGTTGGTTGTGGGTGAGGATGGCTCTCAAAGACTACACCACCAATGCAGAGCCATACATGGCAGAGTGACATACAACGTAGCCCGAGTCACAAAGATGTGAATCTGCATTCAACTCGCTGTATTTTACTTAGTATTAAGAGGAAGGAATGTTTGCAGTAACTTTGATGTTTGATGCATTAATCTGTTAGCCTTCAACTTCACATGTATTACTGGAACCTTAAACAACGTGTCCCCAGCAGTTCCCCCACCAAGAGTCAGGTGAGAGAATCAGTTCTATCTACTGCAGGGTGTGTTTTCTAAATATAAAGACAGAGGCAGTAGGTGACCTACATGCATAAAGCCTGAAAAAGTGGACCAACTTCCACCCAAACCACATTTTGTGCTGTGAATCAAACAGAAAGGTGCATGTAAATCTACTGGAATTTGAGAACAGCCTACCTTGCCAACATTGGGTGAGTCTTTTGTTCTGGTGGCAGCTTGTAGCAGGCAGGAGGGGACGGGCGGTGGGTTTTTCTGGATGATCTCCCTAAAGCAGGTGGAAAAATGAGCGGGAGCCGGATCGGAGGCCTGGCCTTTTTTCCTCATCAGGCTGAGCTTCTCTGCTGCCCTGCAGGGAAGTGTGGAGGAGGCATGTCAAGCCACTAACGCTTATGGCATGATCAGACAACACTGCAGATAAAACTGACTTTGTTATTTGCACACATGTTGTATTTACCTGGACAAAAAGGACATAGCAGCGGTGTTTGCAATGGTCACTACTCTGGAGATGTGAGGGATCTTTGAGCTCCTCTCTACAGTCCCAGTGTCCCCACTGCTCAGTGTTGCATCAGCCACACTCTGTCAGGGGAGAAAGCTTGTTAGTAAAATGTGTAATTGCACTCCAGCACCCACTCCAAAAAAGGCTATTATCATGGGAATTAGTCTGAAGAGGAACACGAGGTGCATCTGTCTGAGTGGGTATAGTTAGAGCTGCATGTCAAGCGAGCGCTGTCTGGTCACTGAAGGAGTGCAGTAAGTGTGTCTGACCGTCACGCAGCCCTGTGCAAACTTATTCCATCACTGCAACAGTTCCACGGTGTGTGTTTGGCTCTCATTCATGACTGCTGTGTGTGTAACAACATGACCTATTCAGCATGCATCAAGTCAGCGTGCATCACTGCGAGCTCCACGTCTCATCAGCGTCTCTGCCTTTTTAGGTCAAGGTAACAGCAGTTTTATTACCATAATAACATCCAAACATAGGAGGCTTTTAGTTTCACAGGAGAACTACAATCAGAAGACAGAGAGGAGACAACACTGTGTGCTGTGGTACTATGGTATGGTTGACTAATTATTTCAATCTTTCCTATATTTTCCTCTCCTCTCCTCTCCTCTTCTCTTCTCTTCTCTCCTCTCCTCAGCCTCTCCTCTCCTCTCCTCTCCTCTCCTCTCCTCTCCTCTCCTTTCCTCTCCTCTTCGCATCTCTCCTCTCCTCTCCTCTCTCCTCCTCTGCTCTCCTCTCCTTCCTCTCCTCTCCTCTCCTCTCATCTCCTCTCCTCTCCTCTCCTCTCCTCTCCTCTCCTCTCCTCTCCTCTGCTCTTCGCATCTCTCCTCTCC
>JAUMTR010000016.1:2960151-2980974 GCA_032270685.1 Microctenopoma stevenorrisi
ACTCTACTCTCCTCTCCTCTCCTCTCCTCTCCTCTCCTCGCCTCTCCTCTCCTCTCCTCTCCTCTGCTCTTCGCATCTCTCCTCTCCTCTCCTCTCCTCTGCTCTCCTCTCCTTTCTCTCCTCTCCTCTCCTCTGCTCTTCGCATCTCTCCTCTCCTTTCTCTCCTCTCCTCTTCGCATCTCTCCTCTCCTCTCCTCTCCTCTCCTCTCCTCTCCTTTCTCTCCTCTCCTCTCCTCTCCTCACCTCTTCCCCTCTCATCTCATCTCATCTCTCCTCTCCTCTCCTCTCCTCTTCGCATCTCAAATCTCCTCTCCTCTCCTCTGCTCTCCTCTCCTTTCTCTCCTCTCCTCTCCTCTGCTCTCCTCTCCTTTCTCTCCTCTCCTCTCCTCTCCTCTCCTCTCCTCTCCTCTTCGCATCTCTCCTCTCCTCTCCTTTCTCTCCTCTCCTCTCCTCTCCTCTCCTCTCCTCTCCTTTCTCTCCTCTCCTCTCCTCTGCTATCCTCTCCTTTCTCTCCTCTCCTCTCCTCTGCTATCCTCTCCTTTCTCTACTCTCCTCTCCTCTCCTCTCCTCTCCCCCTCTCATCTCATCTCATCTCTCCTCTCTTCTCCTCTCCTCTCCTCGCTTCTCTCCTCTCCTCTCCTCTCCTCTCCTCTCTTCCATTCCATCATCTTTTGCATCCATTCTCCTGCCTCCTCCATCTAAAACACTTAATCTATTTTTTCTCCCACCCTCCTTTTGTCTCCGTCCTCCTCTCTACTTTTTACTTGAATCCATTTCAACCTTAGCTGCATAATCCTGTATTGATTTACTCTCACACTGGACCCGACTGGCTAATTTCTTATACAGTCTTGCTCAGACCAGGACGGTTTTATTAGAGCAACATGCTGTAATGTCATTGATTTGATTATATATGTCGATTAAGACTAACAGGTTAATTTCAGTTACTTTTGCTCTGCCTATTACAATTTTGCTTCCCAATATGGGACCATGTATATTCTCCAGCCAAAACCACAATAAAGGTAGCGAGGATATGAATAGGCTCACGTGTACAGTGGAAACTTGTTTATTTATGCTTAATGGTGTTTTTAGTTGGATGTAACATAAAACGTTATAGCAATAGTGAGGAGGGCGACAGAATGACACACTACTACAGAATAGGCATACAGGCCGAAGGGGACAATTCAGATACTGGTGTACTTCACTAATCTTGTTTTAACTGGCTGTTGCACAGCCAAGACATCACTGACTGTGGGACCTCTACAAAAAGTTAAATGTGCTAAAGGCACTACTTGCATGACAGTGGCACACGTGTACAGGAAGAGATTGATCCTAACATTTGGAATGCACACAGTGTCCACACTCTAACATTAAACACCATTACATAACTAACATAACACTATCACGGAGAACTGAGTTGGCTGAGAGCAGAGCCAGCGTTAGTCACGGGGTGGCTGAGCTATTTCTAACATAAGTTATATTAACACAGATAACCAATAATCCAGGGCCTAATTGGAGTTGCTGAGCTATGATTGAAATCGTGTTGTTTGTGAAAGTGGTTTAGCAAATGGTTTACGTGTCTATAAAAGATATCTGTCAAACAGGTCTCCGGATATCTTCTGATAGTACATGAGACGTGGAATAATTCAGTTTCCCTCTCCTCCATAAGCATCCCCAGTAAAACAAACAAATGGAAAATAGAAGCAACAGCATCATATAAAACAGTTCCCACTTTTCAGGCATTTTCACTGGGGACTGGGGAGGGGCAGCTTCACGCTGCTCAGGCTTCCATCACCGTAATGCATATTTCACCAGCCACCCTGTTAAATATGGCCATCCCCTTATTGATCACAAGTGCTTTTTGACTGGCCTGCCTTTATGACAAGGGTAAATCATGACCCAATTCCATTCCATTAGCAAAAGTACTTTTAAACAACGTCCTCAGCCATGGGATCCAAACTCTGATTAAGCAGTATGAATCACTGCCTTGCTGACATGCACACCCGTAAAGACCTACTTTAGCCATACAGCTCATTAAAAGGGGGGGTGCTCACTGGGGGATGTGTTATGTATGATTTAGTGGTAAGAGAAAGCTTTTAGGGTTACCTGGTTGTAAGGGTGCACGGTGACACGATCAACGCTGGACACAGATTTGGAAGTGACCAGCTGCTGCTGCTCCTCCACCCAGCGGTCCATATCGTGGTTGGGGAGCTTGGGCCCCCTCCTTCTCAGGGTTTGAGGAGTCCTCTGAGGCGTCCTGGGGCTCAGAGGGCTGTGAGGACTGTAGGTTTGACTGCGCAGTTGATGCACAGCTGTGGCTGCTTCCCTTGAAGCCCTGTCCCCATGATTTGTCTCACTTTGTCCCAGCAAAGTGCCTGCGCTGAGGCTAGATTCAAAGGGAGGCCTGGCTAACGACTGACCCCTGCTCAGAGCCACGTGGATGGCCTCTTGCTTGAGCTGGTTCAGCTTTGTACCACAGCCTCCACACTGACCCTGCTCCCGGTCCCTATCCATGGACTCAGTGGTGAAGCGACTGTGGACGCGAAGGTTGTGATTAAGAAATTCCGACAGGTCATCGGAGTCCTGCAGAATTAAACAAGAAAACTTAATCTATCTCTCTAAACATTTTGTCAGCTCACGGAACCTAAGGAGCTTCTAATAACAAAGCTCATTTTTGTACTAACTGGTTTAAGAATCACATGAATGATCATTGAGCCTATGAATATGGAGTCGCTGCAGGCCATCTTAGCACTTAGTGAAGTAATCATGAACTCACTATTGATTAATGCCGCCCCTATCATCCCCAAACGCGAAGTAAGCTCAAAAATGTGTTTAGGTGATTAGATTTCAAATAAAATGTTGTAAAAATAAAGTTAAAATACATCTTGGTGACGTTCAACAAAATCCAACCATCATCTCATTATTCATCATTCTCGTGCTGGATGCAGTTCAACTGCCCTTGACACCTACCAACATCCAACACACTCCCTCACTCCCTGACCACCCCATCCTTCCTGCGAGGTAGCACATTGACCCATATTCTCCCTGAGGAGCGCTTTGGGAGCTCTCAACAACCATTATGTAAAACAAAGCCATCCAAACTGTGAAGGTGCTAAAACACTGGGGACTATATGTATTTCATCCATAAAACAATAGCAAGTGGCAATTAAGCCATAAGTGCGTCCTGATATTATCTTTGTTTGACATCAAACAGGCCTGAAACTTCCAGCTTCAGCGTTCAGTGCGTGATACTTCATGAAGTAAATGATGACAGATATATAGAGAAGAAATGTGCTGCAGTGGACTTATGGGCGGCTAGATTTTCCAGTCCATATAAAAAGACGGGCTTACAGAGCTGGGATGCGTTATGAGAACTCGAGCTCAGATCAATAAAGCCTGCAAAGAGCTAGCTGCCTTATAAGATTTCTACTGATCATGTCTGTGGCCACAGAACTCCATCTTCCTCTCGTGCTTGCACTGTGGTCTCTAAACGCTGTCCCATCCCACTGAAAGAGGACAAAAATAAATAGACCTCCCTCCACGGAGAGGACGGTGGGGATGACACAAGGATGTTGAGATGAAATATTCATGCACATTGGAAACCGCTCGCACGACGACGGCACTGCTTTACTTCGTGCATTTGTTTGTTGGATGTTGGTGGTGATGGATGTGGGAGGATGCAGAAATGTAGTGAACAGTAACATGCTTTTCATAGTGTATTTTACCTATGTTGTCAAAAAATGTGTTTCAAGCTGCAGTTTCATTGTCAATTAAATCCATTATCCATGGATGGATGATGGGTTTACTTATATCTTAACTGCTACTCTAGACCACCACCTGCTGAGAGGATGTGCTATCTTCAGGTGGCTTTTGCCCAAATACCAGATTCATTATAAAAGTTTCCTCAGTATGAGCTAGAAACGCGGTGAACGCATCCATCACCTTCTTACTGACCTTGCATGAGAAGTGATGGTGAACAGCCAGGCTCAGAGCCTGTTTCTTCAGAGAAACCAGAGTCGCTGAGCACTTCTCACAACACGCAACTTTCCTGTCCCACATCCCGCAGCCGGGACTCGCGGGCGCGGGTCCTCTACATATGGTCCCGCTACCGAAAGACAACGTACTCCTGATGCGGTCTCCTACGGATCCGGGGAGGGACATGTAAGACGGGGCAGCGTCTGCCCTCTGGCACATATTCCAACGTGGGTCGCCCATGGGTCCTCCGGCCCCCTCAGGAGCAGGGCGCTCTCTGGGCTGGCAGTCTTTCCCTCTAACACTTGCGGAAAAGCCGAAGGGCTCACAGTGATGCTGCACTTCTGAGTTCTAAGGATTAAATCAATATAAAAAGGATGTATGTGGGCTGTGGGAGATTAGATCTCAATCGACGTGGACAACTGTAACCACACCCAAATGTCTTTAGCAGTGCAACAGCATCGTTCCTATGGAAAAGTCCGTGGACTGTGGCATCATTTGCAAACATTAACAGAGAATAAAAGTGACTTACCCAGTGAGCTCCCGTGAGCGCGACAGCAAATCTCTCTCCTCGTCCAGTCACAGATGACATGACAACTTGTTAATATTTAAAAAGATATCCGGACAAAGGCAGGTGGCACTTTTGTTTAATTTCGCCAAAGCACCGTGAATATGAAGTGAATATATGTCACTCATGGCGGGTTCGCGCGGACAATCTGACAAACTAAGAGGTTGGAGACGCTCAGTCTCAGAGATGGAGTGATGTCAGTGGCGCACGGTGCAGGAGTGAGCGCGCTGGAGGACACTTCATGAACGTACTCGGCTTTTTGGTGTAACGTCCTGTGGGTGGCGCTAAAGAGAAAGTCTTCATCTAAACGGTGAAAGATTATATAGTATTTACGACCCATTTCTTCCCTTTAAAAACGAGTAACTTATAAAGCATCTCTTTCCTGCATGTCAGCGGCTCAATAACAGCGGGCGGAACAAATGTCTGAACGGACGTGGAAACGCAATATGAGTGTTATAAACAAATCTGTAGCTAAATCAAATTATAGGCTATGCTTCATAATCTCACCTCTGCATAGAATGCTATTTCTCTATGTTTGTAACGATAAAAGAAAGTTTAGACGGAACAAAGCCCCCAAAATGACCCAACAGTTTTCATAAGACTAATGATCTAACTTGTTCCAATATTATGGTTGCGTATGAGTTCAAACGGCGAAGCGCACCTGTAAAGAGATTATACATTGATCTGGCAGCATGTAAAATGTTGTTCTCCACATGTCTGGGGTTTGTATTTTAGGTAAAAATACTGAAATATGTGCCACACCTTCAAAATGTTTATTAAAATCGTATTATCCATCAGTAGACATAGTTGTGAGCTCTGCAACAATGGACTTTGTAATTGTTGATAATATAGCCGTAATATTTGGCTATAAAGCATATTCTTACATAGCGATTACCCAGTAGAATAAACTATGCTTGCATATTCCTTAAGTGAACCAAGTAAAGTGATATGCTGGGTCGTCTTTGTGTTTTGTTGTCAAAGGATGACAGACGGTTGACTATAAAACCACGCTGCGCCGTCCTCCCCGTCATTACGGTAGAGGACGGCTTCCTCCTCCCCTGTTCCGCAGGCTCAGCTCTGCTCTTTCACCGGTGAAAAGATTGCCAGAAAAGCGGGTACCATTTGGCGCAGAGCTAACGTTACAGCCATTCACAAAGGGCGTCTGGTCATTTGTTGTCGTATTTGTGAGTTTATTTAATATTTTTTCTCGCCAAATATTCACCATGAGCTCAATTAACGTTAAAAAGCTGAAAGTCAACGAGCTGAAGGACGAGCTGAAAAAGCGTAATCTTTCGGACAAGGGACTGAAGGCCGAGCTGATGGATCGCCTGCAGGCCGCGCTAGACGAGGAGGCCATAGCCGGAGACTCTCCGGCAGAGCAAGAAGCCGCGGCCGACGAGGGTTTCGGCCAGGCCGCAGAACAGGAGGGTATGGGAGAGGAGGAAGAGGGCGATGGCGACGGCGAGGGCGAGGGTGAGGGTGAGGGCGAGGGCGAGGGCCCTGTTGAGGAAAGCATGGAGGCCAACGAAGATCAGGAAGAGCCGCAGAATGGGGGCGACGGCGATGTCGTTGCCGAGGACGAAGAGATGGGTGAGGGGGAAGAGGACGGGGACGGGGACGAGGACGACGAGATGGATCCTATGCTCAAGGGAGATGTGGACGACATGGAGAAAATCGACGCAGAAGATGGTGAGCCCGGGGAGCAGGCTGCCGAGGGTGAGTCAAACGAATTCGTTTCTTTAAATGTGACTGGTTGGATGGACCGTGGCTGGGTGTCGGTTTTTGCTATAGCGTCAACGGCACCGCGGGGAAGAGCCGGCTGGGAACGACTACATTTGAATACGCTACCATACGACATGGCGTCCATGTTGAGCTAGATGGCGTGACCTCGCTAGGCTAATCAGTGTTAGCCACAATCTGAAACCGTTAGCTGGACGCCTAGCCTTAGCATCGGTCACGACGGTGGTTATCTAACGTTAGTCGTTTTGTGACTTTAAGGGTCTATAGTACAGACAATATACGTTAGCTTTAACACGTTCAATGTTATTTTATAATAGAAGCCGTTAAGATGCAATTAGACAAGACATAAACACAGTTTCGCTTAGGTTGCCCTTTCCTTTCGCTTGGTTAGCGTGTTAGCTTGTCAGCTAGCTAACGACATTTTCTTTGTCTGGTGTAATGCTAAGTGGATGGTCATCAGCTTAACTAGTTCAGCGGTTCCCATATTCAAATATAATGTGACGTTGGTTTGAAGGTATGCGACAAAAGCTAAAAGTGCATACATAAAATGTATAACACGTCAGTTAACGTTATGACTAGTTTTGAATTTTTCAACCACTATTTAGATGAGTTACTCTGTTGCAGTGATTGAATGGTGTCGCGTTTTAATGGCCAGCTGGCGGTTCTAAAAGAAATGGAAGTTAAGACATGTCTTCATGTGGGATGTCTCTGCAGAAGTCCAAATGTCTCCGACTTGAAATGGATCAGGGGAACAGCTGAACTAGCTAAAACGTAGCTGCTTGCGGAGATCAGTGTTTGCCTAGTTAACACGTGGTTGGTGTGTCCGTGGTTTGACGGGAAAGTGTCATCTTGTTGGCTCAACAAAGTTCGGTTTTATAATGTATAGACACATGAAAGGTATAGGGTAGGTTAAGGGGGGGGGTCGATACATGTCTAAGTAGGATTCCCCATTACCCTGCATGATGCATTTGTCTCACACACACACCAGTAGAGATGCCCTCCTTAGTGAAATAGACTAACTGTATTTTAATTAATACAGAACAGAATATTATGAGCAGGGCAATGTCCCTTTACTTTTTAGAGACTTGTTTTTCGAGCCCCATTACAGAATTGTGCCCCACAAACACTGTTCACAATGTTTATTTGGACCAGCTTACAATGTAACTATCTGGTCATTAAGGCTGTTAACACTTTGACATGATTGTATTGTTTAAGTGTAATCCTGAGGTGTTGCCTCTCAGTTACCTTAATATTTATGATAATGGTCGACATACTGTCACTAATGAACGGGCTTTGTGGGCCAGAACCCCACAGCCAGTCCGACCTCTTTCTCACACAAAAAGGAGCATCTCATTCTATATCTTTGTTCTATTTTCAAAGGAGATGCGGACAAAGACACGAATGCTGATCAGAAGAATAAGAAGGGTGTTAAGAGACGCCGGGAGGAACATGGAAGGGGCTACTTTGAATTTATTGAAGAGAACAAATACAGCTGGTAAGGATGGGACAGAGCAAAAATGGCCTTCAGCATCCCTGAAGCGCCATACATAGCTTTGAACCGTATTGGCTTTAAGTGCCAATGCACATAACTAGCCAGAGTAAACCCTCATATTTAAGTATATTTATTAATAACCTTACTTTCACACGTGTTTTGAGGGTCATCCCTGTCTACTTAAGAGCCTTACCATTTACCTTTTTACAGTTCCCACTCACATTGTGTCTTTACTGGACTGCATTCTGTACCAGAAGTGCATCTATCAAGTCTCTATGAATTTCCACATCTGTTCCTCATGCCACTTATTGTTTTGGAGAGCCTATTGTGTCCTCAAGGTGAATCAAGGCTGCTCAAAGAAAACCCAGAGGAAAGTAACAGATGCTCATTTTTAAATGGAGGGTGGGTGGGGAGGAATAGCTGAGAGGTGCGGGAGGAGGGGTCCACAGCTGCAGGGTAGCACACAAGGATGTAGCAGATTTTCCACAAAGTGTTGGAACATCTACAAGGAAGAGCTTGTTATCGACGGTCCATCGTTTTTTTTTTTTCCTCGCAATGGTGTATTTCTTTCTCCGTTGTTTTTTTCCCCTTATCTTTTCTTTCACTGGTTGTATATTGTCAAAATGTAATTTCATGTCTTGTGTGTAGATGTTCTCATGGTGTGAGTGTGTGGATGTGTGCTTGCAGAGCTCTTCTCTATCTCCTCTGAAGTGACATCATGCATGGTGTGCATGGATGTGCATACACGTACCTACTTCCTGGTCAGTGTTTTGTGTTCATTGCGCTGTTGACACATTAAAGATCAACGGGCAGAAAAGGTTGTTTTTTTCCCTGCGCCAATGAAGAATTTGGGGACAGTCTCTGATTCTTTTGATATCCAGAATACCAGGACCACAAAAAATGTTTTTTGCAAGGTGGTTATTTTGTCCTCTCCTCCACTAAAGCTTTTACCTACTCTATATGAATCCAGTGACCACTGGGCATCAACTAGCCCACACAACAGTAATCAGTATGCGGCCTAATGCTCCAACTCGTACAGTATCTTCCCCTAAGCCAGCTCACATCTCCCTGCTGCAGCCATTTGTACAACACGTGAGGCTGCCTCAGTACAAATATGACAACAGATGTATCTGGACTTAAGACTGCTGCAGATGAGAATGGGACAATAAACTCCAGACTCCTGTTTGTTCCTGCTAAATAACTGTTCCATTAAGCTTGAGTCATTCCCATTGGATATTTTTAACACTTGATACTGTAAGAGATTTGGATGCTTAATCGGAAGCTACAGAGTTGGTAAGTCGTTGTAGCTCTCAATAAACCCCACAGTAATCACATAAACACACATCTGAGAGTGGAGATGCCACGCTACCGATGCTTAAGTGGAAGTGGTTTCTTGTGTATGTCACATTTTAGATTTCACTGGACACAGCAAGGTAAGTGTTGCCTGCCAAGGCCCATAACACAGCCGACTGTCCAGAAAGTTTGGAGGCTCCCTTTCCCACTTTTATTTGTATAATTTCCCCTATCTTTCCACTTCTCTCCCCCAGTATTTTTCAGGAAGTGGTTTCCATGGCAACTATATATTCCATGCAGCTACACAGACATAAAGCTGACCACTAATTGACTAAATGGTTTCTTTTTTCAGGGCTTCATTTAAGTCTCCTGTGCCACCTCTGGAGGAAGAAGATGAGGAGTTTGATGACACAAAAGTCTGCCTTGACACCTGTAAGTTTTCTGGTTCGCTTGTATTTGAACATGTTGTCAGTGAACGTATACTCACGATTGTGTGTATTTGTTTGCTGTAGACAACTGTGACCTGCACTTTAAGGTGTCACGGGACCGTTACAGCGCCTCGTCTCTCACGATGGAAAGTTTTGCTTACCTCTGGTCCGGAGGTAAAGCCACCTATGGCGTGAACAGTGGCAAAGCTTGCTTTGAGATGAAGGTATTGTCACATCATAGCATAATTTACCTTATCCAGCTCTACCATGCTGTTCTACACACCTTGTGTTGGGCTAGTTGAAATCAATCCTTGTGCAATTTGTTTGTATTACTTCAACAGATAACAGAGAAAATTCCTGTGAAGCACATTTCCAGCAAAAACATGGAGATCCATGATGTGCAGGTTGGCTGGTCTCTGGCTACAGGCACACTGCTACTGGGTCAGTGACTTTGTACTATTGTCTATGCAAGTTACACTATCATACGCAAAAGTAACATCTGATTTAGCTCTGGCAATATTTATTCCTTATATATAATTGGCTGCATGTGGTGGACAGTAACTGTTTTTATTTATCGCCAACTCTGTCAGTACCATAATTCAATGGCTTATTTGGCCAAAGAAGGAGTAGCAACTGTCTATAGATTGCAGTGTGTGTCCTCAGAGCTCCCTCTGCTGGCTTGGAAGCAGCATGACACTAGTTATTATAAAATGGCTCCGTCAGTGGCGGCACCATAGTAATGGTGGCTGGCCAGGGGCCAACACAGATCTCACACACACGCAATTACAGCCACTGTCTTAATTCATGGATGTTAGGCCATCTATTACCTTTCATATTGTATTTCTCAATTAATTGTCTTCCATAAATGTTTAGGCGAGGAGGAACATTCTTATGCCTACTCTGGGAAAGGCAAGAAGACGACCAACTGTGTGACAGAGGACTTTGGAGACACTTATGAGGAGAATGATGTCGTCTGCTGCCTCATTGTAAGGAGCAAAGACTCTAGTGGCACTTTTTTGTTTTTATCATGTCAAACAAAGATTGTAATTAGAATCCCTCAGTTACTCTTACTTTCATAACAATAACTTCTTTGGTTGTTTTTGTAGGACTTTGAGGGAGAAGAGGTGATTATGTCATTCACTAAAAATGGTGGGGAGCCTGCGGTCGCGTTCCGGGTTAGCAAGGACACTTTGAACGGACAGGCCCTTTTCCCACACGTCATCTGCCACAACTGTGCTGTGGACTTCAATTTTGGTCAGATGGAAACGCCATATTTCCCACAGCCCCAGGGCTACACCTTCCTGCAGCAGATCCCCGTCAGTGAGCGAGTCCGTGGGCTTAAAGGACCACAGACCAAGGCCGACTGTGAGGTAAGCATACCTACTGTATATGTAGCTGATTGTGCTTATTTCATATTGGTGTTTTTGTTATTTCTGAGACTTATGATCCTGATGCTTGCTTTCCCTCATTAATGTGACAGATCATTGTGATGGTGGGTCTACCAGGCTCAGGGAAGACCACATGGGTGAAGAACCATGTCCAGGAGAACCCAGGGAAATACTACATCCTGGGCAGTGACACCATTGTAGACAAGATGATGGTCAGTACTGGTCACATCTCTGTGGCAGCTCTGCCCCACTTTTTAAACCGTCATGTTTAATTATATCCCTTTATTTTCATACAGATCAACAGCCTCAAACGGCAGTCGAAGGACATCACAAAACTAACTGCAATTTCCCAGCGTGCACCACTCTTCCTGGGAAAGTTCATTGAGATTGCTGCCCGTAAGAAGAGAAACTACATCCTGGATCATGTAGGTTTTTTGTGAGGAAGCGGATTTTATTTTGCTGAAATGATACAGATGTGACTTTAAAAGCCGTGGTGCAACTGAGCGTGTCTTTCCTCTCTACAGACTAACCTGTCTGCCCCGGGCCAGAAGAGGAAGATGTGTTTGTTTGCAGGCTTCCAGCGTAAGGCTGTGGTGGTCTGCCCCTCAGATGACGATTTTAAGCAGAGGGTCCAGAAGAAGGTTGAGAGCGACGGCAAAGAAGTGCCTGAGCATGCAGTCCTTAAAATGAAAGGTGCTCGGCACTAACAAGCTTTACGTTTGGTGTTTGATGCTTCTGATTGTTTGGATGTACATGTAGTTACTTATGAGATTCTAATCCCATCGGACTTGTTTTCCGGTACAGGTTTCTACTCTCTGCCTGAGGAGGGAGACAGCTTCAACGAGGTCCTCTTTGCCGAGCTGCAGAAAGAGGATGCTGCCAAGCTACTGGAACAGTACAAGGAGGAAAGTAAGACCGCACTGCCTGCGGAGAAGAAACCCAACCAGGGAAGCACCACGCCAAAAAGAGGCGGCGGCCCGCGTGGTGGTGGTCGTGGAGCCAAGAATCAGTTTGGCCGCGGCAGTGGACCTGGACAGAGAGGTGGTGGCCGTGGAGGCTTCCAGAGCAGGGGCTTCAGAGGAGGTACGACTGAAAAGATGCAAAGTGCAGCATCTCCTACACTTAGACATTTTGAACACCTCTCAGAGCACAACACTATTTGTAAGCAGTTAGCTGTTCCCGACTATGATGCGACCTGAACCGTGAAAGACCCCTTTAGAAAACATTCTTCAAATGCAGTGTGATCTGTCTGCAGCTCCTGGCCCCCGCGGTGGCTTCAACCGTCCACCTCGCGGCTTCCTGCCTCCCCCAGCCTTCAGAGGAGGATTTCCCAACCGTGGCAACTTCAACCGGGGTGGCGGCCCTATTCCCAGCCTAGGTGGATCTCCCAGGGGCGGTCCAATGAGGGGTAACATGGGGCCCAGAGGGGGCCCCATGAACAGAGGTGGCCCAGTGAACCGAGGAAACATGAACAGAGGCGGTGGCGGCAACATGAATCGTGGTGGAAACAGGGGACATCCCAGCCAGGTGGGTTTGATAATTACTCTCCACATTGTGTTGCATTGTTGCTTCTCTCTCTTTTTTTTATTTAGCTGTTAACTATATAACCGTCATTCTTTTATTTCTTCAGTTTCAGCAGAGAGGTGGTAATCGTGGCAACTTTGGCAACAAGAATGGCAACTTTGGCAACAACAGGAACAGCGGCAACTTTGGCAACAGGAACGGCATGGACAAGGCCCAAGCCTTCAATCAGAGCTGGCAGCAGGGGGTCAGTATATCACATAATTCCGGTTTCCAGCTCGTAAACGTATAATTAAAACATGATAAATAACAGCAGTGTCCTTTTGTTGCACGGTACTAATAAGAAGTATGAACTGTTATGTTTCCTGTGCAGTTCTGGAACCAGAAGCAGTGGAGCCAGCATTATCAGCCCGGGTATTACTAAGACACTTGTTCTAACGGACTGGTGGTTGACACGGAGACCCACCACTAGCCACGGAACCTCCTCCTCCTCCGCTGTATTATTATTTTTCTTTCTTTTCCTTGAACTCACTTTTTAATCCACTAAACCCCACCAACTGGCGAAGACTCGCGTGATATGGAGCAACAACATTCCACATCAGGGGAGACGAGTGCAACTGAAGGTTTCTATGTATTTGTACACACAGGTGTAGTGTGAATCAGTTTTTGTTCTTTTTGTTGTATATTTTTCACCACTTTTAAATGACATGCTTTTAAAAAAAAAAAAACTCGTGTTTTGTAATATCAGGAACCAGAAGCTCTTTGGCAGATGTTTTTTTTTTCCCCCAGGGTTGTGCATTTTATCTGTGCTGTGGTTTCTTTTGTGTTTGTTTTTTCATTTTTTTAAAATTCTTTTTATTACAAATTGTAAATATTAGTTTTTGCATAGTTTGTATGAGAGGTTTAAGAAGCAGTAATGATTGACAGAAGCATGGTAGCTGATGACTTTGTTAGACTGTACATGTCCACAGTTGAACTGAAGCAGCAGATAAATTACAGCAAGTTTTGTCTCTTGTTCACACTATCAAACTGTAACCTAAACTCCATAGACCCCCAATAAACAGCTGGTTGGCTTTTTTACATTGTTGCCTGCTTATGACTTTTGATTTAGTTCAAAGGTGTGTAAAAGACCTTTGAATGGGTGATGGCCTCGTTCGCTGCTTCAAACAGTAATGACTAAAACACCCAGTTTACGCCTCATTAGTAGAACACTCCCCAAGTATCCCGTCCCACTGTTGTAGTGTATGTTTTTGGGCCAAGCCATTTTAAAGATCTAAGTAAGCCATTGTTGGTACAAAGTTCAGCCTTTTGTTCATTTATTTTGAATTTCTTTTAATTTATTTGTTCAAATTAGAACGCTACGCTTGATTCTCAGGAAAACTGATGCTCCTAGATTGTCAAACGGTTCCTTTAGTGCAGTGGACTTCTGAAACCCAGCTAGCACTGATAAGGTCCTTACAAACCAGAGGATTTTACTACATGGCATGTTTTATTTTGTCTGAAACAACGCAACTGAATCAAATTTCCGGTGATGTGTGTGGGGGGTGGTGGTTTGAAGCAGGCAAAGTTGCTCATGTTCACCAGCAAATTTAAAGGGCTACGCAGTGTCGCAGCACATCCACCGAACCATCAGTCGAGTCTTCAGGAGGATGGCAAACAGGTGTTAGTCATTTTTCCTTTCTTTTCTTTTGTTGTTTGTAAGAGGGGGAGGGGGTCTTCAGGCATTATGTTGTCACAAAGCACTCCAGAGTTGATGTTGGTGACCGTGTGGCCCAGCAATAATGGCAGCTCCACATTTCCCCCACTACATGAACCTGGCGGAGGACGACCAGCTTGTTTCAACACTGCAACCACATCAAAGCTGGCGAACAAATCGTTAACAGTAGATCAGAATCAATCCACTGGTGTGAGCTCATGCTGGTGTTTCATAACCGTGTAAATACTGTTTCAACCATGCACGAATGTCCATTAATTAACTGACTTTGAGTAATAACTGTATTGTGATTATGCCAGTGTTAGTTTGCCAGAGTACTGCTGTGTGATGAATTGTCAATTCTATTTAAATGTCTGGAGAGTTTGTGCCCTCCTGTTTTATTGTACTACATCCGTAAATCTAGCAGAATGCAAGCTTTGGGTTTACAGTATAATCTATAACACAACAGACACTATATTTTTATCGCTTTCCGTTGCAGGTTGTATATCAGGTCTTTTATTAATAAACCAACAGCGCAAAAGCTTTGAGACTTTTTTGAGATCTGTTGTCTTTTCTATCTGAGAGGTTTTGATATTTGTGTTGAGGAAACTTGGGATTGTACTTTGTTTTGAAATCTGTCTCAACTCTATTAAAGTTAAAGAAGCCCGTACAGAGTGACTCTGGTTTGTTGATTGTGAGCAGAGCCATTTGACCCGCTCCAACGCGAGAACAGATCAGTGTTCAGTGAATCACAAAAGAGGACCTGGCCGACTTCTCGTAGATAGTTTGACGTTTTCCTGCTGCTTTGATTTGACCCAGCGGCACGATGTGTCTGCTAAAACAACTCCAATCCACATAGACATTCACCTACTTGTGGTCGACATGACGCGGTCTTCCTTTTGGAAATGAGCGTTTGTTTTGGTCCTTTGTGTTGTTGTTGGTGGAATATAACTTTTCTATGACATTAGCTTTTCTTTACAGCACCACCTGTGTTTCCTTTTATTCCCATGCCTCCTGGTGCTGCTGGAGTTGTATGATGGAAATCCACTTGCCTCCCAGACAGACAGCTGCTTGTCTTTGGCAGCATGTTTACCTCCATCAGCGGCATAGTAATGAATGACAAGACCCCCCACTCAGACAGCAAACAGTGCATTAGGCAGTGGCCCTGATTACCAACGTTTGGGCCTGCTCTAAGTCTGATGTAAACACACAAGAGCTCATCCTTAATGTGAACCGAGTCCACGTTTCACCGCATGCGCCTGCATAAGTCCTTCCCACAGTAAATAAATCATTACAAGTACGCGTGGCTGTCATTGTCACTGACAGCGGGTCCTCACTCTGACAAGTGTTATAAGTCATTAGGCAAATAATTTGCTCTGCTCTACAATTTCCTATAAGCGTAACTAAAGGGGTGAGAGAGTGGGCAGGCAGCTGTATGTAGCTGCATGTGAATGTGATCATGAATGTGAATGGCGTCAGACAGACGTGTTTGGCAGCATGCGGGGAGGATAAGGACCAGAGGCTTTTTAAGTGAAACAAAATAGTTTATTTTTTCCAAACATAAACTCATTCATATTATGTACAGCGTAAGAATATAACACATCAACACAGAATTTGAATGATTGCTGCAGCTGCATTCAACTTTCAATAAAAAAAAAGATATACAAATTTACAAAATATATATAAAAGTGCTCGTGGAAGGAGATTTAGTTTAGTGGCAGCTGGACTACCTGTCGTGTGTGAAACTCCCAATAAATGTTTGTTTAAATAGAAAGTACTAGACGTGCTGTTTAAAACCATTAAATACATCAACACCCCAATGATAAAACAGAACAACATCCCTCGCCGTGGCTTCATACTACAGAGACATTGTCCATCGTGCACGCACACCTTTCTACAATCATGTTGGGGAATTCTGCCACTTCTATTTCGGTGTAGTCCCCCTTCTTCACCAGGTACATGATGGGTAACGGGGCACTCTCGGACACTGTGCACCTCCGCTCCCCATAGCCATAGTTACGCTTGGGCTGCTTGCAGCCTCCAGTGCATCTGAAGGCCTGGTATCCTGCTGGCTCGATGATCCAGTACTGAGTCCAGGTCAGTGCGCGGAAGTTGATAAAGTACTGCTCCCTGCAGCAGGTGTCTTTGTTTTGGTTGACGTCGCAGTCACCTCGAGACCTGAGGAAGAACATTATAAAGACGGTTAAATGATGCCTGCTGTTGTAGAAAGATAAGGCCTGACTTGTGGCCATGGGTGCCTATGAAAGCCTTTCAGGGGGCCCAGATATTTTTAGGTGCACCCCTGTATGCTATCAAACTAACTATCATCTTATAATATTTGTTTGCAGGTTTGGTCATTTCTTTACTTCTTTACTAGAAGTTTATACGAGATATTACTGTTTCGCCCCTTCCACTACAGATGCTGACAGGTGAAAACACAAAGAGGATATGGGCTAATTATCACACTGACACAATATCCTGTGAATTAAAAGCTGCGCCCTTACCCGTATTCTTCGAGGTTGAGTGTGTAGAGGACGAGCTCGGGCTTTCCCAAGGTGTTGTCAGTCTGCTCCTGGGTGGTAAAGCGCACACTCTTGGCAATCTCTGCCGCGTAGCTGCCAGGTCTCTCGCCCTCGATCCACACCTCCAGGTGCATAGGTGTCTTCTGTTGGGTCTTGGACCAATAATGCACCGCCTGGGTGACATCAAAGCTCTTCCAGCCGGTCTCGTGAATTGGGATCAACCTGTGAACATGAGAGATAAGAACAATTAATTAAAAAGCAGACCCAGCTGATATTTCCTGTAGAGAAACACAATTGAATTTCGATTAGATAGTCAACTGAGGGCCCAATGGTGTCGCCTGATGTGTCGTATATTCTCGATCCCCGTGATTCCTTACCGTGAATCGACCAGCGATGATCGGTTGGATCCGTTGGGCAGCACCTCCACCCAGTAGATGCTGACCCGGGCGTTGTTGATTGGCCGGTGGTTTTTCCTCTCCACCGCGAAACGTTTCATGTAGGAAGCCCGCTGGTAGAGCTTCAGCTCCGCCATGGTGACTTCGCTGTTATCGGGGATCCTCGCCTCCATGTCGAACACCATCCGATGCCGAGTGGTGTCAGAGTACACATACTCCCCAGAAATATCTGAAAGCACACAGTTTTTTAAGCACCTAAGTATTTTTTCACTTAAGAAGCTTAGATTTGCGGTTTGGTGAAGGGAATCTGGTGCGTAAAATAGGATTACCACAATTACGCACATAAATGACATTACATTCCCAACTGTTACCGATGTCAAGTCTTTGCTCATATGAATTCCTGCAAATCATAGGTTGTATTAATTACCAAAAACGTGAAAGATCCTTACCTGCATTACCAGGAATTCCCCTCAGGATTCCCGCCAGACTAGGTAGAGATCTGCGTCTTCTGCTGTGGTGCATCTTCAGCATGGTCATGTACTTATTTCTTATATGCGCCGGGATGACCAAGTTCTCCAAATCCCTCTTATGGATGTTTGGAATTTCATCCAAGCCCAGTTTCCTCAGCAAGGCGTCCTTCATATCCTGATGCGTAAAAGCGGCGGCGAGGCCGAAGAGAGCGGTGCACAAGACACAAGCGCGGAGGAAATCCATGAGTCAAAAGTCAAAGCAGCAGCACAGTAACACGAGTCACCCAGAGATAGACAGTGTCCCTCTGAGACTCCAGAGGCCCCTTATATTGGCGCGGCCCTCCCAGTCGTTCTCACTTTGTCGATGGGGGCAGGGACCCTTATCAGAACAAAGGTGCGACAATACAGCCCCATCCTAAACAGGATATCTAAGTAGCCATACTTCAAACGCCAACAATTAGACTCAAGTGCCATCCGTATTGTGGAGGTGTAATTTCCCAGTAGTTCCACTAAACTATACTTGATGTTGGTGGCCTGGATTTAATGTCAGAATGAGGATTTAAAGTCTGGTAACTTAGACTTAGGGATTACTCTTAAACAGCATTTAATCATCACACAAATTATGAACACTAGATGTGCTAATATGACATAAAAACAGAAGTTCAGGGTGAACAAATGTATTTTTACATTTCCATTTGAAGAATGTTTTTGGGTCCTAAAAACCCACATTTGTGTGATCCCTGTTCTAATCAGGAAGCACCTGTGACCTCTGTGCACACTGAGCTTGTATGTATCTCATTCATACTTTCATTCCTCCACATATCAAACTATGTCCACTCTTCTGCCCCAGACAGACATCTCTCAACCCTGTGAACCTAAAGTGCCCTCTGTTCAGTGGGACCCTTGTCTACGCGCACACAGTCCACACTCTGACGTGTGCATTCCTCTGGACGATGTCAGGCTAGGGCAGTCTGGCAACAGTCTGTCACACAGAGGGCTTATTTATGTCTCGGTGGCTGGAAAGCAATTGTGTCCAGCGAAAGTGGAAGATGAGGACTGAAACAAGCAGGTCATCAAGGTCTGTACAGTTTGATGCAAGTGACGAACAGTGGATTGAATAGAAAGTAGTGTGGCGCTGCAAGTGAGGATTAGATGTTTATTCCGAGCCCTGTCACCCATTCTTGGCCCTCTCCTGCAGATTAAAATTATTAGTCAAACAGACAGTTAATCCGGGGGGCCGGGGTGGGACCCATAGTGGATGTGGATTGGGGCAGGCTCTTCACAGGTTGGTGATTATCTGATTCCATTGCGAGGATTTGCCTTGCCTTTTTTGTCACACAAACATTAGAAGAGGGGTGCTCTTGCTGGCTGCCCAGAAGGCCGTGCCTGCGGTTGTGTATTGGGCTGTGTTTGCTTAGAGATGTCAGACAGACTGAAGGAGCACACAGGAAGAGCAAATGACAGATGACTGCCAGACCCGCTCGCTTCAGCTGGTGCATGGAGCCTACAAATGAGACAAATTATTAATTAGTGCCAGGGAGCTGATATCACAGGACAAAGTCTGCGAGAGCATGGACACAGGATGCAGTAATGCAGGATGCCAATCAATAAAACTTTACGTAAAGTTAATACTACTAACATTATTACAGAGATATGATAACTTTCCTATCATATTTGTTAAATATAATTTACTGAATTATATGTTTTTTTTTACTGTAAACGTGATTGATTGAAGTTACAAAGATTTAAAAAGTAAGATTTGCTGTTTTTAAATGCAACTTTTACAATTCTGCATATGTAGTATATGCACCTATTTTAAAAGTAACACATTTCATTTTTTTATAGATTTTTTTTCAATGTAAAAAATATTACAAAAGGAGATCACAAAAAAGAGTTGAAGCACTTATTCTACACAACATAAGCACAAAATAGTACAGCACACATCCACTGATGAACGTAAGTTATGCAACCAAGTAAACTTATTTAAAGAGAAAATATATATTCCACTATGATTATAGAGCTGTATTTCAGAATAAGAACAGTTGCAGCACCATCAGGTCAGACATGTAAATTCCAAACTCATCATCATCTGTCCACTCTGTGCGCCTGTTCTCCACAGCCTACAAATACCTGAGCCTGCGCCCTCCTCTCTCCTTCACATTACAACCCCTAATTCGGGAAATTAAGATGTCCATTGTGTGACATTTCTCAGTCTTTCTTCCTTCCCATGCCAATCAAAGACAAGCTGCCTAGTTCAAAGCCACATCTGATGCTCCGAGGTGCCATTTCTTTTCAATCAAAGGCCAACGAGCTTCCACAATCAACAACACAGGTGTTAATTAACATCCATCCATTTGCATTCAAAAGCCTGCAGATTTATAGGTCATTCCCTTCCATTTGTGAAACATGAAATCCCCTTTGACTGCAAAAAAACTTATTTGTAGAGGTTTTGCGCGTATGACATAAATATTCCGGGGACTTTGGGGTGCGCGTCGTGTTCCAACATGAGACTTGGCGCGTCTCCCTGGGGGAGCTGCTGCCTGCGCCATAGAGTCAATATTGAACTTGTGTTGGTGGTCAGCACAAATTCCTCATTATTCACGTGGCTGTATTGTCACCAGCTTCCTGATCTACATTCGCCCGAGTTATCTTAACATCAAATATTTGGAGACATGGACCGCTCTCGTTTGCACCTTAATGGCCCCTAAGGATCCTTTTCTTAGCCTTCGTGCGGCTGCAGACGCCGAACATACAGTCTGAGTCGGAATCAAATCCAGGGCCAATAATCATTGAGCCGTCCGGCAGAAAGAGAAAGCGCCAGACCCGTGCAGGACAATACGATTATTGCTCAATGGGCTCCACATCTAGACACAGTACAGAGCAGTCTAATTGCATTTCACTCAGCTAATGAGGGGCCAATCAGCGCGGAGACAGAGGCTTTAATCCCAGCAGCGCAGACTTCATGGGATCAGACATGATTAGATGTGACTGACAACAAATATTTTCACCAACTTTTAATGGTCTTTTAGCGTGGAGGGTTATTAATAGTGCTCAAGGACGATTAAATGTAGTTGAGACGGCGCATCGTCACGTCTGGAAGTGAACTAACAAACGTAGCAAACCTACATGTTGAAACGACCAAACCATCAGAACAAGAGAGAGATGCATCGAGGTGTTCTGTGCAGCAGAGGGAGCTACGCTGACACAGCAGGCAGAGGGACACTTTACAGGGAACATGGGAACATGCACCCAATTAAAAAACAACACCTAATTTATATCTAATTTTATATATATGTATATAATATTATATATATATATATAAAAAATCTCCGAATGAAGATGTC
>JAUMTR010000016.1:2981337-3000357 GCA_032270685.1 Microctenopoma stevenorrisi
TATCAATCGAACGCTTTTCGATCGATTTTTTTAGGTTGCTCTCTTTCTTAAACACAGACAATATTTCCACACCAACATAATCAATCATCCCAAAGTGGTTACACATTGTAGAAGCTATAAACTGATGCTTGGCTGTTTCTGATAAACCCTCAAGCCAAAACTATCTGTGCTTCGAATTACACTTGGTCACCAGTGAAATGCACTTTATTAGACACACATTACATTCTGTGTGTGTGCTCTGTGTTTTTTTCTTGTCCCTGACACACAAAATGCTGCAAGAATTCATTTGAATATTTTACCTCTATCATTGTGTCTATGTTAATCATTAGTAGATGCACTTTGCGCAGTGATGAGCGCTGCACTTCAAAACGATGGGACATTAACAAAGAATTCCTTCAGAACTGTGAAACCCCAGTGTTGACTGGCCGAATGTGATGTCTTGTGGTTGGTTGCAACAGAGCTGGGTTATACTGTCACACGTCCCTTTTAACGTGAGCTATAATGTGCTGGAAAATCTACCTGTTCCGCCTATTGGAACAGGCAAAATGTGCGTTTGACTCAGAAATTGCTGTGACTCACCCACTGCATGAGTTTGATCCTCACACACACCGATCTGCGCTTATGCAGGGACTGACTCACTCTGGGTGCAGGGACAAACTTAGTATGCTACTCCAATATCCAGTACCACAATATTCACCTGACGTGTCCTGAACGACACAGGGAGCAGCCAAAGCCCCGATGGTACCTTTAATTGTTAATTATTTCTTTTATGTTTCCGAGGTCGCTGTCAGTTGTACAAGCATTTCACTGCATATTGTACTGTGTATGATTGTGCACGTGACAAATAAATTCTGAATCTGAATCTAAAGTGGTCCTTTCTGGTGTCATCTAAATGTTGTGATGCTTTTTAGCTGAGAGAATCAGCCCTCCAGTGTACACACAGCGCTACTGTTATAAAGGTACCTTTATTTAGTCACATGCAGACCATTTGACATAAGGTCAGGTTTATGTCATTTGAATAAATTCAACACAGACAAATTAGGTTGGATGCAGCTGTCTGGTCACAGGTTATTCTGACGCAGACCACTGCGCAGGCACATCGCCATGAACGCGAGTTAAAGGGCCAGCAGACGTTGGTACGCACCACGCCACCAGCGGACTGACAGACAGCCCGCAGTTTCCATTCACAATATTGACAGGCCCCCACCACCCCCACAGCACACCCCCACCCGCACAGCAGATGCTTTGACGGGCGCCATGATGATGATCTGGGATTTTGCCTGCAGCAGCAGCAGCCGGAGATGCTATCGCGCTAGTAGATGGGCCGCTAGCGGCGGAGGAGTCGGACGGATTCGCGTGGTTGTCGCGGCAAAGATGGCCGACTCGAGGATTCAGCTCTGTGCGCATGCGTGAATGTTGGACACTTGTCCTAAAATTGGTACACAACTGTGTCACGAAAAGTGTCGCGTCGCAACTGAGAAACGCTTCGCCGAGAGAAGACAGGGGAGAGGTGAGACGCTTGATGAGGGTTCGCGAGGAGTGTCTTCAGCGTGGACAAGCCACGTCGCGAGCCGTGCGTCCATTTTTTACTCATTCATATTTTACGCCCAAGCCCTACTTCCCATAATTCAGCGCGACGTTACAGACAGAGGTGTCTGCCGGGCTGTCTTCTCTGTGGACAGTCTCTGTTGGTAGGCTGCTGGTAGCTTGACTGTGCAAAGACGGCGAGAAGCGAGCGACCGGCGGGGGAGGCAGGCGAAGTGAAGGAGAGGACAGGGGGAATTTAGGCTGTGTCCCGTATTTGGACTAACCGAGACTAGACTTCGGCTTTTCTCTTGACGTAAAACGAGCTGCTCTGTAACCTTCAGAGAGGACCCGCGTTTCAACGGCCATCCTGACGCCGCCGTCGGGACTTTAAACTAACCGTGGTTCTGAAACTGTGAAGAAACTAAACTAAAGACACTCGCTTTCGGGACGAAGAATGGGATTTAAAGAACAAATCGGCCAGCTTTGAGTTGTGAAAACATCAGGATATTTTCCGTTTCGGATGAAAAAGAAGCACACTGTCGAGGGGGCCCGAGTTCAGTTGAGATTTGTTGGCACTGTGCATGTTATATGTCAACTCTCGGGGAAAAAGGGGCAATGACGGCGTTTAGGGACGAGGAAAAGTAGCGTAGACGTTAGCTCCCTGGCTAGCTACAGCGCTAGCCTAGCAGGCTGCTAACTAAGCCTGTGTCGCCCTTCCATTCCTGGAGCAGAGGAGGGGCGCTGGGGCTTTGTAGCATTGCAGATCTGCCTTGCATTTTTTTGGGGCTGGTTCAAGAATGGAGAATCCCAGGAGTGTGGCACAACAACTCAGGTGGATCTGTTGAACTGCATCGACTCAATGATCATTTTTTTCCTCCCACTTCCCACACAGAGAAGACCATAAAACTGCCAGCCGACGTTGGGATCTTATCAAAAATCAGCCGGCCTGGTGCAGCCAGGGTCTGTAATTGTGACTACTTCTCCTCTTATGTGCCTTGTGGGGATTACTACTATGACATGGGGAAGTTCTACGCGTCTCATCCACCTCCTAGATACTGGATCTCAAGGGGGAGATCGCGAATAAGTCTGTTTTAACACGGAATCAGCCCCGGTTCAGCCTTTATACTTAAAGTTGTATTTTTTTTCTAGACACATTGACGGGGAGATAACTTCTGTACAGGCCCCTCTGCGCTAACTTCCAGGCCGAGGTGGTGTTTGCTCATCCCTACCCTCATTCAGAAACCAAAACGCTGGAGTAATCATGTCCGGAGAGGTTCGTTTGAAGAAGCTGGAGAAGCTGATCCTGGACGGGCCAGCGCAGTCTAACGGCCAGTGCCTGAGTGTGGAGACGCTGCTGGACATCCTGGTCTGTCTCTACGATGAGTGCAACAACTCCCCGCTCAGGAGAGAGAAAAACATCCTGGAGTTTCTGGACTGGGGTAGGCCATGTTTCTGTCTTTATTTCAGCAGTCAGTGTCCCCGTCTTTAGGCTGAGATGATAGGCTGATGGTGTTGGTGGTGCAGTGGCCCTCCCTTCCTCATCACATTCCTTTTATAGTAGTAGTTGGACTTAGTTTGCCTGCTCTCTTCTCAGTAAAGCCTTCCCTGAAACTCAAAGCAAGGCCAATTTATACTTGTGCAATTAAACCTTTTTATATGTTTAGGAACAAAACAGAATACGTGACAGCAGTGTTGAAGTTTCAGGAGCGCATGTCTTATGACCAAAAACAGATAATGTAATTTAGAAGTGACGTAGCACCAAGTTGACAAGGAAGGAGTGGAAGACTTTAACCATCGCGAGGAAGATCTTTAACAGGCTCCCTCACAGTTTTGATTTGAATACAGGAACTCCCATTAAGATGTCCCGTCCTCTGGGCCACCATTTATCCCTACCAGAATACCAGATGCCTTTCTGTCATTGTACTCCTCGCTTCACGTTTTCAGGACTTTTTTGCACGCCAGTGTGTTTTCCCTTTTCTGGGCCTGTAGAGGAGAGCTTGTTGACAACCTACCTAGCTCATGATATCTTTGGGATAATGTAAAACAGTATTTTTTTCTGCTATAGAGATCAGTTGCATACACGCTGTACCCGAGGTCTGACTAGTTTTTAAAGAGTTTGAATTGAGCTAAAGAATAAGGGGACAAAAACACACACACACACACACACACACACAGGAGTCAGGGAGACCACACACACACACACACACACACACACACACACACACAGGAGTCAGGGAGACCACACACACACACACACACACTCGCACGCAGGCATTTGTGCAGAAAGACTGAGTGTGTTTGTGTGTGTGTGTGTACATGTGACATGGGGGTGGGGGGTTTGTGCATGAAGCAGGAATGTGAACAACTCACCTTTTCTATCTGGCGCAGAGGCCTGGCTAGCTGCTGGAGCATGCCTGGCTGGCCTGCTCGTCTCTTCGAGCCCTGGAAGCAGGAGTACTGCAGCGCTTTAAGTCAGTGCTGGACCGAATCATTGGCACAAATTAATAATACATCAGGCTATAAATCACACGTAATGGTCGAGAAAGGGGCAGTTTGTCATATTTCCTGGGCCTTTTTTATTTCTTTATACCTGCTACAGTTTAAATTACAATGTTTGGTCTATTATAGAGGGATGGTGTCAAAGACAGACAGGATAGCAATTAAATCACTCAAATGGTGGTTCATTTTGGCTGTGGTTGCTATATCGGTCAGCCCCACCAGCCTCCATCTGGACAACCACTTTTGTTGTGCTGTAAATGGAGCTATACTGGCTGGTAAAATAACGCCAGTAGCTGGATTTGGTGATATTTTTTATGTATGCACAGGGATAAAAGGGCACCTTCCTGTCTGTCCATAGCCTTTCCCAACTGTGTTCATTCGCCACATGCGTATTGCCTCCTTTAGAGCACTCTGATCAGCTGCAGAAAGTCTGCCCATGCAACTGGCCCAGCAACAATGCCAGTGTGCCCCAGCCTGTAAAGAGCGGTGCCCTTCGCTTAGGTGCCAAGTGGTGACTTCATCCTGACATTTCCTTGTGTTGACAGTAAGAAATCCTGGGACTGAGCTTGACCAGACACAACAAACAATGTGCAAATTTGTTCACACTGTCATAATCGTGTAGAGGTCCCATGTTGCTGCTTGTTGTGGTATTTCCCTAGAGCGAGATCTGTATGAGAATCCTACAGGTCCTGTAGTTAGTGCCAGTTGATGAATTGAGCTGCAGAGTTTGTACCTAGAAGTAAACAAAGCTGGAGGCATCTGAACAAAATTAATATCTCAATCTGGTAAAAAATCTGAGAGGCCTCCGGTTGTTGATCACTTGATGTCTCATGAAAAATGAGCTCAAATCTCCTTTATTGTTATGTTATCTGTTGAAAAATGGACAGAAACATACACAAAGACAACATGGTCACATTAATGCCTGTCATAGAAGATAATATGTTTTTTGATAAATATAGGGACACATTTGTGTAAAAATGCATTTGTGTGGTAGTCGGACACAAGCACTGATCCACAGGCTGCAGGACGAAGAGCAGATTTCCATCTTTTGAAAGGGGATGAATCTGGCTTGGTTTTAGCACTGTGATAAAACGACATTGTGGTCTAATCGTAACGAACATTGTACATTGATGACTTGATAATCACATATTACACATGCACATGCCTGGACAATTGCGTGCTAAACATTTGCTGACATGTACTGTGATACCATTATGCAATCATATATCTGAATGTCATTAACAGAGCCTAAGTGTAGCCTGTAAGAAACAGATTGGATCAGATGGACAGTGTTAACACAGTCAAAACACAGTTTAATTCTACATATAGAAAAATGGTTCAAGATGGGCCCTATGAAACATGAGACCCATCCAACCTGTGGGCGATCTGCCTCCATCAGCCCTTCGGAGCGTGAGTCCGCAGCTACAGCGTGATCTGACAGAAAAGATGCATCCTGGTAACCTTGATCGTTGCCTGTGTACCTTTTTTGATACAGCGGCACAAGTGTGACAAAAGGTGCAGCAATGTTCCCTTTTCTTCCTGAGAGGGCATATGAGCCAGGGAAGAAGACAAACATTTGTATTGAGTTTGCTTTTCTTCTTGTTTGGCGACCTCATTTCAGCTGAAATGAAGACCCCTACATGACCTGCAGCCACAGGGGAAAGGAACCTGGGAAAGTACGCTGTATCCTGACTCCTCACATATACCACAGCAGTTACTGCGTTTACCAGTTTCACTTGCTCAGGCCTGTGCTTTTATTTATTCTCTCACAACCTGACCTTTGAGTGTGAGTGGAAGACTGTCTATCCGTGTCCACATCTTCTGAATTTCTAATGATTTATTAGTTGCTTCATAAAAATATTGCAATACAGTAAAACTTTACACAGCTGATTGTGCAGGCAGAAAATAAGAAAACTACTTCACTGGAGCAATATAAAGGTTTTTTTTTATACTCCTCTCTCATAGGTTTCCTGTTTTCCTGCTTTTAGTTTTGTCCTAATTTCCTGCCCTGTCCTGGGAAGCTGCTTATCGGTCAGCTGAATGAAGACACTCAGCCATGCCAACCCACAGCTGGCAAACATGGCCAAGGCTCCCTGACCTTTACTCAGTCCACACTCTGCGTTAGCCCGCAGTGGCCAGCTGTTCAGCTGCAGCTGATGTGTGCTCCACCCTGTACGGCTTTCGTTGGCAGCACGCCTCACACACTCGTCTCAGCGGAGACACACACACATACTTACTGTATTGTTGTGGGTTTGTCTAACTAAGTGATCTCATAGTTCACAGACCTGAGTCCCTCTGTTATTCCCGTTATTGAACAAACCAGAAAATCTACTACCACTACAAGTATTTGGGGGGTTTTTTGGTTTTGTTTTCTAAATTGCTAAACAGCGTTTGTGTTACGCAGGTATGCATTTGGCTCAGGGGCCAAAAGTTCACCACTTTCAGCCTCTGGCTTCATATACTTGGTGCCCACTATAACAATTGCTGTAATAAAAATATGTTTGGGCAAGTTGAAGCTAACAGACGGCCCCGTTGTGTGCTTTGCCAGTTGTATTGTAGCATGGTTGGTGGTTCTAAATGCACCAAATGGTGCATTTAGAAAAGAAAAACTCAGATTTGAGTGATTCTTCTCACCGTAATATCTCGTATCAGTAATCTCCTTCCTGACATGTATGTGTGTGTATATATTGCGTATTTGCCATGATTCACGTGATCATAATAATTTAGGATTACACAATTATAACTAGAGTAAATATGAGGAAATAAGGATTCATTAACGGAAAAAACTGACCACATCTGCATTTGTATCCTAAGAGAAGTCTAAAAGCCACGGTAATATTTTCTTTGATTCCTTCATTTCATTTACTCGTAGCTTAAATAAACCCGAGGATTTTAGACAAAACGACCAGAAGAAGGAAAAGACGACCAGTTATTAATTGACTTGGTTATGGGAATAGTTTCTTTTAATTGCTCCTTCCTGAAAAGGCATGGGGTGGGATATTCCCTGCTGTCTGAATCTTTCACATGCTGTGCTTTTAGCATATATTGCAGACATCCTGTTTGAAGGAAAAATATATTTTTCAGTTAGAAATGTCACTCTGATGACATCATCAGGGTTTTTTTTTGCAGACTTCAGCAGACACCCGGTGTAGCCACAGACATTAATCCAACTCTTTCCACATTCTGCTCAGTAGTGAGCATGATAAATACACTGACCTTGTTGGAACTCATTTTCATTCAACAAAAAGTCATTTCTTAAAATCAGTGGGCCAACTTCTACATTTGAGCCGAGTCATCTAGTGAGATAATGGATAGACCAGTCACGATAATATGGTAATTGGAGAAGAGTAGCACAATTGTGGATGATATTTTGGGCATCAATATGTTCACAGCTGGCTTTTAAAATCAGTCTAATGTCTCGAAGCTTTTGTAGACGGAGAACTGCTGCCTGCTGCTAATTGTGATACGTCATCAAAAAGTGGCAGGGGAAGAATTTACTTCCTTTTCTCCACCTCCTCTTAGCTCCACGCTGCAGCAGAGGTCATTAGCCAGCTTCTCAGGACCCTTGGGAAAAGACTACAAATGGAACCCTTCTTTTCTTTCTGTCTGGCTGAGGTGATGGACACATATCTGAGCTGTGTTTACAGATGATACAAATCAAAATGAAGCTTCTCAGCTGGGGCGTGAGCAGAGGTCTGCCTCGGCCCACGGACTCTATTTTAGTACTTTCTGTACATGCTGGAGAAATAAATGTTGGGCTGCTTAACTTGTAATGACTACCCACCTCACAGCAGCAATTAGCAAGTCTTCCTTTGCGTCTGCCAGCTACGTCTACACCACAGACAGAGCAACATTGTTTTCTCACATGATTTCTTTTTCTTGCCGTCAGTGGGCCGCGGCCCCCTCTCCAAATACCAGTTTAGCTGAAATGGTCCCGCAGCCAACTGGCAAAGGTACTTCCGTGCATAGTTTTATCGCTTACCACACAAAGATTTCCCACTTTCTTTATTCATAAAAACGATATGGGAGCCATCGTAATAACGATGAGCGATTAAAGGAATATTCCTGAAAACGTGTCTTTGTGATCTTTGTCCGCTTTAGTACAAAGACGGTAATTGAGGATTCATTCTACTGCTTCATCTCAGTAGTTAAATCACTGTTGCTGTTATTATGCTGCAGCATGTCCAGTGTATGGCTCATATCCACCAGCAGAGTATTTCATCTTGTATGTATTGTGATAGACTTTGATGTGGAGAGAAGCTTAATGAAATGCAGAACCTTCAAAGTTTAACCACTGTTAAATCCCGGGATTAGAGAATTTTAGAGACTTTCTGGGCAGCTGCCACTGACACAATTTGGCTTCCATGCAGTTCCTACTAGATCCCATTCAGACTGTGTGCAGACTATATTATAGGCTACTTTATTATTCATGGTGTTTCTAAATGAATCGATCCTTGTAGGAGGAACCAAACCTGGCTACACCACCTGACATGGTTCATCCACTTGAACCATTCAGTGATGCATACTGTAGCTAAAGAGAACCTTTAAGTGTAGTTTTCTGTAGTGTAGTAGGGTCCTGATCAATATTTAGTTGAGAACATGCTCGTGTGATTATGAATTATGTACTGAATTTGAGGATTGTGGTGTTGAATCGATGAAGTCCAATGCTTTGTCGTCTCTGTTTTTTTCTTTTATATCCGTTTCTGACTCGGTCTGTCTCGTGTTTCTTCTCTAGCCGCTCTGTAATTTTAGTTATATCAGATTCAGATTAAACGGTTGTTTACTCGTTTAGGTTAAGTTGTTACTAAATGTGATGCTTTTCAAACACAAAGTTGTATTGAGGATGTTGTATCCGCTAAAGAAAGGTCATTACGTTTCTAACAACCACCTGGATATTACAAGAGGTTCTGGTTTAGGGGAAATTGTATGAGCAGCCCGGTCCTGAAGTGACTGTGATATGTCAGACAAAAGATTTAGATTCTCTTCTTCTTCTTTTTTTTTAAATCCTTTTTTGGACTAGTTAAAAAAACAGATGTTTTTTCAGTGTGTTCTCTTGCTATTGCTACAGTTTTTATCCATATATTTTTTCCCATCCTTACTGTCCAAAAGATCCAGGACTTACTCCAAACCTGTGGCCGTGGCTGCTTTACGTCCCTCTCCACGTGCGGTAGCTAGCACATCCCCCTGCTTTCAGCAGAGAGCTCAGCTGTGTGTGTCTCTGTGTGTGTGTTGTTTAAAAAAAAAACACAAAACGCTGACTCAGTCAGGCTCCAGCCCCTTGTAGCTGCACTGCCTGTGGAATTTGGAGCTGAGGTGCAATGTTAGAAAGAACAGCAGCTGTTTAGATGAGGCCAGGTCTGCCTCTTTGTCCACCATCACTCTCCCCTGTCACTCTGTCAGCTTCTGCTGCTCCTGCTCTCAGTGTTTACATCTGTCAGTGTGCCTCCTCCATTCACTCCCTCCTCATCGTTTTTATGCACTCCATTCTTCCAGCTTTTCGGTTTTCTTTACTTCCATATTGTCAATCCCGTCTTTTTAATCTTCTCTTCTCTTTCGCTCCTTTATTTCCTCTGTTTGCGCTCTCTTCCCATCCTCCCCCTCTGCTTCCTGTCTCTCGCAGCTCCTCTGCCCCCACCCTTGTTCCCTCCTAGACTGCTGCATCCCAGCTTTGCCTAGTGACAGAGAAGTCTAGATTTTGTGTCTGTGAAGGGCATGTAGCATTATTACAGTACATAGTGTATTTGTGCACGTGCTGGTGAACATACTCGTCCCCTTTGCATTACTGCATCCAAAGAAGAGAAGCGTGCAGCGGCTAAGTGGATTAGACGGCACCATCAGACCAGCCAGCAACGTCCTTTTAGCATCCCTGATAAATCTCCTCTTCTGCATGTGCACACTCAGACCGTGAACCCCCTGTTTACCGTTTGAATATGTATAGGCTAAATAACAGCTACACAGGGCGGTGACTAAATTAGTTGGGTAGCTAGAATATTAGAACCGCTGTCTACAGCAGTCTACAGGTTACACGTTCAGGCTCCATCACCTGTCTGCTTCACCTGTCTTGTCATTGTTTCTCTAAGGTACATACAAGATGCTGCGCCGTGTTTGAATTCAAACGTCGTTCGGTGGTTGCAGTGAGCAGGGATCCAGCTAATGTTAAAACAGATTAGTGCACCTTCTGTGGCACAGTATGTGTTGAAATTACTGAAATGTAGCTCGGTAGAAGAATGTGCTTGTGCAGAAATGGTTCCAGGGACAAATTTGAGTTACTGGGTCTAAAGCAAATTACAGCTGAATTAAAAATCTCGTTCTCTGGAAACATTAGCATTCAGGCTTGTATTTTGTGGCGTTTCTGCTAATTGGATAACGAGAGAGGAGATGTGAGAGTTTAAGCAAAGAGCGTGAGAGTGAAGCAGAGGGGGAGAGGAAGAAAGAAGGGGACTGAGATTGTTGAAATTGACTAGAGGGTCAGTTTGTCTAGCTGTCGTACTCCTCGTTCCTCTGTCTCAGTGCTGCTTACAGTAGCAGATGCTGATGGAGCACCGACCTTGGCTCGTGGTGTGGTGGCAAATTTGACGGTGACCTGGTCTATTTTTAGGCCCATCTGTATATCTGCACAGCTGTATGTGTGCCTGTTGTTCATTGTCTGTGCTCTGACCTCCATGTCTTTACAGTGCAGCTGCGTGCACGTCAGCGCCACTCATCCATATTCCACCTGAATGAGAGGTCAGTCACGCTGGCGCGTCTCACATGCAACAGGTCTGATCGGGTTCTGAATCACTGAATTGTCTGTGCGGATTCTTTGTGATTAAAATCAAGCCCTGCGAAGCGCCTGGCAGGCCCTTTGAACCATCATTTGGTGAATGAGTAAACGGATTCTGTAGTTGCACTCAAAGTGATTTTAGTGGTATAGTGGTATGGGTTTTTTGGGTTAGGGGAAGTGGGTGAGAGCGAGTTTGACTGGTTTATGTGCACAGTTGAAAGACGCGGCGTTCAAGACCTGTTAGAGTGCAACTATAAGTGGCTGTTCCTCTTTTTTTTAATCTGAGGCTTGACAAGCCCACACCCCACTGTCTTCAGTGTCTTTATCCTCTGTGTCTGTGGTAGGGGAAATCCTGTGGCTGCTGAGTGGTGTCTGTTGTTCACCTCTATATATACAGAGCTGCCTCACACCGTTTCCTCCCCATGCTAAAGGTCATGATACAGACACAACAATTTGACCAAATGATCTGTGTTACTTGACTTTTTTGGACTTTTCCAACGTCAGGCCCCGCCCAGCTAAATTGATTTATACTTAATGGTAGCATTGTTAATCTGAAGCTATGGTTCAGTAATTTGGGATTTAATGTGAAAATTGATTTTGCTTTCCGTCCAAAACACTTCATTTACTGACATTAGGTAATAATTGCTTTACATATGCTCCTGTGCCAGACCCCACCCCCCAACCAGATGCTGAGCCTTAATTGCTTTGCTGAGTTTCCCCCATCTGTTTTCAAAATGCATTATTTGTGCAAATCTGTTTCCCTCCAGAGTCAACCCTCCTCTGATTGGAAATACCGTCAATGAGGCATTTTCGTTGATTATTGTGATGATAATCTCTAGAATGGGAAATGGCTTTTTTACCCTAGGTTTTAGCATCAGCGCTTCCCCTACCTTTCAGCCTCATGTCGCCTGTTTTTCTGTGCAAATGTGGGTACTCCACCACAAGCTTTGGAGGATCCACGTAGAATGAAGGTTGGCTGTGTTGCTTCACTCGTTTTACTGCTCAATGATCCATCAAGAAATACAGGAGTCATGTGAGAAGCTTTGGAGGTGCTTTAACCCACAAGCTGAAGTCACAGGTGTGGGAGAGTAATGCTGAACCCACGCTAGAGGATAATTGGGCAGATTTTAGATCTGATTCAGCCTCCAATGATGCCAACTTGAAGCTGGAGTGATGATCTTGTAGTGTGAGGGGTTTATTGGAACAGAAACTCCCATTGCAGATGCGAGCTGACTGGTGTCACCAACCAGATGTAGCCGTAGCAGCCACTACTCTTGCTTGAGACTAACAATAAAACTTTGTCATTTGTATTTGATCTTACCTTGGTGAAAAAAAAATGTGCTAGTAGCAGATGGTGCATGCATTCTTATGATTAAATGAATAAACGGTTTTGAAAATCCTATTGCGTGCACGCTGCATAAGTGTGTGGTGACGCTGCAGTAGCTGTAGGTGCTTGGTGCTACTGTATAACAAGTGTGGCACACTCCTGTGGGAGAAGACAAAGTGCAGCCTAGGGTTTATCAGTCGTGTCTGTGATCAACTAGATGTCTCATGTCCTCGTCAAAACAAGGGCCTGTGCCACGGTAGGCTCCCATGCTGCCTCAATCTGCTTATCAGTGAGCTCATTAGCCTTGTTATCTAGGTGTCTACCTGCAAATGCACGGCTGCTGATTGTTCTGGTAGCTTACACCTCACTGATAGGTCATGGATAAGGCTTGAGGTTTCCCTGCCTGGTTAACTCTTGGATGGACTCTTTAACTCAAAAAGATATGGCTGTGGTGGCTTGTGTATTGAATAGATACTAATAGTCTTGCCAATGTTGATTTTGGGCTCACAAGAAATCAAATTTTACTGCTAGTACGTTTTGTAGGGAAGAATTTAAACAGGTTAAAAAGATGGAAACCTTTTCATTATCAGTCTTTTATTATCATGCTTATCGGTATATAATTGCTTTGAAATATAGAATAATTCCTCATTTTGCAGTGGCCACATGTACCTCCTTCCACAGGCAGCGCGCCCGAACACGTCCAGCTGCTGCCAGATACATTCTTTCAGGATACTTTTGGTTGCAAGTTTCAGCATTGACACATTTTCTTGTGGAAGTTATAATTAGTAGCCAAACTAGCCTTTTTCTTTTTGCAGTGATGGGGACTGGTTGTGGCCTAGAAAGTGTTCGTTGTGCATATTACACTAGGTTAAACTGAGTAAATAGGGTGGGGTAGGGTTGTTAACACCCGTAAGTGTCTGTGTGGGGGTTGGGTTTTGATGGGCCTCACTGGGGGACAAACCATTCGCAGGGTTAGCCCATGTTCTGTTTGATGTTGTAAGTGCACATCTCTCATCTCATCTAGCTCAAACATGTTAAAATTGCATGCAGTCTTGTACATGGTGCGTCTGACATGTCTTTCATTGTGTGAACGCTGCAGGTGGCTTGAAAGCTGGTTTGTCATTTGGGGAATGTAGCCATCTAACCTGGAATGTTCTCGGGACTAACCACAGTACAACTCGCTATAGAAAGTATTTACGCTTTTGGTTTCATCACTGATTCTGGGTCTTAATTGTTCAGACACAATTGGAGTGTGCCACCTTGGAAATAAGATGCTTCAGTTTATGCTAATATTATATGATCTAACACTCATGGTATGCGCTCATAAAGCAAACATGTAAACATCAGCTGCTTTTTCTGTCATTGTCACCACAGTGTTTGTTGTAGCTTCAGGCCCTTCCTGTGGGCCCCAGCTAGAACACGCCTAGCTGGGCAGGTTTCCAGAGGATAAAAGACGATCTTAGGTTACCTCTGTCATGACACATATCACCACAGGGAACCCACAGTCCAACACATCTTCGTGTTGAATAGAAAAGACCTGGATCATGTGCGTGTCTGTGTGTGAATAGTTTACCTTCCCATACGTGTGTAGGCAGGCAGTGCAGCTTCACTGTCACATGCATGTCAGTGTTTTCTAAAAGATCCGTCTTTCGACTCCTCCCTTATCTTTTTTCACTCCTCACAACTCATTTTGGCTTCTCATCCCGTCTTTTCTTGCCTCCTCCCCTGTCATCTTCCCATCCTCCTCCCCACTGTGTTTTCTCCTTCTTTTGATGTTCCAGCTCTCAAACTGTTATCTGTTTCCGTCACCTTTACGTGACACCTGAAATTCCCTCCCCATGTGCCACTCTCATCTAAATATCCCCATTATTCTCTCCCCGCTTCGCTTTAAAGGTCTTTACAAGTTCCTCATGGATGCTTTCATCCTTTTGGGTGGATCCATTTATAGTATGGGTGGTCCCTATGGGAATCAAACCCTTAAATGGTGCAAAGTCAGTGCAGGGCTGTACCAGAGGACTGTGACATGGTAACAACCCCCCTCATTTTCCACAAGCCGCTGACATACAGAGAGAGGAAAAATCAGTGAGAGGATGAGTCCAGAACAGCAATAGGAAAGTTGTGGTAAAATATCTGTCAGGATGTTGTGACATGTTGCTGCTGGAACACCACTGGCGGTAAATCCTTACTTTAGTTTAAGTGATTGGTGACTTTAATTTGACTGATGTTTGAAATTTACAAGGTGCTTCTGCAACTTGACGAGGTGTCACAACACAGCTACATTCTTACATGCGGGCCGTGCCAACGTGGAGTTTTACGCAGCCAGTGATTGGAAAGCAGTGTCTTGTATTCCCAGCTCTGGCTCTTGTAAACACTCTGTAGTGTTTTTCCTTTCAGGCTGATGTGGGGGCTCTGGCCTGTGAAGGAACCCAGAGTAATTTGTTCCTCAGACTGAGCAGCAGGCGTTTCTGTTGACAGTAAAAGCAGAAGATTCATACAGCTGTCAGTGTCTGTTTCTTTGGTGGCCACCTCCACAGCCTGCACCACCTTCCAAAGAGTCAGGAAACATCTTTATTTTCTTTAATCAGGATCGTTTTACTGGATATGAAGATATATTTAAAGTGGAAATTCTCCTGACGGTGGAAATATGTTGTTTCATTCTAGAAATATAACTAGAAAAACGAACAAATAAAATTTGCTGTTTAACGCAAGTTATATGACACAAACGAAGCCACAATGATTTTTTCTAATCAAGGAATAATTTAAGAAATCGTTGCAGAAGTCCACCACACTGATACCTTTTTAAATGGGTCACATGTTAGATGTGTCACCTGATGTCTAACTTCCCTGCTCATCTTTGATAATGACCTGGTCCATGGTATGATCTGACCATCTAAACCTTTATACATGCTCTCTACCTGGGGGCTGCACATTTCCATGTAAAAAGACTTTTTATATCACACAAAAACCCTTCTTTAACACATAATACATTAATTCCCACCTTCGCTCTGTAGGTTTGAGGACAGCTCATCATGCAGGCCAACACAACTTACCAGCTCCTACGCTCCACTGAACTGAATAGTGCTCTACATGATGACATAACATCCAAATATAATAAGGATTTGCCCTCCTAGGGTTGTGTTATTGTATATCTTGGGAGTCTGTTGTTATAATATTGTGTGACATAACCAGGATGTGTCAGGTGACCTGAATTGTGCAGCATTATGCTTCTCGTGGCTTCCTGCTTTCCTTATGACCCTCATCGTTGTGTTACTATCAATATCCTGGAGTGGAACAATGCAGCACCTGGTGTCTCCACCACCAGCAGAGTGGCAGACAGTTTGGAACCACAGCCAAGCCGGGGAACATGGTCTGGCAGCCTGCTTTTATTTTCTCTCTTTGTCTGCAAGATGGCATCGGGAAGCCGTGTTGACACAGAATTGTGTAAATCAACTTGTTTGCCGTGTGGGTTAAGCAGGTCGATGTGCAGGCTTGGAGAATTCTTTGAAGAGCTGCGAACACTTCCTGTTCAGATAGCAGAAGCTGACGTAGCCCAGCCCCATCCAAGCCAGTTTTTCTCACGTTGCTGTCCTGGGTGTATGCTCGTTGCAGCTGTAACACACACCAGATCTCATCTATTGTTTTGTCAAGCTCTGCCTCCCTCCTTTTCTTTGGTGATTGTGGTTTCTTAATGTTTTGGGAACATCCTGTTTGTGGGCTTTAATGCCACAGGGCGCAGATTATTTAGTTCAAGGCCTTCGACCGTTTCTGCCCTCTTATTAGTGGGACAGGGCTAAGAAGAAAGACGGATCGAGGTAGACACACAGTGACGGAGAGAGAGAGAGAGAGAGCGAGATGGGGCCAAGGCCCGTGGTCATACTGAAGAACTCAGACAGTATCAGGCAAAATGTTGGAGAAAGGGATGAGGTGAGAATATAGAGGGATGAGGAATGAACGGATATGGCAGAGAACAGGAAACGGCATGATGTTGGTGTCTGGGGTGGAGGGAGGGGACAGGGTGGGTTACTGCAGACTAAATGGGAAATCTGGTGTCACTGGTTTGCAGCCCAGCATTAAATGCCGTTTTATGCTCTGGGGCATGTTTTTGTTTGTAGCCTCGTGTTTGCCTTTTAGGAAATTCCCATGCTCATCAATAATTTAATATTATACCGCTCCACTCTTGTGATGGCTGACATACATCATACATGGCACAATACGTGTTGGGGTGCTGTCGGTGCCACCTGGCATTAGGGTGGGCCAGCAGAGCATGTGTCGTAGAGAGAACGAGACATGGGAAAAGCCTTTTATTGGGGCGGCTCGTGCCTCCCTCCATGCAGCTGTAGGAACCTTTGGCTGTGACATAAAGGAGCCTGGTTCTATTTCCGTCTGTAATTTAGGTAATTTACTGGATGTTTTTAAACTACTTGCAATTGAATTACTTAAAGGGTTGTGTTCCTAAAGGGCCCCTGGCACTGAATCACGTTCCCTTTTAAGGTCCACGTTATTAGAATCGCACTGCTTTCGTTTATCCTTTGATGACCTTGCTGCCCTATTTGTTCAGCCGTCACCTGGTTGCATTTATTTGGCCTTTATATAACCAGGAAGTCCTTTTAAGATGAGGTAATGCAGCTGTTACATCTAGGAGACCAAATACGTGAATTTATTTAAAAAAGGTTCCTAGCTCATGTGTGGTTTAGTCGCACCTTTAGCTGTCCTCGTGATTCGCTCAGAGCAGTGTTAATGTTGGCACAAATCCTGCGGACTATTGCACTTTATGCCAGAGCGGTGAGCTGATGAGACGCGGATGATTTTTGATCCACACCGTGATGTAGCATGAAAGTGATACAGATGCTGATGGGCCCAGGTTTAGCTAGCTTTGAGGTTTCTGCTGACACCCTGGCACTGAAATGTCACGCACATAGCCATTTAGAATCAGAAGGAAATGTAACAACCAGCCTGCGTGGCAGCATACTTTAGGAAAACCTGGGACTGTGTTCCCTCACCGGAAACTGCACGCTGGTACATTCATACCGCGACGACTTTGTGATCCATCCTTAGACACAGTGACTTTTTTTCCCACTATTTGTATTTGTTGGCTGTCGCACTAAACAAAAGAAATCAGTGAGTCATGACTGTTTATGAGCCTGGCCCAGTAACTAGTATCCTGCAGATACGACGTAGAAACTGTTCCAACCTGTCATTTGTACGTTTATTTCTGTGCATAGTCTTCCACAGTGTCACAAAGAAACTCCCAGCCTGCCTGTGAGGTGTGAGGAGTTCACCCCCGCTGTGCTCAGATAGCAGGAAAGGCCATTCGCGGGTCTTACGCTGCCTTTCTCTCTCCATCTCACCGTCTCCTCGTCTCTCCTGCAAGCGGCATTTTTGTGTCATTACCTCACTGTGGTTGTAAATAATCCCTGTTATGGCTTCCAGATGACCCCCGTCCCCCTCTAGACTTGGGGATAGGGTTGGAGCACGGTGAGATGCTTACTTTAACTGGCTCGTCTGCTCTGTCTCCAAATCTCCACTTGATCAATGCACTGTTGCCTGATGCCAAATAAAAATAAAACATTGATAATATGTATAAACTTTGAGGGGTGTGTCTCTCATGTTTAGCATGCACAAAGGAGCTCTAAACCCCAGACATCCCTCTTTTACTTACAAACATGCCATGTGATTCACGTGTTTGTGGTATTTTGAGGATGAGAAAGTAAAAGTTGCACCACACATTTCAGAACAGCCTCTGCATCACACTGGATGATGACTTCTCTCTATTACACACGTCTTCTCTGGGGCTCAGGGAAATTAATAAACTATGTGCGTCATGGACTGTATATGTTTGTTTTCCTGAAATATTGACCAAAGTAGTGGGTGTGGCACAGAACAAATAACACGCTCGCAGCCACAGTGTAATGCGTAAATCAGATACACAGTACTTTAATAATCCAAAACATAAAAGATGGAGTTGGAGGAAAAAGGAAAGTTCAGGTTGTGAAAATGCTTGGTGATATGTAAACTATTACTATAAACTAGATGTAGTTCCACCTGTTTAACAGACATTGTGTGCACACAAACTCGAGCTAACAAATTTCACATAAACACACCCTTGAGACGTAGCGTGGACGAGGCCCATGCCGAGGCCTGGTGCGAGCACTGAGCATATCATTTGTGGGCCGACTGCTAAGTGAACACACTTGCGTTTCGTTACCGAGTTTCACACAAAAATGGCTCTGACTCGTCTCGTCGGTATGGAGCAAGATGGGCCCGATAAGTGCTCCGTATATTTGGGTTAAACCAGTCTGGCTGTGAGGATTAGCTTGCGTCACTCGTGTTTTTCCAGTTTCTCTGCATCCTAAGGCTTATTACTTACCGAACATGACTATGTATTTTTCATAGCCTGCGTGTGTGTGCGTGTGTGTGTGTGCGCGCGCGTGCGCGCGCACACATACAGTGTGTCTGCAGATGTCTCGCCACAGAGCATGCCTCGCATTAATGTGACTGTCATTTTTTCCAAACTTCCTTCTCCCTCATGAAAACAAAGAGCTTTAGTCATGCTGAATCTTGGATCGCCACCTTAACAAGCGTCCTACCGCACCTTGTCATAGCAACTGTTGCTATGTTTAGGTGTACCTGTATATCTTGCTAGTGAGTAAAAATGTATGACCAAACTTTATGGCATTCCTTCTCTGTTGTGAGAAAGGAAGTAGCATGTTGGCTGTGAATCCATCTCTGCCACAGACACGCTGGTTTCTGCTTTAACGTGGATCTTGTTTGACTTTACATGTTGACCCTGCATACTGTAGTCAACATACACATGGCTTTCGTATTTCCCCCACACACACACACACACACACACACACACACACACACACACACACACACACACACACACACCTACAATTGAATT
>JAUMTR010000016.1:3000457-3095604 GCA_032270685.1 Microctenopoma stevenorrisi
ACACACACACACACACACACACACACACACACACACACACACACACACACACACACACACACACACACACACCTACAATTGAATTCTATTTATAAATTACAGGACAGAATAACAACTTAATAGCTGCCATGTGTTTGTGTAAACCACCTGCTCTTGGAAGTGACGATGATTTCTCCTGTTCAGAAAAACAATTTATAGAATCTGTAGGAACTTCTACCGAGGCCACAGCAGGGCGCAGTCGTCAATTATGTGTGAGATGTGGATGTAGGGATGTAGCTGTAGTGGTGCGTTTGTGTGAGCGCACCCATACTCGTACGTGTCTACGTCGTACGTGAGCTTTGTTGTGGACAGGGCCTGTGGGCTCCTGGCTCAGAGATGAAAGCCATTTCTCATGTGGCTGGTTTTAGTGCAGCTCCTGAGTCAGCGCGCAGCTACTAATCAGCGTTTTCTCTCTCACTACTCGCTCCTGCCACCCTGTCAGCTCTGACTTACAATTAAACCACACTGAGAGGTGGGTATGTGCGTTTCATCTAGGGCTGCAACTATTGAGTAGTTTAAACAATGTTGATGTGCATTATGTAACACGAAAGGCTTTTAGTTATTCCTGTGTCAACTTGACAAACCAATAATCACCAATAGCGTGCGTTCTAACTAGCTATAGCTAATTAAACAGTGTTTCCCCCAGGTTTGCTGTGGTGGGGGGTGGGGTCGGTTGTAAACCATTTGTGGGATTAGCCCCCAACTGTTCTCCCATTGTCAAACCTACGTTCATCACTTTCTGGCTTGAAATGTGTTCTTATCCTACTACTACACTACTCTGCGATTCCGTTTTTTATTGTGTTTTTAAGCAGACTTTCCTGCACCTGAGCACAATGTGTGGAAATCTTCACAATAACTATTGTCGATCATGAATCTGTGTCAGAGACAATTAATAAATGAATGAATAAGAAAATAAACTGTTTCCAAACAAACAATTCTGCATTAGATTCACCTGATATGTTGTTTCATGCTAGAAACATAACATAACAAGAATGCACTAAAAACATAGAAGTAGATGGTTTCATTTGCTTAATATCAGCGGTACAGTTTAAATACGCGTGTTACGTTACATAACGTTACCCTGCAGAAGTTGGTTAACGTGCGGATGCGACCATCTTTGTTTAATGCTCGTCACTTATAACAGTCTGTGTCGAACACAAATGGAAATTGCTCTTTAACACCAGTTATATGACATAAACGAACCCTCAGTTCTGACCTTAAAACTGAGCTCCCTCCGGCGCCATAAGCTGCTCTGGGCTTCTTTAATCTGAAGTCATGTAAAAGTGAAGCTGAACAGAATTCCACTTTTGTACTTAGTAAAAAAACAAGCCGCGCTAAATAGTTGTAATCTCCTGCCTAAGCGTCTACTTCGGCACAATTGTGGGGCTTTGATACGCGAATTAATACGAATCCAAAGGGATTTAGTTGCTAGATGTTATCTTTACTCTGGCAGACTTGCTGTGTCTAGTTATGAGATGCTCTGGCACAGCTACGGTTGAGAGGAATTGCGTGTGCGGTGTAGCGCAGCATGAGTTACTACCATCCAGCCTTTTCATCCAGTAAATATGACTGGTTGCTGATCAGTTTGCCTGTCAGCCATGCTGGCAGCCAACCTGTCCTGAATGAAAACATATAAGAATATTATGTGAGGAAACAATGCTTTGTTGACATTCACGTGCAGAGACGGTCACAGCTTCATAGATCGGGGTGGGGTCTGTGCAGTAAATTACACGATTGCACCACAGACTAGACTGCTCGTTGGATATGATCCAGTTTATCACAGGCTGTACACGAAAAACGGAAAACAAGGATGCACTGGAACATCTTGTGAGCAAGGCCGAGTCGGTTGTTTTGTCCCAGCCTAGTTTGTCATCAGTTCTGTGGTGATGTTTTCCATCAGCAGCTGGCACCAAATACCATAGCGATGAGCAACCACTACACATAGCTTCAATATTTCTGGTTTAATTGTTCTGCAACTGGTCTGCAGGGAACAAGGACTCATCACGTTTCTCATATCTGGTGTTTCCTAGTTGGTTTTACGGCTGAGTTGCCGGTGCCCATGTGGTCTATGGTAATGTGGGCCAGAACATGGCACACTGCGCTGGTTTGTGCCTTTGCTCTGCCCTGCAGTCATCGTGACTGTCCGTGGAGTCTGTAGGGAGCGTGAGGGAGAAGGGAGAGAGGCTGTCGAGCTTTGAGGTTTATTCCAGCGGGTTCATGTTCTTCCACACTGGAGGCTCAGTTAAGTCTCGTCAGCCGGATGAGTTTAGCATGATGTTTGGCCAGTTAAGTGCACATAAGCCCGGACTGTTATCCTGGCTGGTGGTCAGGTTTAACACGTGCACAATGCAGCAGACAAAGTACAAAAAAGTGCTTGTATTGTAGTTTCTTGTGAACAGTGTATATAAAAGTAAAACAGGTGTATTTGTATGTGACTACTAATAATACAAACCGGCAGAAACATTGCTGTTAAAAAGCACTATGCTAGTTGCTTAATGGTTTAACAGCAAAGCTCCTCAATTACAGACACGCAGCAATAATGCAATACTGTTTAAACCTTTGTATTTCTTTGTGCTATCAGTCAATCTGTAGAACCAATATGCTGACCTTGGTGAACTTGCAGCCAATACAGGTTACCCACGGCATGCTGGGATCATGTAAACCAGGAAGTGCTGAATAGTTCTCCACAAACGAGGGAAATGCTGACTTTGTCAGCCATAGATGGAATCTGTGGAGCTTTGTGGGAGAGTGCTGGTGACCCTTGCAGATCCCTCCCAGTGCCTTTTTCTACCAGAAACCGTAACAGCCGACACAACAATAGCTGACTTTATCATTCAGCCTCTCTGTGTCCGGCATCATGCTCTGTGAAGAGGTCATGTTGCTCACTAACACTTTGATGAAGTCCATTTAGAATAGCATGAAGGCCTTTCATGGGTAATGGGAAGAAGTGGAGGGGTTCTCGGTGGGTTACCACATGACTAGCACAAGTATTTTTCCATAGGCGCCGCTCATAGCATAAGAGTGCTTTTTCTTATTTTAGTCCTGCTTCTCTGTTTAATTAATGGGAACGGAACGATGTGTTTAATCAATCAGTCTCTGTGCATCTCGTCTTATTATCACTGTAGTAGTAGTGATATTAGATACAGTCACTTCATTCACTGGCGTTTGGTGGGTTTTGTCCTGAGGCCTGATAACCCTGATATGATTCAGTAAATAATAATAATGCATTCTTTGAGTGGATGGCACAGTGAGGCGCTGTTAGTGTCAGGCAGGGCTCTCTCCCTAGAAAATGCTGCAGGAAGATCTGATATTTGAGGTAGTCAAATAAAATTGTAGTGGTCATTTGTCATTAAACCAAGCCCGCTGTAAAAATAACGGAAGCACCAGCAAACACATTTACAATCATGTCTGAGCCTTCTCAGTTTTACCTGAGGATGTGGAGGATGCCGATCTTAGTTTCATACATTCCTGGAACTCCACAGTAAGATTGTGCAGCAAATTGCTCGTGTTGCTCCTTCCACTGAAAACTTTAGCTCGTCAGCATTTGCAGTAAATAGTTGTAAACAGACAAAAGTTCTCCTGTGTCATCTTCATCGTCGACTTCACCATCTGCTTCAGCTTCTTTGCTCATAACCTGCACTAACTAACAGGTAGCGCAGATTACATGAATGTCAGGCTTTAACAATGTCTACACTGTGTTGTAGATTTGAAATTGATGTTAAAAATCTGCTTCTATATCAAAAACATAGTCATTCGTGTATGTGTCCAGACTTTTGACTGATATATCCTGATACTGGTTTTAAAAAGATGAAGTTAAAGGAGAATCTGTGTAGAGTCATGCATACGCTACCTTTGACTGATGTAAATTAACTTGTACTCTGCTTTCTTCCTCTCCACAGCCAAGCACTTCACGTCCAAAGTGAAGCAGATGCGTCTTCACAAAGAAGACTTTGAGATTCTGAAGGTGATTGGTCGAGGAGCCTTTGGAGAGGTAAATACCCCCTGGTTTTATACATATCTGTGCAGTAGCCCATCGCACATACTGAATATTAAACTTTGTTGATTTTGTTTTTGTACAAGCACCGGGTGTTAGTGTAGTTGTTTCAGGTACAGGTGCAGTGTGTGTGTTCTGCCAGAATGATCCCACGATACACTTCTCTACGTACGCTTAAATACCTGAGTTATAAAGGAGTCGAGTGTTGCAGCTTTCTGCTGCATTCCAGCAGCACTGCGTAGTACTGAGCACGAGCAAGACTCTACTTGCAGCTTGAACCAAACATTCGTCTTTCACACTTAACCTCTGAGGAGAAAACGATGAAAGTGAGAAAAGGACTGAAATGATCCAGTGTGGCGTTACATGTTCTTGCCGTTTGGTTTTTGCTTTTATGTGTGCCTGCAGGGAGGATGAAACACACATGTGACTGAGTTTCAGGTAATGATGTCAAAACTGGGGAATGTTGGAGGGACAGGTATTGTGGTCCCCGGCCAAAACTCTTAACCATAGATCTCACCCGACAAGTCCCAGCATTATACTTATCTTATTTTAAAAAGATACATCACTGATGCGAGCTGACTCCGGGCTTCTAAACTAGCATTTAGTCAATGAAATTGCACAAGAAAGGTGCAGAGAGACGCAGCATGATAGGTCTATGACTGGAAATAGATTTGGACACGCCCGGCAGCATGTAGCTGCAGCACTGCTCGCGTTGAGCGACGCGAAGGAGAGCTGCTGTGGTGTGTGTGAGAGTCCTGTGTCTGTGTGTGTGTGTGTGTCTGGCTTGCTCTCAGCTCTGTGGTGTGACCCATAAATGGTGCTACCCTGTGGTAGCATTCCAGTGCTGTTCCACTCCGCCAGCTGTGCCAGTGCGAGTTGTTCATGCTGGAGAAGTTGAATGAGATCTCATGGCTCCACTGTTTTGACATGATGCTCGGTTTGAATTTGGAGTTAGCAAACAGAAATATAGCAATCGTCACCTTGCACTTCGGTGTCTTGCTCAAAGACACTTGCCATCATGACTGGAGGAGCCAGGAATCAAACTACTGATCTCACGCAGACGTCTACTCCACCTCCTAAGCCACAGCTGCCCCCGATAGAGAAGTGTAGGATGGGATGTGACGTAGCTTGAGTGCCGGATGTTTTGATTTCACCTTCGCATAGTCAGCAGCAGGCAGAGAAATGGTGCAGGTGCATGGCGCTCATTTGATGAATGGACCACAGAGTTCTGGCCTGTTGCCTGTAGGAATTCTCCTGTTAGAACCTCACCAGCACAAACGGACCAAATGATGATCAGTGGATGGTACAAACTCTATGCCAGGGTGTGATGTCATTACATCTATTATATTAACTAATAAGTTGAGCAGCAGCTTTTTGGGTTGGTTCACCAGTCAGCGGCCACATCGTGTCAGCTCTGTAGTCACTTATGTGCTATGTAGTGTGTTTTCAGGTTCTGACCTGGAGAATAATTAGATTAACTGCTGTGGTTTGTCGTATCTGGTCCCAATTGATTGAACTATATTCACCACTGGTGAAATTCTCACCTAACACGAACGCTTAACCCTGAATATTCACGGGATTCCAGGGCCCTGTACTTGATATCAGTCCTGACAGGGAGGACGAGATTAAGGAAGGAACAGTAGAGCGAGAGATAGAGGAAGGGACAAAAACAGTCAGATGTTGCCAAGAACAGCTCACCCCCTAGTGTCCCTCCTTTCTCCGTCCCTCCTCTCCTCTAGTGAGGGATCACTAGGGGAAATCCAAACATTGCAGGAATGTTATCATTGTATTGCATTAGCAGCATTCCCCAGCTCATTTAATAGACTACAGACCCCACTTTTGTATAAGGGACTTAGTGTTTGTTTCACTCTGTGTGTGTGTGTGTGTGTGTGTGTGTGTGTGTGTGTGTGTGTGTGTCTCTTTTCGTGTGCATTTCGAATGCCTCTATCCTGGCTGTGTGCAATTAACCATTAAAGTGGCCAAACGTACCATCTTGCACCGCTCCATTGTAGTGATGAATCAGTTTATTTCAGGTTTTTTAAGGTTTAACTGATTATATTGAATGGATGCGTCATATGTACGGCTTCTGAAACGACAACGTCCACAGTCTTGTTTTTGTGATATGTGTTTGTGGGCTTGTAAAACATAAAACATTGTGTATTTACTTTTTAAATGGACGTTGCCTTGATACAGTATCACACATGTCTGATGTTGTAGGTCAATGTCTGTGTGGAAAAATGAGCCCAGTAGCGTTTAGTTTGAAATGAAACCCTGCACAAACAGAAACTAAACCTGGATCAGACGATCTCATGCACATATGTTTGTGGACGTATACTAACTACCGAGTCTGTTATTTGAATTTGTGACGTATTCATTGTCTAATATTATGAAAAGAAGCATTTGGGGAATAAAATAAACATTACAGGGTGTTAAAAAGTAATATACATCATAAGTAGTGCGTGATCAGCGAGGTCTCTCTCGTTATTGATTTGTGCTCATTTTCTAATGACTGTGTGCAGCGATCAGAGAACTGTTCCATTTCTCCTTCCTGACCACAGACTGTGCTGGTAGGAAGCATGAATCATATTTCTGCATCCAGCTGTGCGAGTCTGTCTGTGTGTGTGTGTGTGTGTGTGGGGGGGGGGTGCGTCTGTTGGCCTTTTAGGTCAGGTTTTTAGCATCTCTGGTCACTTCCTGCTCACGCCATTTCCCTCCCCCTTATTTCCACCTTCTGTTCTTTACCCCCCCCCCCCTTCATCCTTTCTTCTTTCTCTTCACTTCCATTCATGTCTTTTTTTTTCTACTGCCCCCCCAAAGCCCATCCCATTTCATATACAGCAATTACTCACTTAATGTTTGACTTCATGACATTTATTTATGTGCTTTTTTTCAAAAGTGAAACATTTACAAGAAACAAGGTGTAATGGATTAGTTAGGAGGGTTATGTTCATCGTGTTAATTAAAATCTAGCCCAGCTGTATCTTTGTGGAGCTATTTAAATCTGCTGCACATGAATTCCTTGTACAATTCTTGTCCTTTTTTTCCCATTGCCCCAATAAGCAGAGTGAATCTGTTTACAGTTTTTCCGTTGGTCTGTGTTTTCAACATGCTTCACATTCTTTGACCGGCTCTGCCGTCACACAGATGATTAACAGTCTTAACACTCTTTTCGCAGGTCGCAGTCGTAAAATTGAAAAACACTGATAAGGTGTTCGCCATGAAGATTCTCAACAAGTGGGAGATGCTGAAGCGAGCTGAGGTAAGTGTCGCCATGTGAACCCAACTTCTGGTTCTGGACACTGGGCCAGTGCAGCAGGACTGTGGATACTTCACTAAATAATAATGATAATGACTTATTTATTCATTTAAAAAAGTGTCTGCTGTCAGAAGAAAGCACAGCCCCCACTCCTCCACCCTTAGATCAGGCGCACACTGACAGATTGTGGCAGAACATGTCGGTGCCTGAGCTGCATGAGCTGCCGCTGCATGTTTTTCTCATCGATCTCTTCCTGACAGTCTGACGTTCCCGTTGTTCCCCCGGGTCTTCCTTCTTCATGCCTCACGCGTCAAAGGCCAGAACCGATCGCGGCTGTCTGTGTGTGCTCTTGTGTGCAGGCGTGGACGTGAGAAACCGTGCAAAGCAGCAGACGTGCTGCAGAGAGTGCACATTAGCCACATATAAAACTGTCATTGTAGACGGAGAACGTCAAAGCACCGAGCATGTTTTCAACATTCACACACTGACTTCTTCCTACCTGGGTGTCGGATTAGGTATCAGTTTAATTTACTGCTGGTTCATGTCAGAAGCTCCTGCAGTGAATCAACTTGTAAAACATTTGTTTATGTGAAGCTAATCAGTGATTTTTTTTCCCCACTATCTCCTCCTGTGGTTTAGATGTTTAGTGATTCTTAGTTCATTCTGTTATTTACATTTGCACTGCCATTTCTCAGGGTGTGTTCTGGGACATCAGAGATTAGAGTTTTAGTTCGATATAAATTATTATTATTATAATAAAATAGAAGGGGCCCAATGTGTCGATCCACTACAAAGGTAGAGCAGGTAGATTGAGTGCTATTACACTGACATGAGTCAATTTATGTACATTCAGTGTGAGACCTAAACCTGAAGTTATGTCACTGTGTCTCTCTGTAGACGGCATGTTTTCGGGAGGAGCGGGACGTGTTGGTAAATGGGGACTGCCAGTGGATCACCACTCTGCACTACGCCTTCCAGGATGACAATAATCTGGTAACAAAGCAGGCACTTCTTCGTGTGTGTGTGTGTGTGAGCAGGAAACGCTTTTTTTCACAGCTCACATACAGTAAATGTTCTTTTTATACTTTTCCTACCATGTTGTTAGTGACGTTTATAACTCAGTTTTGAGTGTCTCCCCACGTTACAAACTTTTCAGCACTTTTAAATTTGAGAACGCCTGCGTGACGCCTGGTGAAACGCCCACCACCGACCATGCTTTCATTTCTTACCACATAGCACAACGTAAGAATTGACAGAAATTGGGCAACAAAAGTTAAGATGACCCAAAGATATTTAGAGATCAAATGATCGGAGGAGATTGGAGCTTAATGATTGGTTGTCAGCCAAGCTCTTCCTTGCTTCCATTGGCTGCTGCAGGCTGTCGTTCTGTCTAACCGGACAGCTCATCCTCTCTCTGTGACCCGGAGTTCAAATGCCAGCACTGCTTGTCATTCCATTTCCCACATTCTCACAACAAATGTTTTACGCTGGCCATTCCCCAAGACTTTAAAAATATACACTGCACCCCTGTAATCCCAGTTATTTTTAGGAAAACCCTCAGAAGGTAAAAAGTGCTTGGGTACGCACTGATACTGTGAGAAAAGGAAGAGGAGAAATTGAGGAGGGTGGCATATTTTTTGACTTCCTGTGCATTTTAATGATTCTTTTCTATATAATCTGTAATTATTTTGACTAACCTGCCGTGTCACTGTGTTTCTTCCTTGGTCTCCATCTCTTTGTCTCTTCAGTACCTGGTCATGGACTACTACGTGGGCGGTGATCTGCTGACTCTGCTCAGTAAGTTTGAGGACCGACTGCCAGAGGAGATGGCCAAATTCTACTTGGCCGAGATGGTGCTGGCCATCGACTCCGTTCACCAGCTACACTACGTCCACAGGTGAGGCTGCGTCTGCATTTTTGAAGAACAGACAAGCAATAAGCTCTGATGATGGATATACAGTGTATTTACATTATCTTTGCTGCATGGGCGGTTTTACAGCTGTGGGGAGCCAATGCAACTAAATGAAAATGAATGAAAACAATGGAGTGTGTGTGCAAAGGCTTGTCTTAAGTCGCCACTGAATCTAGTCAACACCACTGAATAATCATAGTGTATTGCTTCATGTTTGGTGTGTGTTATTATTTTGATTCTTGGAAGTTGTCGTTTAGAGTTAGGTGTGTGTGTGTGTGTGTGTGTGTGTGTGTGTGTGTGTGTGTGTGTGAGAGTGTGAGAGGAAGAGACGAGCTGGATTTCAGTGCTTTAAAAAATTAAGTTAAAGTGTTTTTGTTAAAGTGTCGTGGCAGCGCTTACTGCTCATTGATTGACGAATCCCCGTCCTGTTTCACACTTTAGTGACCGAAATAAAACAAACAGCCTAAAAACAGGCAGCAGCTCTTAAACTTAATTTTTCCTGACACGCAGTCGATGCCAAAAGAATGTTTTATCCAATAGGAAATGCCCTTTGGAGCAGGAAATGCAGCTCTGCCAAACAGGAAGTGGTCACGTAGGCATGTTAACATAATTACAGTGTCCCTTTCACTGGGGCCTCATCACAGCAATGTTGCTCAAAGAGCAGAAGAATGATGGAGAGACAGAGGGAGAGATGAGAGATGGACAGAAATGTTAGGCCAGTGGGATAATGTCCTGGTTTGTCTGTAGTTGCTTTCATCTCTAATATGCTTGTGACGAGTCAGATGGAAAGAAACCTAATAGAGTGTAGTGTGTAGTATAGAAATGCAGATAAGTGTAAGTAAAGAAAGGGAGCGGAGGAGAAGAGACTGGGGAACCGCTAATTGCATGGTGTTATCTGGGGACTGTGGGTGGGGGTTGGTGGCCACAGCAGAGATGGAGAAGCCGATTGAAGGAGAAAAGGCCAGGGAGGAGGGGACAGCCCTGTTTCCCCTCTTGGACACTTTGGGACAGTAATGATGGGGTATGGGAGCTGTGTGGGTGGGGGTGTGGTGCTGTTGCCTCGCTTCATGTACCCACCCCCAACTCCTCCTCAGAACACACACACACACACACACACACACACACACAGAGTCATAGGAGATTTGTACACTTGCTTTGAAGAGGGTGGAGACGTCCCAGCAGGTCCCCTGAGGAGGAGGGTCTGTGTTTGGATCCGATGAGTGCGTGTGTACTTTAATGGTGTGTATGTGGTAGTTTGGTGTGTCTAGGCTACATCGCTGTGTGTAAGTTAAAGGCTGCAATGTCTATTAAACTGTGTGTGCGTATTGACGGCTCACTTTCAGCCAGTACTTGTGAATAGAAATGGGCAGATTGTGGCTGAACTGCAGGGAAATGGTTTCCTTACTTTACTCAGGGGACTCATATTTTCAGTGTGTGGCATGCCAGTTTTGAGATCCCACACCCAAGTCTCACGTGACCCAAACTCAGACTTTCAATCTGGCAATAAAATGCAATTTACACAAATACAATACTGGCTTGAATATTTGAATTCCTTGATTCCAAAGAGTCCTCTGTGTTCCCAGTGCATTATTTGGAAAAAGAATTAATGAACAAACAAAGGTTCCGTATTTGTTTAGGAGCTGCTGTAGAACATTCTTTCATTCATTCATCATTCAACTCAGACACTCCTCACAGAAACACTCCTCGTCTTTCCGAGCAATAATTCTCAGCTGTTTGACAGACAATTTGTCCCCAGTGTGTTTCTACTTTGGCGACGTGAGGAGACTCATTAGAAATGTATGCATGGAAGAAAAACCGCTTCACGAGCCATGAGAAACAAAACACTGTCGCCTGTTGACTGATATTGAAATGCTTGCTTTAAACAGACACGAAGAAACTAACTGGCCCAGAAACATTTATGTTCATAGTCTGTTGTGCAACATCAGTTCACATTGATTGGACTTCGACCCACGCGGGGCTGACCTTTGACAGCCAGCTGACCGTTTATGGCTGATGACTGCTTGAAAGAACAAAGAACAACTGTGCTTACTTATGTCTGAATTTTACAAACTCTGCTATGATACAGTGATACATGGAAGATAAATACAGAAATATGAAAAATAAATGAGCTTTGGTTTGGAGCTTTGTTTATTATGGTGTATTAGGGGTATACCTTGATGTGGAACACGTGTTAATGACTGCTCTTCACATGTGGTGGGACCTGTATTCACACCAGATTCATTCGTAAAGTTTAATAACGTTTGTTTCGCCTCCACTGCGTGAGAGTAAAATGTTCTAGGTGGATTTTTTCATTTGGTGTGAATGTGTTTTGTAATAAGATGAATCAGTGGTGTATTTTTACTGCCCCATCACTTAGCACATTGTGTGCCGTGCTGCTCATTGATAGCAAATCAATGAGCAGCACGGCCCAAGTAGCCTAAAACAATATATTAAAGAGATATCAGATTCTGTTGACAAATGAAAACAGCCATTTATATACCATGGTATATCTGAACCCAGCTTTACATCGTGGTTTCCCTGAATTAGCATATCGGTTACTGTGCATTTCTCTTATTTCCTTTTGATGTTGTTGACCTTGCCATAGTGTTGGCCCATTTAAAATGAGTGTCTGCAGTCCTCTTGAAGCTGATTAAGTTAAAAAGAGCCTTGATGAAAGAAATGAAGAGCAAAGAACCTTGAGGTCAACCTTCTGTCCCTCTAAGCTGAATACCACGGGAGGCAGCGTGTGTTCGAGTCAGGCGCTGAGGGAGACTCATTTATTCAGTGGTCAGTGATCTGCGTGGCCTCCCAAAGGGCCCGGACAAACGTTTGAATGGACCAACTCAGCATGGCTTTGTACTGCCTAGCACCACATCTGTCTGCCACAGGAGAGAGAGAGAGAGAGAGTGTGTGTGTGTGTGTGTGATAGTGGGATTCTGATGTGGAGCGTGAGGGAAGGGGGTTGGTACAAAGGGACAGAAGTGTGTGTGTGCGTGTCAGTGGGGGTCACTGAAGAAGGATGGGTCAGAGTTGTGATCATGTATAGAGGAAGAACACACACACTAAAATAAGATGTGAGGCCGTCACAGCTCATTTCTCTTTGACTTATGTAGAATACTGTGTAATATTGTGTGTGTGTGTGTTTTACCACTGATTCCACACCTGCTGTGTTTTATTATTGATCCGAGCCATGTGTCCCAGTGATCTGAGAGAGAACAGGTCACACATGAAAATAATATCTACCACATACAATATATGACATGCTGCATCTTTAATATCAGTTGCATATTTTGTGTGTGTGTTGGGATCGAGTGATGCTGGATTTCTTGCACGCAGCAGTTCTCTGAATCATTAATCAACAAATGTGTGTTTCCAGCGTTGCTGCAGGCCACATTGTGTATATATATATGTGTGTGTGTGTGTGTGTGTGTGTGCGTGCGTGCGCATGTCCAGATGGCACTCACAGATGGATGCTGTGGTCTTAAAAGAGATTATCTGTCTATTCTCATCTCTGCAATGCTCTTTACGTCTGCGGGAGGCCTGCGACACACTAGCCCAGTTAGCTACATTAGCTAGTCTTGCCTAGCATTAGCATTTATTACCCTTACTCTGTGTCCGTCCATGCAGTCAAGGCCAAATGTGAGTCCGCTCTTGTGAGCTCCTTTTAGCTTCTGTGTGGACACCCTAACCCAGCATCACAACCGCTGAATTGTGGTGTACGGCGGAGAAGGAGGAGTTGAGGAGTTATGGGAGAAGAGTGGGCACAGCGGGGTGTTGCTGCTCAGTGGTTTATCAGTAGCAACATCCCGTCTTTCCTACCTCCACCGTGCTGTTTGTCTCCCACACATACATACACAAAGGCTGTCAGAGTGCAGGCTGTCTGCAGCAGATTAAGGCCTTCCAGCTACAGGAGCACCTGCGTACATTCTCCACACACAACCCCAGATGCTTGTTTCCACAGTCCAGTCCAGGTGTCATTCATAATTCGTTGGTGTCTGCATTTCCCAATACGTTGATTCAGATTCTGTGTGACAAGGATAATAGAGAGTTGCGTACTGTGAAGTAGACACAAGTAGTTTCTGTTCACGTGTCAGCGGAAAACAATCACTATTATTATTACATCTTAAATAAGACCATGGGTATTTTGCAGATAGTAAAAATAAATCTGCAGTTTTTTCCATGTACTGGGACAGAATCGACAGCTCTGCTAAAGGCTCTGTTTATCACATTGTATAATTACAAACTAAAAGCCACATATTTTTTTCCAGTGATTATACCCAAGTATTTGCTGGCTTTACACCATGTGTAGGTTTGCTGAAGCTTCATAACAGAGCAGGGTATCGTCCAAGAGAAATGTTCTTTTAGAGACATTCAACTTCTATCTCAGGAATCCTATTCCTCCAACTCTCTCTCTGCTTGTCTGACCTTGAATACACTTCATGTAAGTTGTTTATGTGCGTCTGTGCGCCTGCCAAGTTCATGTTAGTGCAGAATCGCTGTGTGAATGTATCCTCTTGGGCACTGTATATGGTTTCCATCCAAAATGCTATACACAGAATCCACTTTAGGAAAGTGATGTGCCGCCTGGAACTCATCTGTAAGCTGTCACGCTCTTTGAAAAGACGTGTGAGCAGCCCGGGCTCCAAACAGTGATTTGGTAAAAGAAAGTGTCAATTTATGTTTTAGGCTTTGAAACCGTGACTTTTATGTGTCTGTCCACATATGTGCACATATTACGTGAGTCCATGCTTTTATAGGTTGGTGATTTGTGCGCCGGCCCCTGCTGCAGCTCTGTGACACGGGACTATTAACACCACTGGAAAATGACAGGGGCTTCACATCTGGCTTTGAAGAGATCTGTAGCTGAAGACAGAAACATCAAAGGCGCACTCAAAGCTAATTTATGTCTGTGGCTTGGACCACAGTCTCACGTCTTTATTAGTAGTAGCTGATGAAGTGGAATGTGGGACATGAGCTTAAACTGATTAGCTTGTGTTATCTGGCAAACATTGATAGTTTTGTCAGGCAATGCCATCGCAGTGATTCCTGTCATTTTTACACAGCCTTATTACCAACCCGCTTGTTTGTGTCCACGTTTGAACAAGGTGTGTGAAGGGTGGTATAATTGTGACTCATGATCACAAAGAAAGCAACGTTAAGCAGTTAGAAGATTGTTGGACTCCTGCTGTGGCTGCAGGTAAAATCCTTTTGAATATATCAAGCTTAGAGGATGCGTTTCTTTTATCGCACAGCCTCGTCCTCCTCTCATTAGCATTAGCATCCATATTCATTTGGTGTGTTTACATGAGTCATGTCAGGAAGTGTGTGCTCTAGTTATTATTATTTTAAGCACTGGGCAGGATACCGGCTCCATTCTGTGACCTGTACATCAAGTGTGTGTCTGTTCAGCTGCCGAGTGAATAACACATTATTATACTGACCTTTGTCAGTGGAAGCTGCTCGTTTTCCAAAGAGTTTCTCCGTGTCCGCCGTGTTTATTGAGATGTGTCATGTCATGGTTCAGTGTGTTGCTGGAGGGAGCTCGGACTCGGCTCTTGACAGGGTCTGCCCTCAGGGGAAATCAGTGGAATGGTCGGACGAGGACAGATGCTATATTTAGGATGTGATGGTGGGTTCCAGTGACGTCTCTGTTTTATGCTGGTCCAGGCCGGTGATCGGGACACTGGTTGCCAACAGCAGCTGACATATTTTCCCGGTCAGTAAGTCCTGTGATCATTCCGGGGCCCCTGAACCACTGTACCGTCTAGGTCTCGCGTGTGAAAGGGAAAGTGGCCGATGGGTGTTGAGATGATCCAGCTGTCGTAGCTGGTCGCCTGAATACAGCCCGTGTCTGTAATGTAAACTCATCATCAGAAGTCGTAATGCAGAACAGATTGTCTATCACAGGAAAGACAAGCAGCAGCAGCAGCGCTCCACCCATCTGTGCTCGCAAACACTGATCTGTTTGGTAAAAGGGAAAATGGGAGTTTGTCTGTTTAGGACACAGGGTCCTATTCTGTGAGTGGGAGTGTGTTCATATGCTGCATATTTCCCCAGAGTGTGTGTGTGTGTTCATTTCTCCTTTTGGTGAATTCAGAACCGCCGTGCTGCCGACAAATGGTTTGAGGGAAATCACACTTAATTAAAAAATGATTACACACGAAGTATTACAAGCAAGTTAGGACGGTCCAATCCCTCCAGGTTATACCGTTACATCTGCTCCTAGGCGATGAGAACAGACTGCGTGCACGACCCACACGTGTTGTGCGTAGAAAGATCATCTCATATTCTTTAATGTTCATTCACACTCATTCCCTTTTCTGTTCCTCCCACCTCTCCTTTCTCCTACTCTCTCTTTCAGGGACATTAAGCCCGACAACATTCTGCTGGATATGAACGGCCACATCCGCCTGGCTGACTTTGGCTCCTGCCTCAAACTCATGGAGGACGGGACGGTAAGTTTTACCACACCGCTGCTGATGCCTATTTCTCCAGTCCAAAGCAAACATGCCATAGTTTTACTGACCTCCTCGTCAACCTCCGGGGGGGGGTCTCCCAGGAGGAGTGTGTGGTTAAGCCTGTGGTTTATGATTCAGACAATTCTCCTAGTTCTGCAGATTTCAAATTAAAAATAAAAGAAAAGCGACCGGATGAAACAGATCAGACGTGCTCGGGTTTGTTTCTTCATTGTTAAAGCAGGGCTGAGGTTATATGAGCATTTAAACAAATAAATTCACTGCTTGAGGAATAAAAAGACGTGAGTCCAGCATGTGATGGATCCACACTCAGACATCTGCCTTTTCTCTTCCACTGGAAATGTTGGCACTTAATCATGGCAGCTATTTCTAAGCATTCATATTTTTGCCTGTGAATAATATTCATCTTCTGCTTTGATTTCTAATTCCGGACTCAACGTCACATGCGCATTCACAAAACAGCTTTGAATTAAGTCAAAACAGAGCTCCACAACAGTGTTTACTAGGGAATTCATCCTGTAGTGGGGGTCTGACGGTTCAATATGCTCTTTGTTTGGCTGTTTGGTGGACTGGTAGTGTTTACCGCACGTTTCCAAGACTTCAGCCTGTAACTCATCATCGTCGTCGTCGTCACTCAGGATGAACTCCTAACAGAGAGAGAGATTTAGCGCATTGTTGACCTTTGTTCTGACCGTCACCTAGGTCCAGTCCTCGGTGGCCGTGGGGACCCCAGACTACATCTCCCCAGAAATCCTCCAGGCTATGGAGGATGGGAAAGGCAAGTATGGGCCTGAGTGCGACTGGTGGTCCCTGGGCGTCTGCATGTATGAAATGCTGTACGGCGAGACCCCTTTCTATGCAGAGTCCCTGGTGGAAACATATGGGAAGATCATGAACCACAAGGTGAGCTACGTCTCTGTATGTGGAAGTAAAAGAGTTCAGGGTGTATAATGGCATGACTGCTGGAACATTGGATCCACAATGACACCTGCAGTTTATTCCAACATTTCCTCGTACTGGGGAACTAAGTCTGTGTTTCGTGCTGAGCTGACACACGCGCTGCTTTGCACAGGAGCGATTCCAGTTCCCACAGCAGATGACGGACGTGTCGGAGGACGCGAAGGACCTGATTCGCCGGCTCATTTGCAGCCGCGAGCACAGACTGGGTCAGAACGGCATCGAGGACTTCAAGCAGCACCCCTTCTTTGCTGGTACAGTTTCTAATGACGTCTTTAACACCGTGTAAATCACATTTGAACCTGATGAAGTGTGTGTTTATTTGTGATTTCTGGACACAGAGTGCCATATACTCCATAATTTCATCCCCCCCAAGCTTCCAGGTTACCTCTCCACAAAGCCTTTCCCTGTTTGAGTGATCCATGGATCAGTGCAGCGGTTTTCTGCTTATTCACTAATGAATCATCAGTCGTGTCGTGTAACTCTAACCCCTCCCGTGTCCAGGCATCAACTGGGACAACATCCTCACATGTGACGCCCCCTACATCCCCGAGGTCAGCAGCCCTACCGACACGTCCAACTTTGATGTGGATGATGACTGTCTGAAGAATTCGGTGAGGGTCTTATTTCAACTTATTTTTAGTCATCTATGTTAGATGTGTACTTTTCAGACTTCTTACTTGGTGTTTTTCAGGAGACTATGCCCCCGCCTTCTCACACTGCCTTCTCTGGCCATCACCTGCCCTTTGTGGGTTTCACCTATACAAGTAAATGGTAAGTGATACTTAGAGTATAATTTATTCACGCTCGTCATCAGTAGATGGAATGAAGTGGAGGCACAATCCTCTTTAAGCTTTTCCAGTTAGAAAAAGTATGATTGTTAAAAGGATCAAAGTGGGACGAGATGTAAAGGGACATGATGTCATCGGCTGGTTTATGTGTAATTAGATTTCCCAGCCGCGCTTTGCTTGCCTAGCAGTCTTATCACTCCATCCTAGGAGGCATATTAGATCAGCTTCCCTCCCTAATAAGGTGATGTTCATGACTTGCAGTAGATTTTCACACTGAAGTGCTTCCAGTGAAAAAGCAATGAACCCACAAGTCTCTGGCCTTTGCCACGCTTGCTTTGTTTGCACGATGTCTCCCTTCCTTTTTATTTTCTACTGTCTACTGTCATCCACCACTTCTTTCCTGTTTCCTTCCCCTGCTGCTTCTGTCATTTCCTTCTCCTTAATCAAACAGATTCGTGTGGATTTATTTCACCAGAGTTCCTCAAAGGTTTTTTATCCTGTAACACTTTTACCTCACTCTCTTCTCCTCTTTCTTCCTCTGTAGTACTCTATCTGACCGGGGCTGCCTGCGTCAGCAGACAGGGCAGCCGGGGAAGGCGGGTCATGACCAGCTGGACCTGGATGTCAAGCGCAGCCTGGAGGACAGTCTGGCTACTGAGGCCTACGAGAGGAGGATCAGCCGGCTGGAGCAAGAGAAACTAGAGCTGAGCCGCAAGCTGCAGGGTTAGTCTCAGGAATGAATCTATGTGGTTGTGTTAATTTGTCAAGTCATTTACATGCATGGCGCAATTTGACACGCAACAGATGGTGTAATAGTCTCTGTCCTGACCTGCTGCAGAGTCCACTCAGACAGTACAGGCATTGCAGCATCCATCAGGCGAGGGCCCTCTCAACACCAACAAGGAGGTGGAGATTAGAGGTCTGAAGAGCGAGATCGACATCCTGAAGAAGCAGATTGCTGGTCAGCAGTTCTTGGTTCATATTCAGTTCATTTAGTTTTATTGAGAACGCATTAAGATATATCTGAGTTTTAGATTGACACCCATCACTTATTGTTTTATTGTCTCACAACCACTTTGGTTTGAACTGGAAGGTTTTTCTTATGCGTGTTACAGACTCTGGCCAGCTAGAGAAGAAGCTGGAAGATGTGTCGTCGACCCGCAGAGACCAGGAGGACTCATCTAAACATATTAAAACTCTGGAGAAACAGATGAAGGGCATCACACAGGAGAGAGACGAGCTGCGTAAGGTGGGCACGCCGCTTTATGGTGTGTGTGTGTGTGTGTGTGTGTTAGTAGTCACAGTGAGAATCCTAATGCTCAGCGACACTGTTCCTCCTCGGACCAGGAACTTGTGGACGCCAGTGAGAAGGTGAAGTCTCAGTCGAAGGAGCTGAAGGACGCCCACAGTCAGAGAAAACTGGCCATGCAGGAGTCCTCCGAGCTCAACGAGAGACTCACAGACCTCAGGTAGAAGGACCTGAACCCATTTCTGGGTTGATTGTTTGTATTTCACCATAAACGTTTACACTCTGCTGTGCCTGAACACAGGTCAGTGAAGCAGCGCCTGGCGCGCCAGTTGCGCGACAAGGAGGAGGAGATGGACAGCCAGAACCAGAAGCTCGAGGCTCTGCGCCTTGAGGTGCGAAAAGCTGAGCGGGCCAAGAAGGAGGTAGAGTAGACTCCCTGTGGTTGCTAGAACTCCCTGTTGGTGCACGCGTCAGATGTTGGTGTTTGTGGCGTGTACATTAGGACAAAATAGTCTGATCCATGATTTCATTCAGTCACACGAGTCTGTGTGTGTGTTTATCATCAGATGGAGGCGCAGACAGAGGAGCAAGCAGCAGACGCTCAGAAAGAGAAGAAGCTACGAGAGCGGAATGAGCAATATAGTCGACAGCTGGAGGAGGAGCTGGAAGGACTTAAGGTGAGTTTGCATCGACATGTCCTCCTCCTGTGTACAGATAAAAGTAGTTACTCTTGCATCTTTCTCACACCTAGCGGAAGCAGGCTGGTCCCACCACCGCCCTGGCCTCAGCTGACCAGACCCATGAGGTTGGGCGACTGCGCGGAGACCTGGAGAAAAAGACGCTCTTGTACGAGGAGGAGTTGGCTCGTAGGGAGGCGCAGCACATCGCTGAGCTGAAGGCCCTGCGCAAGGAGCTGAGGGATGCTGAGAGCCACCATCTGGCTCTGCAGAAAGAAATCCTGATGCTCAAAGACAAGCTGGAGAAAATGCGCCGGGAGAGGTAGTTGTTCCACTTTTCTTCTCTGCTTCTGCTTTCTGTTCATGTTTGTGATAAATGTTTAAACAGTCGTGTATTTCTGATCTTTTTTTTCAGTGATGATTCTGTGAGGTAACTGCACTTGCACTGAAATAGTTTAACCCCGTGTGTTGTTTGCACGTGTAGCATCAGTTCATAGTTAATGCAACTGTCACCATGTTTGTTTTTATTATTCCGAAATGAGCTGCGTAGAAGCTGTTTGTGTGCAGCTAGTCTCACTTTTCTCTGCTCACGGTGAGAATAGATAGGAATAGGAATCTGTTGAAGGAAGCTGGCGGCAGGAAATGACAAGACGTTAACGTTCTGCTGTAGAGCTCCTGGTAGCTTTGTGTCTGTGCCCGCTAGCCTGACCTTCCTGCTATGACCAAGGAGGTATTCTCACTACTTTCTAATTCATTGTCAAACACATGGCTGAACCAGATTCTCACTGCATTCATGCGTTTGGGCTGAACAGCACGTACCTGATGTTAGCGTCGAGCCTGCGATTAAGGTTGTGAGTAAATCTGCCCACACGAGGACTGAGGTAGGAGGATCGACGAGGCTCGCTGTTATAAAACCACTGCTCCACCATGAGCTGATGTTTTCCTGTGAGTGAGCAGTATCTCCGTTTAGGAGGTGGGAAACCAGTCCACCAAATGCTCTGAATGAAGTCCTGGGTTAGCGCTCGTGTCCGAACGATGATGATGTGATGTTAAAGTGTTGTAAGTTTAACCATCCGTGTGCCTGTGTGCTTTTTTTCCAGCCAAAGTGAACAGGACGAGTTTGAAAAGGAGTACAAGCAGAAGTACGAGAGAGAAAGAGCCCTGCGTCTTGAAGAAACTAAGAAGCTGTCCAGTGATGTTGATGGGGTACGAGCTCTGTCAATACACCATGTACAGAGGATGAACCAAAAACACTTTCTCACTCTTTGTGTTTTTCCATCTCGCTTTCTCAGCTTTTTTGCGAAATGTTTATCTCTCACATACAGAAAATCACACTCCCCTACCCCCAGGTAACTCTTCTTTGTCCTCCCTCCACCCGCTCTCCAAGCATCGCCAAAGAAATCACTGTTCAGTATCCCCCACACAAACACCGTGAGATGGAATGACTCTCTGGTTCACGCTCGGTTGACTTTGGAAACGGCTTTTGGAAGTTCAAAAAGCCTTCCAATTCCAACATGTCTCCGGAGGCGAAGGCATTTTGACATATAGAAGAAAGTGTCAGTGTTTCTTTTTTAGTCTGCCACTGATCAAGAGAAGCAAATTGAAATTGACAGAATATGGATGCGGGCACCTCTGGAATGACGGGACATCACGCTGTGTCAGCGCTGTGTTATTCTGTTATTTCACGTCCTGAAAAATGATATTTTTAAAGCATAAAGCCGTCACTGCAGCTTAGCTCCGTCTGCAGAAAAGGATCCAGTAGATTTAGAGGGTCTGAAAATATTGTTGTTTGACTAATCTTATCTTTCAAAGGAGGCTCTGAAACTCAGCGCTGTCTGTGTAGCCGCTCCATCGTCAAGTGTAATCCATTTAAAGGAGAGCACACGTCTGCAGCTGAACTTTCTGCGGCAGTGAACGAGTTGTGTGTAGTTCAGCCAGACTTTAACCACTTTGTTTTGAAAGGACCATTTGCATTTTCAGGTTTCTGAATCCTCGTTTCTTTGAGGCTTGCTTGTACAAGTCTTTGAGTTGGATTCATCAGAGACCAACCTTTTACTATGTGTTCTCACATGATCTGTCTCACAGGGTCGGATCCACTGCTGTTCACATGATGCATACATCTCTGGTTTACTGGGCTTCTCTCATGTCCGTCGGTCATCGGCGCATCACCTGGGCATTAGTAAACACCTTCCTTTGACTAGCACGTCTCACACACACAAAGTGTCGTCTTAAAACGAGAACCAGTCGCGTGTTATGAAATGTCAGCAGCATTAGATGAAATGCTGACATGAGGACGTGTCTTTACAACGATAGGGTTCGCTCCTACACTTGTGTCCTTTCACTTAGTGATTTCATCCCATGTGGAGCTTATCTAATCAGCTCATATTTATCTCTCTCTCTTTGTTTACTCTATTTCCCTTTGACAGTCCTCACAAATACTCCAAACATGTGTTGCCTCCGGGATGGGAAGGCTGTTGTAGAACAATGTGAGACGACTGTCTTAGCTTGCTCTGTATATCACTGCGTTTCCACACACCAAGAATGTGCCCACACAGTGAGGTATTCAGGCCACGACGGGCAGTTTGAGACACGCAGCGAAGTGTTATAGTTATAATATCACACAACAGTGGCAGCGAAGACGAATCGGTCCCCATGCAGCGAGTGACCCTACCAGGCTCGGTAGAATGTGTCAACTCTGCATTAACACGATGTTTAATTAGATTTGTTTCCTCTGCGTGTGTGTGTGTGTGTGTGTGTGCGCAGCTGACGATTGCGTTTGAGAAGGTGAGCATCTCCAACCAGCAGCTGGAGGATAAGCTGAGGGAGTTGACTGACAAGGAGGAGAGCGTAGCTCACTGGGAGGCACAGATCACAGAAATCATCCAGTGGTAAGACAACTCCCGGACACACGCAGTATCTTTCCCGCTGAATCTCCAGCACAGACGGAGCAGGAAGGCACACACACTCTCTGCGGTGCGGATTAGGTTTCTCCATACCGTGTAAGTGCAGCATTTCTCACATACCTCAGAAGATCTTACAGCTACTCCAGCCTCCCTTCCTCTCAGATCACTTCCCGTTGCAGCTGACATCTCGCCAGCTGCTCGGCCTCCCTCTGTTGGGTTAGTCTGGAGTCTTCACATAGCACACATAGCACACATAGCACACGCAAATACACACACGGTAAAGCTACCCAGGCACACACAGAAACACAGGCGCGCACTGTGCAACTAACATGCACGTCCACATGAAAGGAGAAATCTTTTAGTGAAGGTATTCACGTTGCCCCCTAGTGGAGAGATGTTGCCCCCGCGATGGATAAAGTAGGAAAGAGAGACTGTTAGTGGTAAACGTGTTGTCATTGTGTTTGTCATGTAGCTCCATCTAAATGGTCAGTCTGCAGCTGTAACGTTGTATGAGATTGTAGACGTTGCCTAAAGTTAATTAAGCGCTGTGCGTGTATGTCTGCAGGGTGAGCGATGAGAAGGATGCTCGGGGCTACCTGCAGGCTCTGGCCACTAAAATGACAGAAGAGTTGGAGGGACTGAGGAACACCAGCCTGGGAGCGAGAGCCACGGTAAAATACTCAGCTGCTGTGGAAGCTGTGGAGGTGCAGGTGTTCCGTGCGCCGTGGTCTCAGGTTACAATGAAAATCCGTTTTTTCATTTGCTGTTTTCCACTTTCTGACTCTCTGTTCCAGGACATGCCATGGAAAATGCGCCGCTTTGCCAAGCTGGACATGTCGGCTCGTCTGGAGCTGCAGTCGGCCCTGGATGCTGAGATAAGGGCCAAGCAGGGCATCCAGGACGAACTGAACAAAGTCAAGGCCAGCAACATCTCTACAGATTGGTACGGCTGCTCCACTAGAAGCATCTTTCTCTGGAAAGGGTTACGTGTGTACTGGGTCAGTCCTTCTAGAAAAGGGTTGATTGATTTTGATATGTGAAGTTTAGTGTCTGTGATCCCCCAGTAAACTGCAGGAGGTGGAGAGTAAAAACCAGGAGCTCCTGGCTGAGATTGACCGACTGAAAAAGGAAACGGAGGAGCTGCGGCTACGCAGAGGTAAACGCATCAAGTGTTAGCATCAAGGCAGAGTTTCCATCTGCACTCAATCATGTGATACGTCCAGAATATCTGTTGACTCAAGTCATCCGTTGATGGTAGAACGTCGAGTCCTCTACAGTCGTGCTATTTGTGCTGTGTCTGTAGGTGTCAAGCACCAGGATTCCCAGAATTCCTTCTTGGCTTTTCTCAACGCCCCCACCTCAGCGCTGGACCAGTTTGATGTGAGTATGCAGGAGAACAATCCGTACGTGATGAAACATGCGTCTCTTCAGGATTAGACGCCTGAAGTGAAGTTGTTGTCTTTAAGTTGTTATGTCGTCTGTTTTCTCTGCATGACTTTTCAGATTTGTATTTCTGTTGTGTGTTTGTGGTTGTTTTCCTTGCTCCACTCTTTGATGCGTCAGGACTCTTATTCCTCGTCCTCGTCCTCTTTAATTGAGTTCTGGGAAGACGTAAGTTTATTGTGGTCAGGTTGTGTGTATCGAGCCGTAGCTGTATGCTATGGTAAAGAGCTGATGGGTGGAAGAAGACAGTGTAGACGTGTGTTTGTGTTTACATACTGTACATGTGTCTGTGAGTCTGTGCATCAGAGCGGGTCCACTGCAAAAATGTCTGTCTTTCCATTTCAAGCATAGAGTTGGTAAAACATTGTTTTATAGCACACATTATGTCAATAACACATTGTTTCAACTGCTTCAAGACAAATGTGACATGTTAAAAGTCTGAGTCCATGTGGAACGCAGACCTTTGAGGTTAAGCTGGACATGTTTTGCAGTGTGCTCAGATGCTCCTCGTCCTCGTTGGCTAGCCTAGAGCAACACCTCTAGATCGCTTTAGCTGTTTAGTGACAACACATATTTTTAAACCCTGTTTATCATTTTCCAGCCACAAACAGAACTTGGGTGCTCTGTACCGCCCTGCTGCTGGTCACTCAGTATTTAATACGTGGTACTTTACCCCGCTGTTCCTGTTGCCAGGAGGCACATGGAAAACCCTACGTGTTCGTGCAACATGATGAAGGATCATGTTAAATATGTTGTGATGAATCGTGTGACCACTGTGATGTCTCAGCCGTTCTGATACTCACTCACCTCTCTCTGCCTCTCCTCCTGCCACCGAAGCGCTCGCCATCCGTCGGCCCAGCTAGCAAAGGCAGACGCGTAAGCACCATCACTGCGCACCATCGAGCCTCCGTTCTAAATGTGCTGTCTGGTCCTTGTCGTGGCAGTGTTTGCTCCCCGTGTGTGTGTGTGTGTGTGTGTGTGTGTGTGTGTGTGTGTGTGTGTGTGTGGTGGCATGGCAGGTCCATTGATGGCCGTGTTATTGTATTGTATTGCATGATGATGGATGTTGCTACACGTGCTTGTGTTGTTCCTCGGTGGAGCTTTGGGAACGGCCGTGCATGGTGTGGGGAGTTAGCATGGTCACTGGGCTGTCATGTTTCCATGTGTGGTGTAATAATGTGGTGGTGAGTTTTCCTCCGTGGAGATCACACGTACTGTAGCTCCACCACAGCATCTCTGTTTTCTTTTCCATGTGTACATTATGGTGCTGGTCCCTCTGTCTAACCGCTGTGTGATGCTGTAACTAACACTCTACTTCTTCCTCTTCGCTTTCCCTCCTTCCTCCGAACTGACTTTTCCTGCTCCATCAACAACTTGTTCATTTCTCATCCTTCCTTCTTCCTTCTTTGTCTCCTTGATCTCTTCTTTGTGTCACCTTGCCTCTGTCTGTCCTCTCCTTCACTCTGCCTCTCTCTCTCTCCACAGATGGACTCTATTGACAACTTCACTCCCTCCAATACTCCATCCCGGGAAGACGACCCCAAGTCCCACTATAAGTCCTCGCGCTCGCGCTCCCCCTCCATGGCCAGTGACATGGAGCCGATAGAGGTGAGAATCTCTTTCTGTGTGATCCACTGCCCAGATGTTCTGCTGGTGACATGGTTCCCACCGGTCAGACAGGAGCCTCTCTAACCAGGAGAAGTACGCGTGGCATGTTGAGAAACAGGAAAATACCATAGCAAGCATTCCTTCGCTGAATCAATCACACGTCACACAACTCACAGTACTGGCACTGTCCCGTGGAACGACCGGTAACTCGGTTACGGAGAAATGCAAGAAACAACAGTGGAGCAGTGAGAGGGAGAAGCTCGAGGTCGGCATTAGACCAAATTCCACTGATTGTTGACTGTGTCCTGTTTGCAACCTCAGACAATCAAGCAGAAATACTGCACTGCACCAAACCAGCTGTGAGACGTCCATCCTTCCCTCTGGCCGCGTACGGTTTCCTGTCCCAGCTTGTTCCTCCTGGGAACAGGACTCTGTGACACTTCCCCGTGCTTGACGTGTTCGTATGTTTTCCCACACAGTTGATAGACCAGCCCCCCCGTACGGTCCAGACCCCCACCATGCGGTCAGGAGGATATGGCAGCATCGGCCGCTCCTCGCCTAAGGTTAGACATTCTTTCCAGGGAATCTCCCTTTGCCTGCTGATCAACACGCTGATGATGTTTCACCTCTCGCGCTCTCTACAGCCCAAAGCTCATCAGTTTGTGGTGAAGTCGTTCACCACGCCCACCAAGTGTAACCAGTGCACGTCTCTCATGGTGGGGCTCATACGTCAGGGCTGCACCTGTGAAGGTCAGGACGACTCGATGTGAACAAATGGAAAGGTAAAGTTTATCTGGAGCCTGGCACTCAAACCTCTCTCTCCCTCTGGCAGTGTGTAACTTCTCCTGCCATGTGACATGCGCGGACAAGGTTCCTTCTGTGTGTCCTGTGCCACAAGACCAGGTCAAGGGCCCACTGGGCATCGACCCTCAGAGGGGCATCGGTACAGCTTATGAAGGCCACGTCAGGGTGAGTGACACTGGCTTAGATGTCCTGTGACCTCACATAATTCCTCGGTACAATTAGAAACGGATATCTTTACATTTAGCATCTCGCTGGCTCCATGTTTTTTACTGAGCTGTGCCTCTCTCTGTCCCAGGTGCCCAAACCGACCGGGGTGAAGAAGGGCTGGCAGAGGGCGATGGCTGTGGTGTGCGACTTCAAGCTGTTCCTCTATGAGCTGGGAGAAGGAAAAGCCACACAGCCAAGCGTAGTAGTCAGCCAAGTCATAGACATGAGGTAAGACGCGCTGCTCCGTGCTGACTGAGCCGCCACGTCCGTAACCGTGCGCATGTCTAACCGTTAGTCTTGGTCCTGTCGTCCAGGGATGAAGAGTTTTCGGTCAGCTCTGTCCTGGCCTCTGATGTTATCCATGCGAGTCGCAAGGACATCCCCTGCATCTTCAGAGTGAGCCGTCTTCATTCTCTGCTCCCACACGCTTCAGAATAACCCGTCCTCCTCTAACGTGGCCTTTGACTCCTCTAGGTGACGGCATCCCAGCTCTCCCCCTCCAGCAGCCATAAGCCCTCCATCCTGATCCTGGCCGACAGCAAACAGGAGAGGAACAAGTGGGTGGGCCTCCTCAACGAGCTGCTGCACCTCCTCAAGAAGAACAAGCTCAAGGAGCGCGTTGTCTACGTCCCCAAGGAGGCTTACGACAGCACGCTGCCGCTCATCAAGACGACGCAGTCGGCCGCCATCATAGGTCAGGGTTCACCACTGTCAGCATGTCACACAGGTTCAGGAGGGAGCAGCGGGGGTGTGAGACTGGAAGTCAGGATCCCAGGTGTCTGGGAGAGAAAGCGAGAGCCGTTCCACACCGAGCAGTCAGATTTACACATTCTCTCCTGTTATCAGCACTGAAACATCTCTCTCTGCCTCAGATCACGAGCGTGTTGCCCTGGGCAACGAGGAAGGTCTCTTTGTCATCCATGTCACAAAAGATGGTAAGAAGGAGGAACAGAGTTTAAATTGTGTTTCTTTCACTGGGTCTCCTAAACCACCTGCTTCTGTCCGCCTCCACCTGCAGAAATAATCCGGGTGGGGGAAAACAAGAAGGTGTATCAGATCGAGCTGATGCCCCAGGAGCAGCTGTTGGCCGTCATCTCCGGCAGGAACCGCCACGTCCGTCTCTTCCCCACACAGGCCCTGGACGGCCGCGAGACAGAGTCCTATAAGCTGGTGGAGACCAAAGGCTGTCAGAACATCGTCTCCGGCACCGTCCGCAGCGGCACACTCACCTGCCTCTGCGTGGCAGTGAAGAGGCAAATCATCTGCTACGAGGTCAGGAAGCGCGGCGCGCTGTAGGCGCTGATAAACCCGTCTGTTGCTTGTTCCTGGTGAATAAGGATTTTCTGTCTGTGCTCCAGGTGAACAAGAGTAAGACGCGCCACCATCGGCTGCGGGAGCTGCAAATCCCCGGGCCCATTCAGTGGATGGGTCTGCTGAGTGAGCGCCTCTACGTGGGATATCCGTCCGGCTTCACCCGCTACAGGTGCTGCCATTGTCCACACAGTGATGTCCATGTTTATTCAGAAAGGATTCGTACAGCTAGAAGTTGGTCTTTGTCTCCATGTGTCTTCTATAGTGTCCACGGTGACTTGTCCCCGGTCAGCCTCCTCCACCCTGACGACCACACCCTAGCTTTCATCCCGCAGCACAACCTGGACGCCCTCTGTGCCGTGGAGATCTCCAGCAAAGAGCTGCTGCTGTGCTTCAGCTCCATCGGGGTGTACGTGGACTCGCAGGGCCGCCGGTCGCGTCAGCAGGAGCTGATGTGGCCAGCTGGGCCCACGGCCGCCTGTGAGTCCACCGGCGCATGCTGATTCCTAGAGACGGACAGAAAGCTGACGTCGTGAAAGTAGGAAGTGACTGAGAGATGTGCTCTGTTCTGTCCAGGCTACAACGCCCCCTACCTGTCGGTGTACAGCGAGAACGCCGTGGACGTGTTCGACGTCAACACCATGGAGTGGATTCAGACCGTTCCTCTGAAGAAGGTCAGTGCTGCACACCTGCAACAGTGGCTCCACCTGGTGGATGTCATGAGTTCTGTTTGCTCCACCGTGATCACAGCGACCACTTTACTGTCGCTTCCTGTTATTTGAGATTTTGAAGCTGATTTCAGAGTTTGTAGAGATGAAACAGCTGATGACTGATTCCTGTGCCCGTCCTTCAGGTGCGACCTCTGAACGTCGACGGCTCCCTGAACCTGCTGGGTCTGGAGACGGTGCGACTCGTTTACTTCAGAAACAAAATGGCCGGTAAGAATTCCCCGCTGTGTTGTAAGAGTGTGCTGGTCTGAGGAGCCGTGTGGTCGCTGATATGTGGCTTCGTTGTGATCCTGCAGAAGGGGATGAATTGGTTGTCCCAGAGACGTCGGACAGCAGCAGGAAGCAGATGGTGCGCAGCGTGACCAACAAGAGGCGCTTCTCCTTCAGGGTGCCTGAGGAAGAGCGACTTCAGCAGAGGAGGTGGGTCACGGGAACGCGGAGGTCGGCGTGCGGCGGCTGCCGCCTGTGTGTGTTTAACGTACGAGTTCTCAACCTCCTTCCAGAGAGATGCTGCGAGACCCAGAGATGAGGAACAAGCTGATCTCCAACCCCACCAACTTCAACCACGTGGCTCACATGGGACCAGGCGATGGGATCCAGATCCTGAAAGATCTGCCCATGGTACACACACGCACGCACACACACACCCCTGAGTCACATAATGAACCACGTCATGCTATTGTGTAGATACACTGACCCCCCCCGCCCCGCCCCTGCATGTTCACGTCTCTCTGCCTCAGCCTGACAGCGTAGCTACACACTGATGTGTAATGCAGTGACCATCCTCACCCTCCTCACCCTCCTCACTCCTGTCCCTGCACCGCACTCTGTGTGTGTGTGTGTGTGTGTGTGTGTGTGTGTGTGTTTGCTCTGCGCCTGTTTAAACCAGAACGTCCGTGTTCAGGAGAGCCGCGCAGGCTTCAGCGGCTCAGTCAGCATCCCCTCTATCACCAAGAACCGGGCTGAGCCGGGCCGCTCCATGAGCGCCAGCAGTGGGCTGGGCATACGTGAGTAACAACCAATCCCCTCAGAACCAGCAGAACCTCTGCAGCGTTGATGATGATGAGCGGACTTTCTCTCTCTAGGCTCGTCCTCCCAGAATGGCAGCGCCCTGCGCAGGGAGCTGTCCGGCGGCAGCTATGGATCCAAGCGCCAGACCATGACCTCGCCCTCTGAGAGCTCGCTGTCCTCCGGGGGGGGCATGGACTGTGGCGATGCTCCACTCTCACAGTTTGACAGAGAGGTGAGTGACACTGACTTTGGAACTAACTGACATTACAGACAGTCAGAAACAGAATCCTCCTTCCTGCATCCCATCAGTCACCAACATCCCGGCCTCTGCGCGCAGGCTCCTCACTTCATCCCATGTGTGTGACCCATCGGTTCGCTTCCTAGTGAAGTCAGTTAGCCTGCGCAGGCTCCGCCCTCCTCATCTCACTCCTAATAAAGACCTGATAGAACACACCTTGTGTTTTTAGACTGGCGTCCCTTTGACGGGACAGTTTCCTAGTGACACATGTAAAGTGAGCTGGGAGCAGACATCCTACCCTCACCCTCACATCGTCTCACCATCCCTCCCGTGGCTCCACATCCTCATGGCCCACAAGCCTGGGCGCTGTTAGCTCGATGTTGACCCCATCCCTCGCCATCCAGCTGTAACCCGCCCTTCCCGCCTGTACCCCCTTCCCCTCCCCGTCCCACCCCAGCATGTTGTCTGTGGGCTGGGCGCTGAGTCTGAACTCTCCTCTGCAGTGGCAGGCGGTCTCACCGTCGGAGAAGACCCCCGATCTGAAAAGGGCTTTAAGGACCCTGCTTAGTAAGATGAAGGTAATGTCAACAGCTGCAACCAATGCACCAAACACACACCTGCGAGCATCGAGTGTGCACAGGCACAACACGCTGTAGTTTAGACACTTGGCATGCGGTGCATTCAAACACACACAGAGATCCGCCGTCCCACAGCCCCTCGCTGCACCAACCCCGTCACATCAGCAGCTCCTGATGGTCTGTCCCATCTCTCATCAGCCTGGCCCTCATCTCATTTGTGGTGTTAGTTTGGTTGCTGATGAATGGAGCAAACGCTCCCAGCCAATCACAGAGCACGTGTGCTTCCATAGCTCCCTGACTAAGCCTGCTTGTGTTTCTCACCGTCCAGTTCAGAGCGATCAGTGCGCTGTGCAGCAAGGGCCACCAGCCTGCTGCAGTTAAGACAGAATAATAGGTCTGAGTGGAATCCAGCACGGCTGCATGACATGAATGAGTTCTGCTCTGCACATCTGGGGCGAGTGAACGGCTGGTGTGAAGGCTGACGGCTTTTATTTTGACGGTGTAGCTGGGCAGAGCTGTAAGAACAGTAGTGAAATTTAAAAAACCCGAAACCAAACACATCTGCCCATCTACACCGACTTGTGTGTTTGAGATGTGACACACAAACACATCTGAAGTGAGGGTTTCCAGCTGCAGGTGTGTTTGTCTGTAGCCAGAGACGGAAGAAAAGAGGGTCACATGTTTGTGTAGGACCCAACAAACAGGACACACACGCACACACACGCACACGCGCGCACACACACACACACGCAAACACGCACACGGTCAGCAGCATACATGTACAGTGTTGACTTTATTAAACACACCCTCATCTGTCCTGCCTGCATGTTTGTTTGTTTCCTGTCAGCTGATCACCTGCTGATGATGTAATGTAGGGGGGGGGGGGCTGGTCCTCACACAGCTGAGTGTTAGTAGAACTCAGAGTTTTCTAATGTGGGTGTTTCTCTTCTCTCCAGGACTCGGACTCCCCCCGTCACTCCACGGCCTCCAACAGCTCCACCTTCAGCAGCCCCCCCAGCCCCGCATCCCCACACAAGACCAAGTCCCTGTCTCTGGAGAGCACAGACCGGATGGGCTGGGACACATGAGCCCCCACCTGCAGAGCTCTCACCCCCCCAACCCCACCCACCAACTGACCGACAGCACAGGACTTCAATCCATCCTCCTCCTCCTCCATCTTCTTCTCTGTGGCCCCTTGCCTCTTTTCTGAATACCCCCGCCCCCTCACTGCCCAGAGAACTGCACCTCCTGTCCACGGCTTCCTCCTGATGGACATTTGTCCCACTCTACAGCTTCTTCTTTGTCTCTCACCGTTTGTCCAGGACAACACGAGTCTGTTGTCTGTTTGAGGGAAACTGACAGAGAACTTATCATCAGTTAGTGGTCGTGTACATGATGTTTGAAGTGTGCGTGTGTGTGTGTGTGTGTGTGTTTGAGAGAAGCTGTATGTGCTCGGCAGCATGTGAACATGTGTTTATCCACAGAGGGCATGTGATATAGGAACCTCCAGTCTCCGCGCTCTGTCCACTAGACATTCATTCAGACTGAAAAACCTCACGATGCAACAAACTGAGAAGAGAAAACGGTTTCTACTTGTACATAGGACCCTTCGGGTTTTAGGGGACAATATTTTAATTTATTTATCAATCTTAGATGAGGAAAGGGAAGTTTGCTTCGTGACGCAGGCGGGTGGAGTTCAAACCCGCTCGTCACTTCCCTCGGTTGCTTCTCGCTAGGTGCTGCAAAAAGAAAAAAAAAAGGTGGAGAAAGGAAAATGTTTCTTTTTTTTTTAAAATAATTTGCTCATTATACTAAGTGCAGTGACTTTATAATATTTTTTTATTTCGACCATCAGCAAAAAGCTACACGCAGCGTTAGCGACGCCGTCACAGCCCCCGTTCTCTTCCTCATTGGTCCAAATGCGAGCGACATCGTCCAGCGGCCCTGGACGTGTCCTCCGCTGTAGCGTAGACGTTCCCACTTTGCTGTACAACCAAACTGACCAACTCACAGACTCCCCTCACAATAATGTACATAGGTTCAAAGTAGAGAGTAATATATGATAAGGAAAATACTATAGAGACGTACACGGCAAAGAAAAGATGCTCTTTGACTTTTATTTTTGTTTTGAGTGAGTTTGGGTTGTATTCACACAAAAAGCCATTTTAAACCACTTTTTTTTACCCATTGATCTTAGCTTTTTGTTTTTTCATCGTATGTATGACACATGTTGTGTGTTTTTTTTTTATTTCTCCCCCACTCTGTCTGTGTTAGAGTGGAAAACACATAGCAGAACTCGCGTATGGAGCTGTACTGTAGAGTGATGGTGCATTTATCACAGACCACCTCCCACACAGTTTCTTTATGCCTTGTCCAGCTCCTCCTCTGAGTGCACGAGGTGAAGTGGCTCCGATCATTTAATCAACATTATTATTGTGTGTTTGGAAATTAGCTGTGGTACCTGGATGAGCTCAGTGGAACCAAAAAGAGGGAGATGCTGTCACATCGTCTTTCTCCCGCCTTTGTTTATTCTGGAGAATGTTTCGATTTTTGAAAAAAACTACACTAAACTGAGAATGTAAGCACGGAGAGCCAACACATTGGTTGTTTTTTTTCTGATGAAGCGCAGATAAAATAACCTCCCTCCGGGCAGGATTTCTTTGGCAGGATGGCTCGTGGCTGCAGGGCGGGGCACTCACAGTTACTCTGTTTGTCTGCTGGAAGAAAAGCATTTTAGTGTGCATGGAGTAAAAGGAAAAAAAGAAGTTGAACACTATCTATGATCTGTAAGACGTTCCTGCCCGTTCCCTGCTGAAACAACCCATTCCAAGTGGTTGACTTAGTTTTATTCCATTTTATATGAAGAGAGGTTTTGAACACTGCAGTGAAACTAGGCTGGTTTTATTCCAAATACCCGCCTCAGCATTAATCGTTTGTTTCTTTCAAGCTCGTCTCCCCGGTTCCTGCTGGAGTTTCTGTAGAATGTATTCGCTGGGTGTTTTATTATTGGCCAATTTTGTACAGAAAGCTGATCCCAGATCTCTCAGATGGAGATAAGAGGCCGAGAAACTCAGGAAGCGTCAGAACCAATGAAATCTTTTCATTTGGTGGATGCAGGGCGAGGGTCGGACACTACATGTGTCCCGGGCCGAGACGGCAGCATGAACGTGTGGTGAGGACTAGAAGGGGCCGAGGAAATGTGTCGGGGGCGAACGTTGGCAGTGGCTTCGTAAGCCGAGGTGCCACAGAGGTAACATTTAAAAGGAAGAGAATCTGAATAACGCCTTTGCATTTCAGTGAGGTCTTATCTACAGTACCTTCTCTATTATTTTGCTCTTTCATATCATATTACACTTTTTTTCTAGCATTGCTTTGTAATAATTTGTACAGTTTTGCATGTTATAGATGTAATCATTTTTGATTTTGGTTTGTTTTACTTGATCTTGCTCCTTTTTGAAGGGTTTGGGCGTTTTATTGAGGATAACCCACTACAGGTGATGTAGATTCTTTTTTGCACAAAAAAATATTTAAGGTGAAAGGTCAAAACAAAAAATAATGTATGGAACTGGCTGCCACACTTGTGGAGAACTCATTATATTAACCTGACTCCGATGTATTTCAATAAAGCGGAGGGCTGTTACAATTACACACCCAGCGTGTTTGTGTGTCTGTGTGCTCATTTCTCTGCCAGAAAGACCCTTCGTCTGTTCTTAAAAAACACTTTATTACAAAACAAAGTTCACTTTTTACATCTATGCCCACGTTTTGCCACTGTAGGAAATGTTAGACATTAACTACAGCAGCTCTACAGTAAGGTCACATTTTCATACAAGCTATTCAGAACTGGACTCTAACGTCTAAACTGTAAACGTGTGTTCGGCTCAGAACTCTGCTTCATCCCTTTTTTTTTCCTTCACGTGTTCTGTTTGAACAAACAATAAGGCATGAGCTTGACTTCATTCAAATAAAAATATGAAGACCTACAAGGAAACAAAGCAGTTGTGAAAACGTTTCCTTTATCATTAGGTGACGTTACAAACATACACGTCAAAAAACAGATGTCAAACGTAGCCGCCAACTAATCTGACCGAAAACTCAGTTTTTTTCCTTCATTTAAGTCCTTTACACAAACATTTACAGTGCAACTAAAAACCAATCCAGTGCAGTGCATCAGTGTCGGCTGGCTCAGTAGTGCGTCCAACAGTGAAGCCGTTGTTCATCCAGTGTTTCACAAGGTCCATCGTAGTGTAAACTTTGAGGCTTCAGTTTTTGGGATCAGCTGGTAGTTTAGGTAAAGCTGAGAGGACGTTTTAAGGCAGAAGTCCACACTCTGTGTCTTGGCAGGACGGAGCCGTTGTCTCGCTAACTTCATCAGTAAACTGCAGCGTCGTCAGAGCTTCCAAATTTAAGCCACAGTCAGTTACTGTGGATCCTCACATTCTTTAACTGAGTAGAAAAACTAAGACAAGTCATCTTTTCTTCTCTGACTTCCACTCAACTAGTCACTGTGTGTGGATCCAGGAAAGAAGGTTGAAGTCCGGATCAGGCTGTACCTCCGTCTTCCTCCAGAACTCTGTGAATCCCGTTTCCACGGCCCCCGAGAACAGCCTGGGTGGTGCCGCTCAGGTCCCTAATGCTGCTGTGCCGTGACTGGCTCTCCAGCCGCTGGGTGGAGCCGTGTCGCGACAGACTGTCCAGTCGATTGGTGCTGCAGTGCCTGGACTGGGACAGATCGTTGAGACGCGGCACGCTCCCGTAGAGCAGGCGGTCATCTGCAGCCCGGAGACTGGAGGCCGTGTATCTGAGAGTGAAAAGAACAAAACTCAGCCTGAGGAATGAGGCGTTCTGCAGGATTCATTACGTGTCAAGCTGAAGACCCACCTGCCGTCTCTGGAGCGGTGCAGGCTGCCGTGGTAACTGCTCATCTTGGAGCGTGCGCTGCGCACTGAGCCGGCACGGCTGGTGCTGGCGCTGGGCGGTTCATCCAGCATGGCCAGGTGAGTGGAGGAGGCATGGGTGGACGTCCCCTGAGTGGATGTGCCCCGCGACTTCCTCACTATGGGTGTGTTGGGGTCCCTGAGGAGCAACTGGGTGAAGTCTGGCTCCTGGAGCACCTGCCGGCTCTCGTTGACCATCGCACTACAGCAGGGGTGAGAAGGGGCAGAGGAGAGTGACGGCAGGGAAAGGCGCAGGAGGGTGGGGAGAGAGAGCGGAAAGGTAGAGGGGTGGGAGGTGTGGTAGAAGAGGATGGAGGAATGTGTGGAGCAGGCGGGAGAGGGGGTTAATGCTCTGTGTTTGGGGGGGGAGTGAGTGCAGAAAAAAGGCTTGTGTTCAGCAACAAGCTACACACACGCACACACGCACACACGCACACACACACGCACGCACACACACACACACACACCTGCGTGTCTTGTTGACATGAAACAGATGATCGGATCCTATTTTAAGATGTAAATAATATGATCATCACCAGATCAAATGTTCGGCGTAGCATTGAACATTGAAACCAGCAGAGAACCTGACAAACGTGTGTTGACACGTACTCTTTGCGTCTCTTGCCATGGAAGAAGCTGGCCCACTCGAAGCAAGTCTTCTTACTGCCCACCCAGAACACCGAGGGGATTCCTACGATCAGCATCATCAGATACTTGATCAGGAACAAGACGAGGTCAGGCCGACTTGTACTCTCCACCTGCAGGACACACACACACACACACACACACACACACACACACACACACACATACACACACACGATGTGGTGATGAAGACAAAACTGAAACAGGAAGAAAAATACATCAATCACTGAGTGTTTGGTAGACGTGGGAGGAAGAGCTGCAGGTAGAGAGATGGAAGAAGAAAGAAAAGTTCAGTTACTACACCCACATGTGGCCCGAAGGAAGAAGGGAGTGAGTGAGAGAGAGGCAGCATGAGCAGAGGAGAACAGATCCACTTCATCATCAGTAGATAATCAATCAAAACCCTGACACAGAAACTAAAGCGCTGCGCTCTACGTGCTGCGTCTGCGTCTCTACCACTGATACAACAAGCTCGCTGGAGGCAGAAACACTCCTCCGACAAACAAACTAAAAAAAAATCTGTTCCACTTACAATGTGCACTGTTTCTAATCTAGAATTACCCAAATGTAGTGTTTAGCTACACCTACTGTCCATGGTTATCCTCTGTGAGGTCTAATGTGTCTAATAATGACCAAACTGAACATTCTGCACATTTGACAGCAAAGAATGTGACGTTTGACAAAGAAAAGAACCACACTGCTGCTTTCTGCCACAGCAACAGTACCACAGAAATACCGTCTCCTCTCTTCCTGCCCGCCCTCCTTTCTCTCTCACACACACACACACACGTAGTTATGATGGCCTCATTATGAGTGGGCCAGTCGGAGAGACCCAAGGCTCAGTGATGCACAGATACACTCATAGTGGAGGGATGAAGGCGAGTGGCTCCACCAACATCCTCCTCACTGAGTCCTATGTTCACCGCAGACGTAGCCTGAGCACACACGAGACTGAAGAAAAATCCATCTCAACCTCGTCTCCTTTTTACCCAAACTCGTTTCCAACCAGCACAGTGTTAGCAGAGTGAGTGTGTGTGTGTGTGTGTGTGTGTGTGTTGCAGAGAGAAGGTCTAGCACCGCTCAGCAGCTGTACAGTGGAAGCTTAGCCTGAGGGAAGGCTTTTCAGATGAACACAGTGAGGCACTAGCAGTGGAAGCTATCTGTCGACGCGTGTTATGGGCTTTGTGTGCGCCTTCATGAATACTGTGGGGTTGTAATCTTTGTGCTGTGTTCCACGCAGTTCAATGTCCGTGTCCGTGTGTGTGTGACCGCGCGTGCAGCTCGTGTTGAGATGTGTGGGGACTATGATGTGAAGCAGCTTGGCCCCACTGACCCCTGCTCTCCCAGCTGAAACACACACTGGATTATTGCTGAGCACTGCTCTCTTCTACAAGCCACAGTCCATATGACAGATTAGCACATTACACTTTATCTTAGATCCGGCATCTCTTCAAGCAGCTGGTGTGTTCTGCAACCATTAAGTCAAAGTGCCACAGGGTCTGAGATCCAGATTAAGCGATTAGCTCGAGTCAAAACAGATGACGAAGTCGGACGTAGACGCAGCACTGGACACCTGCAACGCTTTCTACCGCAATCAAACTCCCCTGTGAAAGCAGCTGACGGTGCACAGGCAGCTGCTCACACGGGGGGTGGTACCTGGCTGAAAGGAACAAAGAACAACAGAGACCGCGCTTGTTTCCATTATTAATAAATGAGCTGCAGCTCTGTGCAGCATGTGTTACTGTGTTGGACTGGACACGTTAAAGTAGAGGAGAGAAATGACAGCAGCTGTGCTACTGCTAGCTTGGAGTCAGTCTGGCGTATTACCTGGTAGGGGCAGGGGATGTGGTAGTCTCTGCACTTCTCCTGGACCCAGGTCGTCTCCCAGGTGGTTCTGGAGCTGTTCTCATACAGGTAACAGCCCAGCACGGTCAGCAGAGGGACCAGGTAGAGCACAGAGAACACGCCAATGCGTATCATGAACTTCACCAGCTTCTCCTGGTTCTCCTTCTCCAGCGGGATCTCCATGCGGACCCGGTTCAGCGCTGCAATACCTGCCAGCAGCAACGACACGCCCACCTAGGATGAAAGGGTTAAACGTTAGAAGTGATCGTTTCATTTAATGAGGAGGCAAAACAACTCTTCCTCACCACAACATCCAGTCCCAGTGGGATGAGCAGGAACCATCGCAGTGCCATCAGGTTGTAGAGCCCCACGAAGCAAACGCCACTGACGCTGTCCCCCTCGATCCTGTTCATGGCCAGCAAGGTGACGGTGAGGACACCGGGGACGCCCCAGGCACAGGCGTGGAAGAGGAGGGCCTTCTTTTCTATAGCCTCACTGCCCCACTTTGGAACGGCAGCCAGGAACCAGGTGATGGTCAGAATAACCCACCAGACGCTGCCGGCCATGGTGAAGAAATACAGCACCATGAAGAGGAGGGTGCAGGCCTGGAGCAGAGAAAACAAGCAAGATGCCAGATTAGTTTCAACACGCTGGGAATAGAAAACAAAGCAGAGAGGGGATTGTCTGACCTTATTATGGGATCCCTGAGTCACGGTTGAAGCCCTAAACCTCCCTGGACTTGCAGCGTTACAGGAAACTGTGTCTTCCAACAAAAACCCTATGAAGAACACCAGGGACACCATCATGTAGCACACGGCATAGAATATGATGGGACGCTCCGGGTAGCGGAAGCGCGACACGTCGATGAGGAAAGTGAGGAAGGTGAAGAGCGTGGCAGAAAGGCAGACGATGGACACAACCCCGATGAAGTAACGGGCGAACATCAGCTCCTCGCGGGTGAAGTACATGTTGTGGCAGGGAGGCGAGCAGTCCCGCACCCCCATGAAGGAGTAGCCGAGCTCAGGGTCGATTTTCAGTTCTCTTGGACACCAAAATCCGTAGTCTCTCTGCACGGAGACGGAGGATTCTGTCGCGTCTGTGGCGGACAGGAGGTCTACAGGACGGGGGTAGGGCTCGTCACAATCTGGGAACCTGGAGGAGATGACAACATCATGACCTCAGAGTAATATCAGCTGCTAATCCTTTCACAACAGACTACGCAGAGCGCTATTGTGTTACTGCCAGCCGCTTTGAAAAGCATTTAACAGTGTTTCAGACTGATGGCTTCCCTTTTAGACAACTGGTGATTACAGGACACAGCGAAGAAAGTCAACGTGCAGAGACGGATGATCCATCCTACTCAGCATCGAAGTTGCAGGTCGCTGCTTTGTTATGCAGCTGAACAGATTTTTTGTTTTGCTGACATGTGAAAGAATGAATATTTCTGCATTGTTGTGTTTGCCACATCTGTCTGCATCTTTCTGCTGATTTGTAAAGTTTGATGACTAAGTCAATCACCAGGCTGCAACAAAACTGCACGCAAAGACTGCAACAACATACAATTAGTCAAGTAGATCACAGATTTCTATTTCTTTTACTACTTAGTTTTTACAGGCTGGTTTCTGGAGTGTTGTTTTTTTTTAAACCCGTCTACTGCTCCTACAAAAAGACAATCTGGTTACTGAGGCAGCATGGGTGTTACCACTGACCACACACCCGCTCTTGCACCAACCTGTTGCAGTCCATCTCCTCTGGCCAGCTGACCCCAAACATGTCCATCAGTTTGTAGCAGTCACTCTTGGCCTGCAGGCAGAGGCGGCGGCAGGGCAGAGCCATCCGTCCATACTCTGTGCACACGGGGGCGTAGAGCGCACACAGGAACATCCTGAGCTCTGGGGAGCACTGTAGGTTCACCATGGGGTGGAACGGCTGCGAGTAGAGACAGAGACAGCGTTTTACTCTAGTGCATCAAACATCAGCACCAAATAATGGATCTCTTTTATTTGACAGTTTAAAAAGGAAACACTGAACTTCCCAGACTTCACAATGTGGCCATAGAGAAGCACAAAGTGATCAGTGGAGCATGTCGTCTGACACTTTCTGGAGATGAGTCCACAAAAACAACTCTGGCCCCTTTCCTAATAATCCCGTCCACCCCAAGAATTTCAGCTACCCCCTTTCCACACACACACACACACACACACACACACACACATACGGTGCATCTGCTACTGACAGGGCCTTTGTGTTACAGGGAGGACCAAGCTGTGACTGACTGACACACTGCGCACACACACATGAACCAGTGCCAACAGAAGTATATTATTTACATGCTAACACACCCATGTACACATAGAAACAGAGCCAAGAGGTGCTGTGAGAGCAGGAGGCATGTTGTTAATATGCAAATAGCTGGAAGAGAGAGGGTGTGTGTGTGTGTGTGTGTGTGTGAACGACCGACTGGTCAGCATATGTATAAATCCATTCATTGACATGTGACTCCGTTTGGTGCGTGTTTTACAGAAAGGCCTCCAGCCACACCCAAATCAGTCAGACACATGTTACCCACCCTCCCCCAAAGTTTAAAGACAGAGACAGACAGGAACAGGGAGGGGGAGGGGAAGGGATGGGATGTGAGGGGAGGGGAGGGTTGAGGAGAGGACAGGCTGCGGCCAATTTGTCTCTTGAGTTTGTAGGAGGTGGACATTAAAGGACACATCACTGTGGTTTCAAGTTTAAGAGCTTCCTCAGTGTAGAAATAATGAACACTGTCAACAACCAGTGTGTGCTGAATAAAGTTTCTCACTTTACCAGAGACGGTGCTGTGAGATGAAATGAAGAGCAGCTAGGCTTCACAATGTAGCTTAACACAACAATGACCCAGATGTGAGCTTAAAAAATACAACCAGTCACATCACAGACCAAAAACATCCAGATTGAATTGTAAAAAGCGGTAAAATATCAAAACTTAATGACTGCTTTTATGTAACCTGCATAAAAACTGAACTGTTTATTCCTCTTAATCCCACGTGTAGTACACGGCCTTAGAAATGAAAAATCTCTGCAGCATCTAGGATTGGGTGCCGTCTGTGTTTAACCTCAAAGAGACTGGGACACAAGTGCAACGTGTTCCCACCACGTCTACAGCGTCGCTGCACATCTTCCCCTGACTGCACGCCTGTCTGCCACCCACATGTAAAACGGATTGCACACATCCATGTAGCTTTTGTCGCCGTCTTGTTCCCGTTATTTTCAGGAAGAGCCAGGAAGCGAGGCGGCGCTAACCCTGGCTAGTTATGACAACACTGAGGGATCAGGCTTAGATGAGGTTTTATGAGTCCTTCATAACTGAGATCAGTCCTTGTGTCTCGCTGAGCACTTCTATATGATGACGTAATGACCCAAGTGCTTGTAGCATGTTTTGAGCCCAATGTCTCTGTAAAGCAGAAAAAGCAGAAAACTGCGCACACACCCCCCCCCACTTATTTTGAATACACCATTTAATGCCGTACTGTACTGTGTAGGTGACCATTGAGTCTCATGGTACACTTAGATTTTCTGCATTGCTAACCATTAAAACCTTATTTTTACAATTAACAGCAAATAACCAAAATACCTGTGTATTTCTGTATCTGCATTACTTGCACTTGACTAGACCTGCAAATATTGTTATTAATATTCTAGCTTGGTCTGTGTAATTTAATATAGAGAGATTCTCCATCATAATATGATTCTAATATCGTTTCTAGTGATATACTAAATACCCAAATAATTAAGGAACTGCTAAAATACTAAATATACATATAGACTAATATCAACTCCATCATCAGTCATACACCAAATGATACAAAAGAATAGTTCTCAGACCAACAGCAGTATAAAACATAAGTAGACAAATCGTAAAAACCTGGGTAGAAAACAAATATCATTAGCAGAGAAATTTAGATTTATTAAAATAGAATATTATATTCAAACTGTCAGATAAAACAACACTAGCCCACTACTGAGATAGGTACAACCACTCAAACATGATCTAATGCAGCTGAAGTGAGCTGCATCTTCGCTCTTTCACTGCGTTTTGGTTCCTGCAGGCTGCCGACATGCTCCATAGAACACAATATACTTCATTATACTGCACAACAATCTGAGATGCCATTGAATAAATATATAGGCTGCAGGCAAAAACTCAGCTTCTCTTCGTATTTATTATGCTTCACAGTTTTCTATTTTTATACTCTTCCATTAATCATCTCTTCCCTGCCCTTCTTACCCCTTCTCCATCTCTTCAGTACCTCATTTAGCCATTTTATGTCAGTCAAGCCATCATGTGAGCCAGTGTGGGCAGGAGTGAACGGACTCTCAGTCAGCACAAACATCAACATCTAGAAGCCCACTGGGATTTAGTGTTAATGGCCACACTGGAACAGCTGGTAAACCACTGGTCCAATCAACTCCCAGGGTTTGGTCACGGAGCTCTCTGCCATGTAAGAAGAATCAAATGGAGCTGGCCTTAGGGGTCAGTATGCTAATGTCATTTCAGCTTCAGTCATTATGTATTCATGTATTCATTGGAGTTTGTCAGGGGATTTCTGATCTCTGAACATGTGGAATAATGGGCCAGCTCACACGCAGAGAGATGTGCCATTTATAGACGCAGTGGATTCTGGGACTGCAAAAAAAGGCCTTCGACAGACATTTCTGTTTAGTTTGTTACCGCTTTTACAAATCTATTGGCAAACACTATGGAAAATTGTTTCCATTTGCCAAATGAAATGTATCTGAAATCTATATAACCAGCACGATCGTGATAAATAGCTAGGACAACCCAAGAGGGAGGTTCCCTTTTCTTTGCTCTGCTTATTTCTGATAAAGAGTCTGGACTGTAAGCTAAGGGTTCATGTTGTTTGTCACCAAAACACCATTATTATGCATCACACTTTGCTTAAAAATATTTAATCAATGTTAAAATACACTGTGTTACCGTAAGTACATTTCGCCCGTCTGTGCTTCAACTGAAAACAGTCCGCTGATATTCAGCAGCTTCAAACATAATGCAACATATATATATATATATATATACACACACACACATACACACACACACACTGATGTACATTTCTACATGGGACAAATCTCAACTCTCCAAATTATCAGCCGTTAGAACTATAAGAAAAACAGCCTTGACCTTGGTTTCACCTCCAGACATATTTGAAATTATCCAGCGTGTTTTGAATCTGTTCAAATATCAAGATATTAATTATTAATGTGCTCTAATTAAATGGAGTGCATCCAAGTATGGCTGTATGTACATTCCTAATGTCAAAGTAATTAGTCTTTAATGAGGGCTCTGAGTCATCTGCTAAGATGCTGACAAAGAAGCTCACCAGGGCCAACTGGTCGGTGTTAATCTGGTCTATTGTAAATACCTCCGAGTCACCTCTTCCCATCACCCCCACCCTCCTTCAGCTCCTTTTACACCTACATTCTCTCCCTCTCTTTCCCTTTCTGCCTGTCACCATTCCAATTCTTAAAATTTCCAAGCTCAGTGCCATGGCGACAAGTGATGCATCTCCAGGGAGGAGGAGAAGGAAGAGGGAGGAGAGCAGGGTTCGAGAAGGTCAGGGTGTGGGGTTGAGGGGACCACCTCCCGGGAGGCAAGAAAGCCTCTGCCGCTTTGTTACAGCACAATTGGGACTGTTTCCTGGGCAACGGGTGAGCCCTGCATAGGGGGAGGGAGAGGACAAAAGAGCTGGGTGGATGGGGGATTGAAAGAAAGGAGGAAAGTGAGTGAGAGAGAGGGAGAGAGAGAGAGAGAAGGATGGGTTGACCGAGTCAGCCGTGTCATTTGCAGCAAAGTGTTTGAAAATGTTGCATTCTGACAGTGTGTGATACGCTTAGACACACAAACACACGCGCACACAGAAAGGTTGTTTTGGACCAGCAACTTGCTTTCTGGATGTGCTTCTCATTCATTCCACAGCCAATAAACACGGCATTGGACATTAAATAAAACAAGAGGCTCTTTTATAGCCTGGGTCACGCTAGGTAGGATTTATCACACCATGTTGTGTCTCTGTGTGAGTGTGTGTAGCGTTGGGTACATGTTTACTAGCTAACACAACAAGCATGGTTCACTTTTTAGTTCACCACTCAGACACACACACACACACACCTCACATCTCCTTTACAAAGCTGTTCACACAGATTGGGTGGAGCATCTAGGTTATTCTACACAGCAGCTGTAACGTGACACATTTTATCTGGACGTGTCGTAAACCTGAGACAACAGGCCGACTGCCTGAAAGTGGGAGTGAGCAGATTTAAAACAGACCATTGATTAGCTTTTGTGTCCTTCGCACAGCATGCAATACAAAACTAGATGCAGTAAATACTACAAAAAGGAAATTGAGAAGACCAAGAAAATGTGTAGATGGGCAGTATTACTTGACTTCATTGAAATGATAAAGATAAAATGTCTGTTGCTAAAATTTTCCCATGCCAATATTTGTGGGACTTTTTCTTACCTAAGAGCTATTTAAATAGTTTATTAGCCTGGGTTCCTGTAAACAACTCCACTTCCAACCCATTCCAGTTAACATAAATGAACGTCTTAATATCTGAGACGTGTGCTACACTGAAAAGAAATCTATATGCCTGCACAATAAAACAATCTAATCTGACAGTCCTCTCCTCTGATGAAAAAGGAGCAGTCCTGATCACGGCGCTTATCACCAAAGTGTGAACCTAAAGTGATCATGCCAGTTTAATTCATTTACTGAACCCACGCTGCTGTACATTCATCCAGTACTGTGTGCGTCTATTGCTAAAGAAGGGGATTGTAGACCATTTCTTTTTTTCTTTTCATAGTGCCACTCAGATCCGCCACGCTCATACTTATCTTATGAGAGTGGTACAGAATCATTGTGGCACAGAAATAGCGTATTCCCAGCCCTGAGGCTGCTGTCCCACTTCAACAGCGAGGTCATTCAACGGTCACTGAGCGAGGATCGACACGGGAAGTGAAAATCCTGTTTTCTAACTTCACTTTACTGTATTTATTTGTTGTCTCCAGTCCTGTATTAGCTATATTTGTATAGTAAAAAATAAATTAATGAAACCAACTTGTATCACTGTGTAAATACAGTGTATTAACGAAGTTTACCTGAAAATAATTTGTTACTGCACTTAATGCCAACACCGTGCAGAAACCTGAAATAGGTGGAAGTTAGGAGACAAAGAAAGTGTGAAGGTTTATGAAGACATAGCAACAAATTGCCCTATTTTCACTAGAGAGCAAAAACCTTGAAAAGACCTTGAAAAAAAGGACATGAAAAAGAAATTTAGAAAGACACCACTTCATGGGGTTTGAACAAAAACTGTAAGAACGACAGGCGCTGGTTCTCATCCAACTCCCAGTGTCTCCACGGTGCAAGCCATTCATCATCATTATCATGGCTATTCAGTGGACAGAATTCTTTTTAAAATCAACTGTCAATTCTCATTTGGCTGCCCTTAACATCTTACAGGCTTTGAATTCTCCCATGAACTGGATCTGGGGCGAGTTATCAGGAAAACAAGAGCCAAACAGAAGCGTAGTCTCTGTAATTTGGAATCTATTGCGTTACGAAGCGCTTTCCAATCCCAGCGAGCATTGGTGTGCACTAAAAGAGACTTAATTGTGGATCCATGGCCAATCAAAGTGAACACCGTCTAAGCCAGAAGTGCCTCTCGCAGTTCATTGCAACCCACACACTGTGACTGGGTGCAAAAAGCTAACCTGGCTCTGAAATCAATATTAGCAAGAAGAACATGATCCAAAGCTGAAACCACAAACACAGACTGTTTCTGATTCGCACATTAAAATTCACACTGTGTTTTCCTGAAAGCCTCCATGAGTAAGTACACTACACAGCCCAGGAGATGGGAGGGAATGCTTCAACGAGGACAGGGGAGGACACAGCGCCAGTATGAGCAGGCAGACAAGGCATCTTTTTCAATCACAGTTGCAGCTGTGATGTGGCGCGATGTAATGCTGCATGCCCCCACAGCCGGGCAGGGCATGCTCAGAGGTTACATAACCCTAGATTTTCATGGCACACAGCCCCTCCCAATCTCCATCTCGCCATCTCCCTCTCTCTGTCACTTAGTGTGCCTCCGATGAGTACAGCAAAGTGGAGCAGGCACAGATGGTCAAACACATCAACGCCATGGCTGTACCAGGCAGGGTGGGGCGGGGCTGAAGGGTAAAACTGACAGAGGATACAGGAGCCAATAAAAGCATAATGCTTAAAATGAATATACTTAGATCCATATATATGAATGGACTAATATACTCACAGATGAGCAGACAGCTAATCCAGTAACTGCTCGACTGTCTGAACATTCAGAGGGATCAGTATATAAAGAATGGGATTAACATAACGAGGTGATGCATCTGCTTCATGGTTGTTTTAAATGCAGCCATGACAGTCACATGATCTAGATTATCTAGAGTGGTAAAAACAATAAGACCGTGAGTGAACACTAAAATCTGAGCTTTAATATTTCGGCAGACACAGAGCACAGTTTAGTATTTACACTCCCAGACAAAAGCCTGTTATGTAAAATGGCTTTCCACAACAACTCATGTGAAGAGCCTCTGAATGTTAAGCAGCCTCAGCTGCCAGATGTGCGTCCAGAAAGCATTTTAGGACAACACACCCATTTAAATCAGCTGCATTTAATAATGCACTGTTCTCATGGCCCCCAGGACAAATATTAAAACTTAATTCTCTGTTTAATGTTTTGGTAATACCCTCCCAGTCCCTGGAGCTAGAGGGGCTGAATTAAAGTAGGTTAGCACTTTGATATTACGAACTCTCAGCACAGCTAGCCACAGTGATAGCTCTGCAGGCTACTGAGCTCAATGGAGCAGGCAGGGCAGCAGACACTGAGCTGCTTATTCAACATGTGAGCAAGACCAATTATTCCACAAACCCTGGTCCTAACCTGTGTAATGCTTCCAGTGTGTGTACACAGATGCAAATATAAATTCCATTTCATCACACATTATGTGCCACAACAAAGAAGCGATGTAGAGGGGACCAACGAAAAGCGCAAAGTAAAGGTCGAACACAAAAAGAAAGCCAATGAGAGACGAATAAAAAAAAACAAACAGGAGAAAAGGTCATGTTGATGAAAGAAAAAATTCCCATTAATGTGTTCCACAACTGCGCAGGTTTCCACTTCGCACTTGACACTTCTGCTGTAGAGTGAGTTGTAGACTGAGCTACGCCTCACAAGCCTCCGTTCTGATGTTTGCAGGCAATAAAGAGGTTTTTATAGGAATCATTTCACCGTCTGTCTGAACGCTAACACGGGGCGCACAGAAGATACTTATGGAAAATGTGTAGAGAAACCAGAAATCCATCTTCTTTACTTTATAAATGTGTATATCCGTCTCATGAAGAATTTAAGACTTTGCTCAGGATCAAACCCATTTAATTCTCAATTCGTGTGTTATAAAGCTATAGGTTTAACACTATTTGATCATTTTCATATGATGACTGAAACCTTTTTTGCAACAAAACTGCTCAAAAGAGAAAATTATATAAAATTAATTAAATGTCTATTTTAAAATGTGACTCATTGTAATTACTTTTGTCAGGTACAAGTTATTTTACCAAGCCATAGTTTATTAGTAAATAATAATTTTTTTCTATGTGTTTATTTTCATTATTTTATTTAAATTTATTAGTTTGCTTTTCTTGTTGATAATTTTTGGAATGTTAGTTAATGAAAAGGTGTCATTTTTTTGCTCAATTATCGTATTGGCTCACTAAAAACACTTATAACACTTTAACATGTCTATGATTTAGTTACGCCCACTCCGGTTTAGATGTGTATTATCTCATTAACATTATCAGTACTACCCCTCACTATCTAATAACAGGGACAAAGCATTTTACGTCTGTTACATTAGCAGTGTACTTTACCTCCATGGCGAGAGCCGCGGTTTGTTGGTCGTAATGGTTCAGTATGTTGGGCATGAAGGTAGAGTTGTAGGGCAGCCCCTGACACATACGGAGGGTGATGGGCTCACAGGTGAACAGACTGTGGCTCCCCGCCGCCGTATCCATGGGGATGGCAACGCACACCGTGAGCATGGATACTGACAGCGCCCACAGGAGATCCATGACGGGTCCACACATGAGGGGAGAAGTGAAGGACCAGAATGACGGTTGGTTTAGAAAGAGTGGCTGCGCCCTGTAAGCATCTGGCTCAGTCAGCAGGAAGAGGAAAATCACAAGGCTAAAGGAGCGTCTGAAAAGTCTGCTGCTGCTCACATCACACAGGAACCGTCTGCTTTGGGCAGTGCAATCCAACACAGCCATAGGTGAAGCTGGCTGCATCCATCGCTGCGGAGAGATGCTGTGGTGCTTTAAGACGCTGGTCTGCCACTGGGCTCACACTCCACCCTCCCCAGCCTCGCTTGACATCGATGCTTGCTAGAAATATTGATGACCACCGCTGACGGAGGCGATGTTCTCTCTGCTATCTGGAAAAATCAAATCACAACATTTGAAGATGTATAACAGGTGCATTCAAATGTCATGAGCTCAACATTAACAGGTTATATCTATACGTTTTTACTGCAGAAATTAGCTTTCAACAAAAACACACACACACACACACAGCTGTTCTAGTAGGGTTGGTAATTGCTTTTCCAGTCACTAACTGTGATAGATTTGCTGCGTGGATAAACACAAACAGCAACTATCAATATGTAATAAAAACTGAAACATACATAAGAGCAGTCTCACACTGGGAAACATTTACGCGTGTTACAGCTGCTTTGTTTTAATGACGTATAGTTTCTCGTATTGGTACCATTTCAGTGGAATTATTTAGAAATTAAGAAACGTTAGTGTTTAGAAATTGAACTTAAAGTTAAGGACATTTTTACTAGAGATTAGCTAAATTTACGTGACACAAACGTACACACCCGTAACGACCCGATACCCTGCTTACACCGACACGCAAACCGTAAATACAACTTTACTGTGTACCTACGTCTAACTAACAAAAATGTCAAACAAACTCCGCACTATTATAAAGCTTTATTTGTTGTTAATATATATGATATAGATATTAGTACGTGTGAAACCTACCTGTGCGTCTATATCAACGGGCTCCTCCTGTGGCTCTTACTACATTCATTGGTTCGTGTGTATGTGTGTGTGTGTGTGTGTGTGTGTGTGTGTGCAGCAAACTCATGTTACCGGGAGATTCGGCGCGATTTGTTTAGTCTCTGCTCCCGGTAACAGCCTCACTACGAGAAAATGGCTGAATTAAAACTGGAAAAAATGTCAAGCAACGCAGCGAGACAAAAGGCGACGGTTACTTCATCCTAACTGTCAGTAACCGTAGCACAAACGCACCGGTGTGTTGTAGGTCTGCCACCGGCCTCGTCACGGGAAACATCCGCGTGTAAATGTAGCACGAACCGGAGAAATTAAAGCAAACTTTACCTGAATGTGGTGCCGAGATTCACGTGTAGCGACAGGGTCTCCTCCGCTCCTCGACTTTAGTAACAATGAGTGAAGGTCCCTCTCTTCCTCCTCCTCCTCCTCCTCCTCCTCCTCCAGCACCCCTCCTCTCCTCCTGCCCAGCCCCCCCCTCTCTCCCGCTGCTGACGGTCACGCCCGCGAGATGTCAAGGAAGTAGTTCCGGTCACAACGTTCAAATTAAAAGCCTCATAGCTGTAGGTGTATGTGGAGGTTTAAATATTACACACGCAATGTAAATCAGAGGTTTTTAATGACAAATAATAATAATATACTAAAAATCTATACTGGCTGCATATTTATCTTTACAATAAAGTATAATTTTACATTGAAATTGGTTAATTAAATTGGACTTTTTACTCCAATGTGTTAGACATTGATAGTTATCGGCACTGCAGATAAAACTGTACATTAAAATATACATGTATTGTATTAATATAGATCAAGCTAGTAGTTAAAGGCAAGTACTGACCAACCAACGACAATAGTAAAAGCCTGCTTATTTTACTGAGGAATTCTTAATTACTTTTGACTTCTAGCAGTATAGTTTAACAATGATCTGGTATTATTCAACAAGAAAATTGGACGTTAATATGAATCCAAATGCCACATGTTAAACTCCTAAAGGGAGTTTTTCCTCTTCACTGTTGCCTAGTGCTGCTCAAATGGAACTGTTGGGTTTTCTGCATTATTTTGTTTATTTATACACTTGTGTATACACATGTTTGCAAGGTCCTAAACCTTGCTATGTAAAGTGCCCTGAAATGACTTTCATTGTGATTTGGCGCTATACAAATAAAGATGAATTGAATTGAATAGAATGTTATTGAACTGGATATAGTTTAATAATAATCTAGTTTTTTTGCAAAAAGCAAAAAGATCGATACGTTCAAGAGAGCAGCCGCTACAGAATATTACTCTGAAGACAGAGCTGCCTCGTTTCCGGCTGTGCTCTTCCTGTATGTGTGTGACTTGACACTCCAGCAGGTTTTCTCTCCGTTGCGCGTGACCGTATATCCGAGCACGAGCATGCTTTCAGCTTTTGAATGAAAATCTTGACTGGCATGAAGGGTTTTATCTGAGTGTCTGCAAAAAAGAACGAACCCAGTTTCACTGAACTGTTCCAACAGAAGTTTTATTTCATAAAAATCCTGGATCCAACGTCCTACATTAAATTGGTACATATTACTGTTACTACTACTACTACTACTAAAAATAATACACAATAGTAGGTTTAAATAGCATAAAAACGCACAATTGAATATTTTTCTAATACATATTTTTAGACTTTTTTTTACATGTGTTTTTACATGTGATGACACTGGTTTTAGCTACCCTGACACATCAGCTCTAGTTGCATAAGAAAGTTATATACTGTTTATCATAGTGTCACCTTGCAGGGAAGTAGCAAGCTGTAAAACCTTTTTTTGCAGTACCACTGCAGATGGCTTGTATAGCTTTTGCAGAGTCAGACTGTCTTCTCTACATTTGTCATAATTAGAGCCAGTGACGCCTGGTGTTTGCAGCACCTCCCTGTGACAACCAGTCCATGCAAGGAGAGTATGCACTCAGCGTTGCTATGGAAACAAGTAAACTGTGCACAGGGCAGAGGAGAAGGAGATTATGACCACAGTGTGCACATTAACAGAAAGTACATTTAGGATTTGGATTTATTTCATTTTGTCAGCAGAGGAGAACGGATGGTGAGTTTAACGCTGCAGGAATGTGTTGCAGAGAGCTGAGCAGACTCACAGGATCACTCATGTATTCCCGTGTGTCAGGTTGGATTATTATCATTCTGGCGTTGGAAGGTTTCTTATGTTTTCCTAGCTTGTTTCAGGACAAATGAAACATAAGTATACAGTATATGGTTACAGCAGAGAGAAGGGGTGCCAGGATTTTTATCTATTTTAGATGTTATAAGAGCATGTTGATATGCTGATGTGAGGGACTCATATCTCATATGTTAGAAGGCCAAACAGCCTTAAAGTGCTCAGGCAGATTCTGGAAAGAGGCATGTTGTTGTAAACAATGAAGGAAGATTGTTTGACGGTATCACATGCTGCACACATTCAAATGACACGTCAGGGATGAGTATCAAGCAGGCGATTAAAGTTCCGTTTTCTGTGTTAACACGTCAACTTTTCCCAGAGATGCCACTTGCACCGAGGTCATCGGCGAACTGTGTCAAGAAGCAAACCAAACTAAGCGCCTGGACCCCTCTGAACCACGCAGTCATCAACAGCAAGGTCACATCAGCTTGTCTATTCTGAAACAGCACAAACAAGTTTAATAACCATAAGATGCCAAAAGGGACAAAAGACTGAGGCCCTGTAAACAAGCAGTGAAGGAAAAGTACTTTAAGGGTGCATGAATTCATTGTTACTGATATTCAGATGTACTGTACCTTAAAGTGTTTACCTCGTCCTCATCTTCCTCAGGTTTTTGAAGAGCGCCGAAGTCTTCTGGCAAAGTGGGTAAGCAGACAGCAGACACACATGCAATGCACTGGTGGTTCTTTACTGGACAGTGAGCACATTGTGAGGAATGAAGTGTTGGTGACCACGCTGTGCTCCGTGGGGCCCATTCTCCACCCAGATGAAGCAGCGCGTGTCAAAGTAAAGGACCTCCATTATATTCTTTCATCTCCTCATAAGTTTGACAGGTGGTCTGATGGTCAGAGGAAGGCTGTGCTTCAGGACATAGTGCTGAGCAGCTCAGTGGAGCAGCTCACTTTCCTGAGCGTCAGCATGAGCAGACTGCTCCCCCTGCAGGCTGCAGACTTTACCTGCCTACTGCCAAGAGCCCTCAGCCTCTACATCTTCTCTTTCCTGGACCCCCGCAGCCTCTGTCGATGTGCACAGGTACGCAGATTCACCATCACATCTTTATGTAGCTGTTCAACCTGACAACTCTTTTCTACCTGGGCAGGTGAGCTGGCACTGGAACGGTGTAGTAGAGCTGGACCAGCTGTGGATGCCCAAATGTCTGAGGCTCGGTTGGTGCATTAACTTCACCCCTGCACCATATGAGAGGGGTGCCTGGAAGAGGCATTACATTCACACAGTTCAGGAGCTGCGACTCCCCCCCCCACAGGTCAGGAGATCAGATCCAGAGTTAGAGGGTGTAGCTCAGCGGTCAGTTTAATGGCTCAGACAGTAGTAACTACAATAAGGTGCACCAACACATTTGATGTCCATCTCACCATCAGCATGTCGTTACAAATACTGGACATGATGGGACATCAGAGGTGACCTTCCTTAGTGACGAGCGTCTAGCATCCACCTCCCAGCGACTTGGGAGCGCCTCCAGATCTGGAAAGAAGAAAAAGTCAGACGCACCTCCACCATGGAGAGACTCCGACAGATGTCCTAAAGACACACTGCGCTACAACTACCTGGACAACCTGGACCCCATCGAGCAAGCCCTGACAGCGTGAGACAGCAGGGACCACAGATAGATCTGTGACAGCATAGAAATGACATTTCACCTACCTACAATTTATGCAATCTATGTATACACACACACATACATATATATATATACACACCGTATATTATATGTAGAACCTGGCTGGTGGAAATGAAGTGATATTTCAGAACTCTTTTCCAAAGCAATACATCTTGCAGCAATACACCCCGTTTTTCACCTGCTGTAATTCGTCTCTGTTGTTTCACCTGCTCACTGACAATCTCTCTGCAGGCAAGTGGGAAGCAGAGCCACCACCCGCCGCAGTACCACACTGGCGCCAGACAGAGAAAGCCAGAAAACCCTCTCAGAGGTGAATTACAAACTGCGGAAAGCCAAATCGCTGGTAAAGCACGCCCATTCATCAACACCATAACCCCACTGTGACTGTGACCTCCTTGTCTGAGTTAAAGGGACACGACGAACGTGGGGGATTCTCTGGAGACTGTTCAACCAGCAGGCATCATGCATTATGGAGCAGTGTTTTCACCGGAATGCATGTTAATGATGAGCTGCTTGGAGAAGGGAGGTGACAGGGTGCACGCTAAATTCTGCTGATGATGGTGTTTGAGGGAGGGGAGGAGAGGGTGAGATAGAGGACATGGCAGCATTTAATATTCAGGCTTTGGTGAAATCACAAGGCAGTTCTTTTGATGCCATTAATGTGAGCTGTAACTGATTCCGTCTGTTTGAAGGTTTCTAAATGTTTAGTTATCACAGTGACCCCAGTTCTCTGAGAACATTTATCTTTCTCTTCCTTCAGATGTTCCGCAGCTCAAACTCCAAAACCCACAGTTCTCCTCCTCCTCCTCCACATCATCCTGATCCTCAGACTCAACCTCGACCTGAAGGGACCTCTCGCAGAAGTGACTGTCCTGTTACCAAGGAGACTGCCAAGAGCCTGTTGCGCCAGGTTCAGTGGAATGCTGGGATACGTCCCGGGCCTGTGAGGTTGGCGGTGCCCCGGCTGAGTGTGGAGGCACTTAGGGCATCTCAGCGCTCATACCGTAGCACTCCAAGTAAGTACTCACTGCTCCTCCATTTCTTTAGGCTGAATATGATGCAACCACCCTGCAAGACAAATTACAGGTTAAAATAGGCCTGCGCATGAAAATGAAAGTGTGCCGTTTGTGACCCTGTTTTATTGTTGAACTGTTCGCCTTATCTAGGAGTAACTACAGGCTGCAAGAGAAAAAAAACACAGCTGAATATGTAATGAAAGATTAAAAATATTTTTAAAATAACCCAAAAAAAAGGCAAATATATGGAACTGAAATGTATTATTAGAAATATATGAAATCTCTTTTCTCTCATTGAGGTTTTGCTTCCTAACATATCACATTCTTCTGAGAAGAGTGGGCTTTGAATGTTTTTTATTTTTGTATGAGAAGAAGGTGCAGTCATATTTAATATTAACACATATTACTGCACAGGTGCACCATTGTTTGAGGTCCAGCCATGGACTGTGTCTGCTTCACACACACATTGTGATGAGACGTGAAGCATTGCGCCGTCTTCAGGAAGATGTCAGCACAGCACAAGTACTTCCCTGAGAAAACAACGTATTTAAACACAGTTGAACTTGATGCACAAATGAGGTTTGTGCAAAAATCTACAATCAAAAATGAATGTGCAGATGTAAAGGGAACAACTTTGTCTGAGAAGAACATTATGCATTTATTCTGCTTCTTCTGTTTGTAATGTTTGTTAATAAAAAAACTGTTGAGGACTCATTTCCCGTTTTTTGTAAACTGCAGACTTTGAAAAGTGAAAAAAAGGAAGCTAAAGGAAACCGTGTGTATAAGAAATGTATCACCTTTATTATCCAGTCCACTCATCCCATTCAGTTTGTAGTACAAAGCCAAAGCCTTTTATGGAAACAGTGCATCCTAACATCAGAGTTATTAAACAATAAGGGTAAGTTTAAGACAAAGCATCTGGTTTTGTCTCAGTATAAAACAACATCGTGGATCCATCACACAGTCGCCCACGTCGGGCAGAGAGCGAAGCTTTGTGTACATCAATTGTGACAGAAGTCTTTCTAAAAACACTTCAGTCAGATATGAAATATCAGTATCATACGTACAGTCAACTTTACATCTCATCTGTGTAAGATTTTCACTCCTTGCATAAAAAAAACATTGCACCCAAAGTATGGCTCACACACAGACATATATATTACTAAATACAGGACGAGCAATAACCGAGTCAATGGATACCTGTGATGCTAATCAAAGGGCAGGAGTGGGTGCAGTTTAGGATACTTTATATGTGGCTTATGAATCTAAATCACCGTTTTACCAATATATGTCCAAACTATTGATTATGAGTTGCATACTTTAAAACACACGCTCTTATTGATTGACCGCAGTAAAAAAAAATTCACCACGGTTTAACCTGAAGCAATGGACAACAGACGGTCGCAGGTGAGATTGTCCCATCGAACTCCTGCCTTTTTAGGACAATCGGGAATGTTTTTCTGATGGAAAGTTAAGTCAGAAACACCCATGAAAAGTTCGGTACCTCAAATGTGTGAATTAAGGCAAATTTTGGTGAACTCTGCAGCCCACCTTCAACTCTTCAGTTATTACATGATCCTGATCCGATTACATTAAAATATCAAGTGTGAATTATACCTTTATACATTTACTGCGGAGAGGAAGGAAATTCTTTAGTTAAGAAGAATATATCATTTATTTTTTTGAATAATGCATTAAGAAAATGCATTTTAAGTTGAATACAAAAGCCACAACAAAAACAATCACTTAACACGAGGTGAAACACACAGAACAGTTAAATAAAACATTTAGTTTGATGGGTTGATGTGATTTTGTGATTTGCAGCCTTTTCAACCAGCAAACCCTTTAAGTTAAAGCAAATGTCGACACACTGGAGCTTACTGAAGGTGCAAAGTAATTGTGCGTTCACAGTGGATTGATTTTTAACACAGGGCTGGAATTTGAATAGAGAAGAAAACGACAAATACAACAGCTGAATATGAAAAGAGAAAACCCCCAAATACAAAACATCAGATCGATCAATCCCTTCACTGCAACACAAATGTCCATTTAACATCAACTCGTCTCGTATTTTCTCATTACATCTCATCCTCTGAGTGAAAACTCGTCACTTGTTTGAATAAGCGTTGATTTAAAAAAACAAAACAACTATGATATGAATGAGAACAAAACATTTGTACACTGAACAACTGCACTTCCAAATAAAAGATGGAGACGATTTGTTCTAGGACATTTCACGCTGCTCGTTCATTTATTTCCAAGTGCTGCTTGCAAAGCTCGGTGATAGAATAAGGCTGATGGGCATCGTTTGTGCTTCGACAGCTCTTAACAGAAGAGGCAATTCATGTGATTCTTTTTTTTTTTTTAGTACGTTCTGCAGGTTTCGATAACTTGGAGGGAATGACTATGCAAATACACACAAGTATTAACATCGCATCGTCTTCTTTTAAATAATGTAAACATATACATCTTATTTGAGGTCAGAGCATTGATCCTCTTCATAACTATTTATAGGTTAAAAATGAGCAGGTGTTACTGGAGCATCGCCCGGATGTTCTTCGGAGTGGACTCGTCGTTCAGGTGTTTTGTGGTGAATCTGAGGAGGAAAGGGAGCAAACGGGACATTAGTGGAGCTTCTCATACCGAGGACAAAAAACAGAATGAAAAGACAGTTTACCAACTTTGTAATCATTCTATTGGTATCAATAGTAGAGATATAGGGAATGAAGGTTGTGGATGGAATCAGACTTAAATATGCACAAAAGGTCAAACTAAATAGGAGAAGACTCAGATAATTATTGGGATGAGGGAGAACGAGCCTGAATACAACAAGACGTATCTACATCCTACAAACCGTGTGCAGAACAGAGAGCTGAGTGAATGTAACCTACTTGAGAGCATTCAGGAGACCTTCTACATTTTCTGCCGGCTGGTCCTTCAGGACTTTTATGCAGCCTTTCATCTGAAAAGAAATGAACAGAACATGAGCACAGCAGCCACAGAGCTGTGTCCAAAGCAGAGCCACGGTCTGATGTGCAGCCATCGAGCACACATTAAACGTTAAGCGCTTGCATCTTACGTCTATCTTGGAGGACCTGTTGAAGGCGCCGTTGGGGTGGACGTGGTCGTAAAGGATGATGACGCCGACCATGACCCTCATGCAGAACAAAAGCGTGTCCTCGCTGCTGAAACGACTCGAATATTCTCTGAACTCACAGAGAGAGGAGGAGCAGGAGTGAGACATTTTACACAATGACAAACTTATGTGCTGCACTTCTACTGTTCCGTGTGGAAAACTCACGGCGTCTCCAGCATGACTTTACAGACGCTGGCCATGGTGCTGAGACAGTCTGTCGTATTCTCCAGTGGAAGAGTCTTGTTCTACAGAAACACAGAACATTAATTGTTTATCCAGAAATGTCATGTGGAGATTAACAGTGCACTGTGTGTGTGTGTTCAGGGGGAGTGGACAAACAAACATGTCTTACTAAAGCTGCAACAAACTTTTCTCTTCCCTCTTTTCCATCCTTTAGTAACCGTCCCCACTACCCTAGTCCCACAAGCTAAAAGCAAGCAAAAAGGTTTTTCAGACATTAGCTTTTCACACACGTACACACAGCCAGTCAAACGTTTTAGAACAGCCCAATTCTTCAATCTTATTCAGAGACCAAGATGAGTCCTTCTTTCTACTATGGAAATCAAAGATTCTTCACTTGTAGGTTGCTTTGCCTTCGCTCTTCTGTCCAGTTTAAGTGGTAAGGGTTTAAGTCTGGAGACTGTGCTGGACACTCAGGGTTTTCTACTTTTGTCCTGAAGTAGTTCTGACATAGCTTGGACTCAAGCCTGCAGCTCCATGTCTCCTCTGCACAGTTGTAACTGAGACTTGCTACGACCTTCATGAAGCTGTGCTTGAAGCTGCCTATGTCCTCTGATGCAGTCATGGCAGTCATTGGGTCTGCCAGACCTCTTCCTGTGAAGAGCTGGTCCCCGTTTGAGGGTCTTTTGATCGTAAAGGAAACTGAACTCACCGACACCTTGACTTTCTTTGCGAACACCTACATTTAAACATGTTATGTTGGTCGGTTTCTCACCGTTTTTGTAGCAACGCTCTACTTTCTGCAGCGTTGCTTTTATGCAGACAGAGGGGATTGTTATCAATGAACAACCTTCACCTTTGAGCTACCCCTTTTACCTTTTTGTATAATTCTGAAATGTACATTACTTTTTAGTTTCAGGTAACCTTACCTTTATTTTACCTCTCACAGTTCACCACCTACCTTTGTACCATTTCATGATTTATTGGACTTAAGAGACTTGAATTGCAATAAATAACTGGAAAAATTAAGATGTTCTAAAACCTTTGACGGTAGTGTACCTTGCTGTAAATCTACTAAAAAACAAAAGTACTTTGCAGCTGTTGTACATGGACCAGAAGTTCCCACCACTACTGTGTGACAACTTTGTACCACGATGACAACTTGGTGGTTTTCTCACCTCTGTCACAAAGTTCGTGGTCGCATTGCTGAGTGTTTTCAGCATTGGCGTAGCCTCAGCATAGAACAGAGACATCCTGTTAGCCATCTCGTTGTTGACTTCACTCTCTATGTCCAACTGTAGGAGAAGACACAAACAACTCAGATGACTTAAATCTCAGCGTAGCAGGCTTCATTTCCTACAGTCCGCTTTGACTGTGCAGAATAACCATTAACATTATTAGACAGAGGCAGCACAGCTGGAAAATAAGTTTAAATATCAATGTCATTTTAATACTTAATGTGACCAGTTAAGCCCGTTTCTTCAACAGAAACAGTCTAAGGTCTTCCTCAGGGTGCTCTGAGTGGGATAGAACGATGTTATCACCAGCTAATGTGGATCTGAACTGACACTCACGTTCATGTTGTTTATCCGGTTTCGACTGATAGTTCTTCTGTAGTAGCTGAAATCATTCTGAATGGCAGGAATTCTCATCTGAAAGAAAAAAGGAGAGAAGATGGCTTGAAATAAACAGAACCAGCAGAACTGCGCCGCGTATGGTACCGACACTGGGTGTGCTCCTGCTCAGTGTGCTCTGCAGACCTTGAGCTCATCAAAGCGCAGAGTGAAGTGGAGGATCTCTGCAAACTGTTTGGCCAGCGCCTGCTCCCTCTCAAGGTGTTGAGTGGGCGTCAAGGGCGGACATGTGAGAGACTCCAGCAGACTCTTCAGAGCCTCCTCTGCAGACAGACACACAGACACACACGGATAGACATAGTCAGCTGCTGTGTAGGAGTCTGGCTTCTGCCTTGGGGTTCAGTGTCTTGTCCAAGGAAACATTATTATTATTATAGCATTTACTGTGAGCACACCTAGTCTAAGAGAGAAACTGTAGAACTTCTTGAGTTTGATGACCAGCGGGCAGACCGAGTTCCAGGCTCGCTCCTGCAGCATGAGGTCGTTGGGGTTTTGAATCGCCTGCAAAATAAAAAAAAAAACACACAAACAGCAGATGCATCAACCAGTAAGAATCCCTCAGTTTGTATATCCTACAGACGGGGGCTGATTTTCAGCTTGTTCCATGATACTGTGCAGAAATCTATGCTCTGCTGCTTTTCAAATGTGACAACATGTGCAGTGTTTGCATGTGGAGAGTGAGCGTGTTCTTTACATCTCGGATCTCCTGGCCAGCTCCTTTGTACGCCTGCAGGCCACACAGGATGTTCTCAGAGTCCTGAAGGACTGAGTTCACCTGGTTCCACACCTCTCGCTCTTCTTCTGTGGGCTGTGCATCTAACAAACAGCAGGACAACAGAAGTTAGACATCGACTAGCAATCAGTGTCTACGAACATATTTTAAAGCCTTTTCACATCTTGTACTTTTGGAAGCATGTTGAGCTCTGCTTTGACGCTGTACAACCAGCGTAACATTTAATTGTTGATGTGAAATAGCTTTAATATTAAATAAAAACACTGAGAAACGGAGGCAAGAGTGCTGAATGTTTTTGAATCCTAAAGCCAACCCATCAATTGTTGTTTAAAAGATGGGCACAGTGGAAAGCAGAAACATTCAGCTGACTAAAAGAACTAATGTGGAGGTACTCCACAGGAAAAAGTGCATAAACATAGTTCTACTGTGCTCTGCATGGTTAAAACAACAACATACAGATATATGTCACTAGTAATGGAAATTATTGTTCTGCAGAAACCATGCTATCTCCAGCATAACCAGAAACTGCTTTTATTGACAGTGCTTCAATAGCTAAGGAAAAGGTTCCTTATGATAATATGATCTAATAAGATGTTTTTATAATCATATGAAAGACTTTTAAGGTGTCTACAGGACACTAAGATTCCCAGAAGACAAGCTCTAAATATAGAGCATCACTGACATTAAAGCTCTGTGTCTGGGGTCTGTTTTGCATTTCAAACTCGTCCACTCCCATCATTTCCTCTTTGCTGAATAAACAAAGCCTGGGGTTGGCTACGTTGTGAGAGAGAGTTGAAATGCCACTGTGGAGGCGTGTAGTGTTATTTTTTATTCTGTGGGAGGTTAAGACAACAGCCACCGTGTTAAAAACATGAGACATTTTGTCTATTTTATGTGAAGCTTAGCAGTTCATTTAAGGTTTTCTATTTGAGCAGCACTGATAAGTATAAGAGATAACATGATTATGCAAACAAGAACCTGCTGGTAACTACATTATGCCACACACGTATTCCTCAGAGGTGTCTTCTTATATACACAGACGCAGGCATGCAGACAGGTTAGTAAAAGCAGATAGCAAAGGTCAAGGGTCAGCTCCATTCAACTTGGCAGGCAGAGAATATACCGTCATTTGGATTTTAAAGCCAGGTCAGTTTCAATTGGGAATTTTAACAGCTTTCAGTTGGAACATGAGAAACGAGAACAGGCTAACCCCTGACCGGTCAGAGAGGCCGAAGACAGGTTAAAGGGGAAATGATTAGGGATTTGCAGGAGAGGACTGGTCAAGCAGAAGGACAGACATAAGCTGCGCTCACTTTCAAAGTCAAGGAAAAAGTTTGGTCCCTGTTCAAGCTCTGTGCAAGTGAGCACTTTTAACAGATTCCCCATTTGGTTTCTGCAAGAGAGGGAAACAAGAAAGAGAAGGAAAGAAAAGTATGTGTGATGTTAAGAAGTGCTCGCAAAAGGTGTGAGATCAGAGCTGGAAGAGCAGCCGGTCAGGACCGAGTGGTAGAACGAAAGCAAAGCAAAGAGGAGCTCCTGCACAGCTGTGTCACCGGGATCAGAGACCTGCTGACAGAAAGGAAACAGCGGAGACAGTTAAACCTCCACCCTCCCCCTCCCCACATCTCTTCCTCCATCCATCCTTTCCTCCTTGTTCCTCTCCTCTGCCAGACTTACTTTCAAAGTCCAGGAAAAAGTGTGGATAGTTCTCTATTTCCCTTGTTAGGACTTTTAGCAGGTTACCCATTCCAGCAAACCTGGTGGTCAGAATACAGTGGTAAAAACACAGCAACACATTCAGATGTCATACAGAATATACTGAAAGTACGGTGACGTGTGCACTCGACATTTAGACACAGTAACAGAGGCGACTTCATTTATCTACGATGGTTCAGTTCTAGTTTAGAGTCTACTGTAGAAATATGAATGGCTCTAGATTCCCCCAGCCTTCCCTGTATATAAATACATCTGCTAATAAACAGGTGGAAAATTCAAAGCTGTTACAGAACCAGCAGGAACCCAACAAAAACCAACCTGATTCCTCTTAACGTTAATGAGATTATTTTATGAAGAGCGACATGTTTTTTTTATAATCAAATGTTCCACTGTAGGTGTGCGTGTGTGTGTGTGTCCTGGTAAGTAGAAAAGCCGAGTGTCTGCAGACTTCTGCTGAACCCTCCCGAGTCCCCTCCTGAGTTTGGCCATCTTTCTAAACATGGTTCAACATGGGTTTACTCTATAAAAGGTTTATTGGAGGCATAGGGCAGTAAGTAGGTAGCAATTTCCTCCCTCCTCAGCCACGGAGGGTGGTCACAAACTCTGTAATCACAGCAGGCCTTAAACATACAGCAGGATAATGTGATACTATAATTACGGCAAAATGGAGAAGGTCACGGTACATCACAGGGATACAACTGTGAACAGTCAATCATTGCTGGGTTAAAAAAATATAAATCTAACCAGATGTCACGTTCATGGTGGGTGGGAAACAGAAGTTATCTGGAGGAGACTTAAAAATAAAATGCAGACAACTAAAAATGTAGCTGCAGATTCATACTGTAAGAGACATAACACTCAGTCTTTTCTTGTTACACACAAATATAACGTTTCTCAGCTTGAGTCACAGTTTAAAGTGGTAACAAAAGAGACACTGTGCTGTGGCGTGCACATGATAATCACACTGCATCTCTCTGCACGGCCTCCTGCAAGACGTTTCTCCATCATGGTATTCTTGCCCGATTTTGTCTATTCACACCTACAGGACAGTGGTCACTCGTTTAGAGGTGAAGAGGTAAACCTCTCGCCATCACTCAATGAATGGTTCACACGTCCACTAATCAGTGGACAATTTGCATGTCACCGATCACATGGCCCATTGTTAGTCATCGGTACTAGTTTCTGTGATTAGGCAACAGCAGCGTTTATAAGGTTGGGGAAACCTGCAGTCAGTTGAGACTGAGGAAGAGACTTGGATACGTCTCAAAATATTTCTCCCACTTAAAAACTTGGTCCAGGTGAACAGAGTCAAACTACAGTCAGTACAAACACATACCAGAAGGGGGCAGTGCAGCCTAGTTTTTACATTTCCACTGACAAGGATTAAAGTTAAAGTAGTGTAGTTGTGTCATGTCAGTACATGTGCAGCAACCGGCTCATTGTTCATTTTATTTTCTAGGCAAACCACGACCTGCGGCTACAGCAAGTTCCCCAACAGTCTCACTCGCCTTGATCTCCAGCCAAGCACTCGTTACACTTCCCTCAGGTACCAGTTCATTATTAAAGCTCACGCCCTGCTCTACCCAAGACAAGTATTAAAGGGCTCCACTGTAACATCTAGGAGTTTCTTTTCTAGGCCACCACAGCCCACGTGACGACTAAAGGCCTGTAGTAACGAATGCACTTCTTGGATGAACTTTCTGTTTCTTATATGAAACATGTCAAAGAAACAACAGCAGAAAATCTGTCATGTACTCTTACACCAGTACACATCATACGTTTGTGGAATACTTGTAACAACCTCCAGAGCTTTGAGTCATGTGTGTGTACCTGTGTGTGCACGGGAACACCAAAAACATGATGTCACTGCGAATGGAGCCGCACTGCATTCTGGTATGTGAAGGCTGCTGTTCGCGGAGGAAGCTGCTTTTTCAGTCACATTTGCTTTCAAATATTATTTCGTAGCGTTGCCACTGCCCTGAACTAAGCGTCTAAAACATACTCGTATGAAAATCAGACTATTCAAAAACACTCTGGGATAGTTAACTTGCAGCGTAGTGTGCGTTTAGTTTAATTTCCCCCTCTGAGGTAAACAAACCAGTTCCAGCAGTTTGCCATTTTGTGTCTCTCAAGAAGCTAAGGAGGAAATGAAACAAACAACCGGGCAGCCAGCACTCTCAACAAGATATAAATATCACCTATAATCACAGGAATGTCCAGCAAGAAAAGAAAGATTAAATTATGAGAATCATTTCATCTCATCATCTGAGGAAACCTACAATGACCGTCTGCCTGACTGGTTTATAGCTCATCACCCGACTGTGTTAAACCCAGACCCGGAGACGGGATGGGAATTTAGGTAAAAAAGAAAGATAGAAGAGACCTGAGAATAAAGAATACATTTGAGGCATTCAGGGACAGTACAAATGATCAGACATCTGTGTTTCAAAGCTACCCAGAGACCCGTAGCGTTCGTTTACTCCAAAATAGAAAATACAAGAAAAATGTATGTAGCTGTTTTACAGAACTATAAACCACTCTGATATGACACTTTCCCTTCTTTACTTCAGTCAGACAGGGAAGAACTACGCGGGGACTTTTCTCCCCAGCTCAGTTCCTCTTTCACAACCACTTATCTATCTGATCAGTACGGAGCGTGTATTTACAGTCAGTTGGCGTGGCTTAAATTAAAACTGGAATATGATTATATTATTATTATTATTATTATGTAGTGTACCATAGAAAGACACATACAGTGACAAAGATGCTGAAGGTGCACATGTGTAGAGACAGTTTCAACTTAACGAGTGTTGCAAATCCCAAAGTGTAACTCAGGAACTTTTATTATCCTCTCAGCCAACTACGTGGTTTGGATCAATAACCTGCCCTCATTCTTTGTCCCCGGTGACAAAACTGAGAAGACTCCTGACAGCTCCATTGTCCTGAGCAGTCGTGCTGCGGTCCCAAGGCTATTTGTGCTTTATAATTAACACAAACTACATGTTTCAAGCATCTAAATGACGCCACATTTAAATGGCCTCTTCTGCTGCCTCCAGGAGTCTGAAACAACCTCTGCTGAGGAGCAAGGAGACAATTCAAATCGTTTGCATACTAGTAAAGTGGAATACTGTAGTACCAAGGTAAATCCTGATCTTTTATGTAGGAAGAGGAAGGAAAAAGGTTTCAATGGAGTGGCTGTGTTCTAACCACTGTGTGTCCATGACAGAATGTGTCAAATATTAGTTCCTTTTACCACACCTAAATGCAGGCCCTGGTGTATCTAAAGTGGACCATGTAGTCAAAGCTTTATAATGTACATGTACTCTGCATCCATCCTGTTCACTGTGAGCAGGTCAGTGAATTACTGGAGCCACAAAGGGGCTTCAGTAGAAATAAAACAGGGAACCTTTTTTCCCCAGAAATACCAACTGCAGGCTCTGTAAACACCCTGAGGATAAACAAGTTCCACAGCCTTCAGAGGAGAAAGTTTGGGGCTTAATACAACAAGTGCGGACTAATCCCTGCTGTACGCATCTAAACCACAGCATTGTAGACGGTGTGGTTTAGTGTGCCTCAGCGGCAGATTAGTGTCGGTCTTACTGCAACAAGACGACACACGCCTCTTTTTAGAAAGTAAAGACTGTGCATGTGCATGTGTATGAGTCATGTACCTTCTCTGGTGGAGGACCTCAGATTGTCGCTTATATCATCCGCTTTCCTCTTTGTCTCTGAAACAAGAGGAACAAAAGCAGTTTCTGTTAAAATCAATAAAGGCTGAGCAGAGGTAAATGATACTGGTGGGGAAGCAATCACACAGCACGTTTTAAAAACGTGTTTGTGTGCGTTTCCCCCGCGCACAGCACACATCTGTCAGTCGGACAGGTGCGGTATCAACTTTCCACACTAACCAACCCTTTTCACCTGACACATGCAAACACATACAAGCCTGCTCCCATCACGAAACACACTCCTGAATAATTGAGCAGTGAAATCTATACCATTGTCTGTTCGAACCAAAATAAAGCTGATTAAGGCTTCGTCTGCTGCATGTGCGCTGGAGTATTAAATGTCCTGTGACACGATGTGGCTGCTAGTGGCCACCAGGATGCACTGTCCTGGAACTCCCTTCAGGCTGAGAGGGGGCGGGAGAAAGAAATATAGTACTTCTAAATAATCTCTCCTGTAATTTAATGCCTATTTTTTGATTGTCATGACATGTCATCATTTTGCATCTTTTACAAAGCTCTGTGGCTTTCCGTACCGTTTACTAATTTAGCCATGGCAATAATCAAATATTGGGCAATAAATAAACAATAATAATAAACCTTTTAAAATCTAGCTGTATTCAGCAGTTCATAACGTAAAGAATATATACAGAGACAGTATTTCACTGTCCTCCTGCATCTGTGTCCGACGTATTTCCTCCTCTTTGGAGCCTGCACAGCAACAGCGAGTGGGAAGGAGAGATGGGATGGATGGATGGATGGATCCACAAGGACACTTAGACACTTTCCTTTTAAGGGCACAGTGAGTGTGTGGCAGTTCCCCAAAGTCTGACACTTGAGCAGACTTCACCTCACGTCATGCAAGGTCCACACATGCACACTTCATGTGTCCCGTCTGGACCTCTTAAACACACGCACAGTTGCCAAAACACCATGTGGACAGCACAGAGCGAGTGCTGAGAGCAGACACTTCAAACCCACTTTACTCATTATACATCCAGCTTCTGCTTCTTTATCCACATACTCATTCTCTCCTTCCCTTTCTTCCTTTCCCTCTCTCCCTTTCCTATCCCTGCTTCCTCTTGCTGTTTAACAGACAGATGTAACCAGGCCGTCAGCTGATTTACTCAATGACACTAAATGTGATTCATGCAATTACCCAGGAAGTCCATTTACAAAATCAGTCCAGATTAACTAAAAGTCTGTGGCTAGGCAGACAGATAATCCATCCAGCCCCTCATTTAGCCTGCATGTTATCCCATTTAGCAAACTAGCCAAACATTTGCCCAGACAGTCAAATGACTCAGTCAGGAAATGTGTCAATCATCCCAGCAGGTAGTGGAGCCACACGGGGAGGAGAGAGATGCACGCAGACTACAGAAAATAAACATGTTTTTTCAGGAAACATCAATGGAGAGTGGGGATGGAATTTTCCAGTGGTCCAATGAGAATAACACACCTAAGTGATACTGAATGCCTATGGTGTCCCATGCTGCAATGTTGCAGTAAGGTAAATAAAAGTCCCACAAATGAAATTAATTCTGTGAATAACTAAGATTTTTAGTTAATAAACGATCTTCACTAAATCAAAAGCGAGGAAAGGAGGTTTTATTTTATTTTATCTTTTAATCTGCTACACAGCCATCCTCTGGAGGCCCCCTCGATGTTTCCACCACAGAAATAAAACACCTCCATCATAAAAACATAAAACAAAAAACAACATGCTGTGCACAGTCACACGCATTCGCCTGCAAGAGCTCGTCTGAAAGCTATCCGTTTCCATGGTGACGGCAGGGACATCTGTTAAAACAGGGGAAGTGCACAAATATGACAGAGTGGAAGCCCAGAGGGGACACACACACAAACACACTCCCATATATACACTTTGTTCTTCAGTGGTTCACTGTTTAGAAAAAGGGAAGGTGTGCGATGAAAGCTGCTGTCACTTCTGGTTGAACGCCTGGAAAAGAGGCTGCCAAACCTACTGGGGAGAAACGGAGTGACAGACTGCAGGCGGGTGACGAAGATGAGAAGAAAATGCCAGAAATAACCTGGAGGGAATTCACAGAAGAAGAAAAATATTCTTAGAAAAGGAATTGTGCATCCAAACAAAATCTACAAACCTACAGGAGGAGGCTAATATTATTGTGCTAACGCCTCCGTGCTGCCGGAGGGGATAAACCGGCTGAAGAAAGTAGAACAAAAAGTGACTAAATAAAGTAGACGAGAACTCAGAAAAGTAGAGCAAAGCTGAGGAGCAACGAAAAACGGCTTTTCCCCCATGTAGCACAGCTGGCGTTTTCAAAAGGAGCCGCATGAATACAGGGAACAAATGTCTTTGAGGAGCAATAATGTGTGCGACATAAAACTACTCGACTGTGACCGGGTCCAGTGAACGTCCCACTTCAGTGTCTGTAGTGAAACTGGGTTTAACAGAGCAACACTTACAAGTCTCTCTTATCTGGCTCTCATATCAGCAGTGTTTACATGGCCAACATTAGCTCCAGACCACTGAGCACATTTTAAACTCTAAGGCAAATTTGTCTAGCACAAGTTTCAAGTGTGCTTTTCTAACCAGCAACCACATTGTGTAAACAGACCTTATGCTCTCTTCATGTTGAAAGTGTTCTTTTAAGATACCAGATACATCTATGAATGACCAAAGTTTAAATGTCTCAACGGGCGCCTTTATAGAAACAAGAATCACAGGACAACCTCAAATCACGCTGGTAAACACCTGGTGCAGGAAACCGCACTGGCAAACACTGATTACAACCAATACTGAGTGAATGACACCTAACAGGATATCTGGTTACACGCTGGTCTTATAAATGACACAGTTAATGGTATTGACGCAAAAACCAAGCAAACACACACACTCAGAAAAAAACCTTGTGGGACGTAACATCCTATGAATGTGTGAAAGGGGGGGCGATGACGAGTACAGAGATACAAAGAGACAAGGTCACAAAGTATTTTCAAGGTGGAAGAAGTGACTTTGAGCAAATATTCTGAGTGGAAGAAGTAAACACGGAGTCAAGGCCGTCACATCAAACCAACAATGGTTCTTTACTTTTAGATGGACCAGAGTGACTGATCTGCACAGCTCACCTGGCCAGGGATCTGAAGTCCAGCTTATTTACATTATTTTAATCTAAGGGGCTTCTTAATTGATCTAAATAAGTGACGGATCATTCACTTCACTGGGCCCAATTATGCATAGGGTCTGATTATGGTCAGGTCGGCTGGGGTAGGTTTCAGCTTTTTCTGGGCACCTTCAGTTTTTTTAAATACGTAATCAATGTGAGGTTAGTAGCCATTCTGGACCAGAGGAGACCTGTGCTACGGACACAGTATGTTTCTTAGATAAAAGGTTTCATGGGACAAGTGCTTACAGTGGCGGCAGTGAACCTCCCATGTCTCATGGCGACTGTGTAAAAAACCCCCCCACATGAAACACATGGAGTCAGGATCGTTTAAAATGAGAATAAGCCACAATAAGAGACATGGATGCATGAGCTGTTTCAACTCTTAACTGAAAATGTAAATGTGCGGTTTGTGTACAATGACCATGACTGTACAATGGTTCGAAGTGAAATCAGCAGCTGCTGCTGCCACATTATTTCCTCCTTAAAACTGTGCACAGGAGGCCTGGACACAAACCCGTGCCATAGCGTGATAGCTGTTGATCCAGAAGTAAACTTGTAAATCAATTATTTACATGAATGAGCAAAGCATCATCTCCACCACTGGAAAAAGTCCATTTCCAGCGTGGTCACGCGAGGGGTTTGGGGTGCAAATCTGTGAGCCAGTCCCAGGTGAAACCACCTCATAAGGCCTTTGGATACAAGAAAGCATAGGATAGAGTGAGGAAATGACCAAGGAGGGGAGGGAGGAAGGGGGAGACACATCTGGCTCAGTAAGGTCTGTCCGTTCCAGACACGGTGTAAGGGTTCAAACAAGGTTAACCCTTAGTGGATGTTCAACGGGCTGGAAGACTCGAACCATCCCATGAGTAAAATGCTTGCGTGTGTGTCTGTTTGTATCTTCCATTCTGCATGGCAACAGCTGATGGATTCATAAAAGCCCATTTAATGCATCACTATGGATTCAGATGTACTCATCTGACACTGTGGTGCAACGTTCACTCTGTGTTCAACCTGAAATGCAACAGTACGCCCACAAAAGAACATTAAATGAAAAACAGGAAAAACAAAACCCCAACTGCTTTAACAGGTGCTGAAATGTGTGGGAGCTGGTGCAGAGTTCCCTTTTTTCTTATGCAGGTAACTTCACATGTGTAACTGCATGATCACAATCTGACCTCATTGCTACTGCCGTTATCAACTCTGTAGTTCCTCCTGAATAATTGCTTCTAAATGTCTGTTGTAGATGCATAATGGAAAAAGTCCCATGTTCCCTAAAAGGTGTTCTGGGTGATTCATCTAGCAGCATGATTCCTCTAACATGCAGTCAGAACCTGGGGTACGAAACATGATCCAATCATTGTTATATAAATATGCAGAAGGACAGAAAAACAATTACTAAACAGAGTGGAAATGGAAAAGGTTTTCATGTCTAGGAAAACTCCAGCTAAACCTGATCAGCAGTTTCTGGAATGTGGTTTCACTTTACGTACTCACACTAGCTCAGCTGTTTCTGCCTATTGTTAGAAAAAAAGCAAGATGCAATTTCCTCTTTTATCTTAAGACATATTTCAAACGGTCAAGTTAAGAAAACAGAGACCTGATCCCCAGTAGCACGCTGCTACTGCTGCGTGCTACAAGAAGGCTACAGTTTCTTCCATATTGTAAAAATCTCAGATGGAGGATATGAAGCCATGTATTGGTGGAAATGATCCAAACCTTAGAAGGCCGGTGAACTTTTTAGCGGAGCAGCTTGAAACTCACTAGCAACCGCTCAAACCGATTTCTTTCCTATTAGCAGTGGGGTTTGAACAGCGTGCTACATGGTGCTCTCTGTGTTTCTTGGTGCTCTGTTAGAATGCAAGTCAACCCGTTTTCTCTGAGAGGAACTTTGTATAAACCAAAGGAAGCAAAAATGAACACTGATGACCCAAAATAAGTTCTAGTTTGAAATGTCTAGGAAAATGGCGAGCAAGCACAATGAATTCTTTACCTGGTGTGCCTCGCTTCAAAGTAAGGCATTCTGGATAACACATGCAACTGGGCAAGCACCATGACAGAAACAACTAAGCAGCTTGTTCTCAGGGATGGACATTAAATCTAAATATTAATTTAATAAAGTCAGCACAGAGTGTCAGCATAATTGTTATATGTGGCAGAAAAGAAAGCATTAGTACACCCTTGTGTACAGTGACCTTTGACCAGCCTGTCTTAGTCTGAGCACGCTCACTGTCTGTTTTATTGTTCCACTTTGGAAAATACTAGAATAAGTGCTAAGTAGACTGGCTGTGTAGTTGGTAGCATAGCTGTCATAACAACTGAACCCACTAATAATGGACTAATAAGTGACTACACGGCCACTGCAGCAGGATTAACTTTTCCATTATCTCCAACACTCAAGCTCAGGGCGAATGCACAAACTATTGAACACTAAAAGTGGTCACCAAGTGGCATTTGACGAACTCAGCACACGTTAAGTCTTTTAACTGCAGGCCTAAACAATAAGAAGAATTAAATTCAAGTTCACCAGCCTGCGACTGTCTGCATGCATTTTTAAAATCTCTCTGCTGTTTTGACTGGCTGGGAAAATAAGCCTTCAAATTGGGTTAGGGGAGCTGCGTCTCCCTCCGGCTCCCCTTTGCTGGAGCAAATGTGACAGCAGGGCGTGTTGAGGGGGGGGCGAGCTTAGCTTGAGGGGAGGCTGGCTGAGTTTTGCCCTAATATGGACACAGGCCCAGGGGGTGGGGGGTACAATTGCAAGGCAGGGGAGAGGGTGGACTGGCAGAGAAGGGGAAACCTGCCCAGCACCATCACAATGGCAGCATTGCTTCCCTCTGCTGTGTCATTGACGCTCTTTATTCTGCCCTCTTACAATCTACTTCACATATCAGCACAGGACTCTGGTTTGATCTTGTTTAGTGCTACCGCTCTCCTTTAGGAAGTGTACATCACATATCACCCACAGCCACACACTTGAGTCAGACACTGAAGCACAGTACTGAGTCTCCTCCTCAGCAGCACTCAGCTCTGTTCAGCTGCTGACTCCGCGCCCTCCGGTTCAGACAGCTGGGCCAGCTGCCTAATTTTACACTGGTTCATCACAAACTGGCCACTATCCCTACTCCACATCTGGCTCGTGGTGCCAAGAGAGAGAGGAACACTGATGGCAACAAAGACAGTCACAGTGGCCGGCTCAGCGAGATGAAGAGGAGGTGGTGTCAGTGGATGTAGTAAACAACTGAGAGAGGCTTCTGTCAATACTGAGAGACTGAGAGAGCAAGAAGCAGTCAAGGGACATAAAAGTGTGTGAAAGGAACAATAGACTGAAGAAACCAAACCAAGACGAGAAGCAAGTAGGAGAGTAAAGGAGGGCGTTTGGTATTTGGAGAGGAGACAGCAGAGTGGCTGTATGGCTACTAGCAGCCATCAGTGCACAGAGTGGGACTCCAGGGGTAGACATTCCTCCTACGTCTCTGCTCAATGCCACTTCTGTTCTGCCAAGCCCTGCATGTCAACCGCACCGCAGATACAAAAGGAACCATGTTTGTGTGCGACTGACTCTTGTGTGAAACTAGTGTTCGAGGGTGCATTAAACCAGAGGCTGCTTCTCTGCTGGGTGGAGGTCTGGCAAGTTTTATTAACCGAAGTTCCCCAAGAGCCTGGCAGCAAGATTAGTCTACACAATATGCCCAAACAAACAGATTTACCACTGCTCGGGATTACCTCAAGAATATTAGGCTGAATCAATGCTTTAACTTGTTCCTTTAAGTCTGGTTTTGTGTTTTCTCGTGAGAGGTCGTGTAATGAATGTATTTACCCCACCGGACAAAAAAAGAAAAAGACATTTAGTCTGTTAAACAAGTCAAATAACTAACATTAAACTGACATTAAGGAAAACGGATTAAATTACTTTCTTGCCAAAGTGTATGAGAAGCATAATAACATGATAATTAGCTCCTCATGAAGAACGTGATCAGTTCAGATTCAGATGTAGAGAACTACCAAAGATATGTTTTACATCATCTATGCTTTAATAACTCTCTTGCCTTATAATACTAATATTGTGATCTGTGAAGCTGACAACACTAACTAGACATAAATTAAACCATCTGTACTGAGAGTTTTGTTCACAGCTGACTTCTGTAAAACCAACGTATACCAAGGCAGGGACTGGGGCAGAGAGGTCGTGCCTATGAAAACAAGCCTATTTATGGTTGTCTGTGCATGTTGGCTCCACTGTGACGGATCAGTGCTGCTCACTTCATTATATGACCACACTGAACCTTTGCAGACCATCACAAGGGCCCGAAACGCTGAGAACGTGGATACATGTCCAAACTTCAAGAGCTCCTCTTCATTATCATTTTTACACAAATAATGTGCAATAATATATTTGTGGTTTATTGTAAAACGATAATTCTGCAGCAGGTATGCAACAGAAAAAGAAATCTTTCTTGCAACATGCCCTGGACCTCCACATAAGTATATAAAAAAATTATTGTACCACACAGAGTAATCAGGATCAGAGTTTAAGCCTTTACTCTAGCCCTCACACACGCATACTCAAATCAGTTTCAACACAGTCGCGACTGAGCTGCTGTTGTTTTGGTCCTTCCGTTGGTTTCTGTGGGCAGACACCCTCCTCACCAAAGCGTCAAGGCTGTCCTCTTCAATGTCCTAAGATTTCTGCTCTCACAGACCGTTAGTTTGTCATTGACAATCAACTGTTGTAACTCTCTGGATTCCTGCACCTGCTGAGATCAGGGAGCGCGCTACTGAATTGCAAAAAGTGAAGTCAGAGGACAAGATCCTTCTGCCAGCTGTGGAAACACGGAACAAACAGGTGGGGTAGTGGAGCTCGCTGACTCATCTCTGCTTCTTATTGCTGCATTTGGATCACAACATTATGAATATGCTAAATCCCAGCAAGAGAGAAGTGGCTTGCTGGTAATTTCACTACATATGTCAGAAAGCGTGACTCTCAGAGCGGAAGTGTGACTACTTTGCTCTTCAGTAGCAACCGATATGACAACAACTGCTGATTTGAAATGCCTGTGCAGTGTAAATACAGTGTGTAGCATGACCCATACTCAACAGGTAACGAAGACTTAACTGAAGGGAGAAGATAATTAAGCTAAATATTTTGTTTGTAGTTTCCTGACTTTCAAACTTGGCACTGCAACACGTTTTCAAAGGCTCTCCAATTTTCCAGTGGCCTACAAACTATGATGCTTTGGGCATTTGCAAATAAATAAACAGCCAACGGAAAGATGCATGATGTTGAAAGTAGTTAGCAGAAAAATCAATAGGACAGATGGTGTGCATTGTAAATGACTCAATGTACCAGCACTCAGGATTCAAAAACAACAGGTTGCTTTTCAGACATGAGGCGACGTGACGCGTTGTGAGGTTAAATAAGGCCAAAATAAAAGCTGTGGAGAGGAAGTGAATGAACAACTTGTTACAATGAGGAGGCCGGCACATGAAATATTAACTAAATAAATCTTGTAGTTAATAAACACATATTTGTTTCCTAAAATATACATACATATATATTATAGTGACACAAGCAAACATTATCACAAACCTAATAGAAAATAGTAATAGTACTGTAGGAGCAGCTGAGGGTGCAATAAACGGAATAGAAGCGACCATTACAAACAGCCAGAGCACACTGAAAACACACTTGGAGTCCCGCTGACAGGATGCGAGTACAAAAAGTGAAACGTGAGCGGGAAGTGTGCAGGGTCATGAGGCAGCGCAGTTCCACACACACTTATGCTCACAGAGAGATAAAAAGACAAGCGCATAGGAGGCTTGTTGGTAAAACAGGAACTTGGAGCCACATATTACTGCGACACAGCACTAGTCTGACTACACACAAATCACTACTTTCCTGAGCGTATGAAAAATAATCGGTGACTAAGGAAAAACGATAAATAAAATTTATGGAGGTTATTTTTAATTCCTGGTGAACACTGGAAGCTTAAGTGTTAAAACACTTTAAGCTTTTAAGAGATAAGCTGTTCCAACAGCTGAGATTTATAAATCCGAATTTTTCCAACTGTAAGAATGAAAAGCCTCCTTGTGCAAGTGGGTACACAATCACAGCTAAAATGATAATGCTAATGAACAGACATTTGGACTTTTCCTGGTATGAAGAGCAGAGCTGTAACACATTCAGGTTGTGACAGTGACCCAACATGCTCAATATGAGGGCTGCATGATTTTAGAAAGAGTCATACTGTGATTGTTCACATCAATAAGCATCTAAATCCACTTTAACTTTCAAAATGCAGCACTACTTAAATATACCTTGAACCAGAGGCCGAAAAATCGAACTCAGCAGGTATTTATTTGCACCAATACTGGACTTCTATCACGTCTATTATCAAAAGTTGACTACTAGTCCTACATGTACCTGGTTCACACCAACACACGTGGAACAGTTTGTGCCTCTCTGTGTTTTGAACAGTTGCTGTGTAAAAAAACACACTACATACAACAACAGCAGCAGCCAGTGTCCTAAATGGGTTAGTTTATTGCTCTGAAAAACATGCACTTAGTGGAGCAGTGTGTCTGACTGATGTCTTTTTATCCTTCCTTTTATTGTCTGAATGGGGATTGTTGAAAATATGCATACAGAAAAGTGAATCTTCAACCTGAACCGTCTTCAGAATAACGCCTTTCTCTTTCACCATCTCTCTTACACACTCACACACACACACACACAATCTGTTAGCTGAGCATCTGAGGCTGTACACCCAGTGAGAAGTCTGTTGTGTTTTCTGTTCCAGCCCAGATGGCAGCACTGGCTGAGTCAGCGGTGTCTGGTGGTCCACAGAAAAGTAGATGATTAGTCGCTGAACAGGAGGAGGCACAAGTATTGGCTTGAACTGAGGGACCTGTGAGCCGGTTTGTTCTGTCCGTATGAAACGATTAGCGTGCTCAGCTTCTCCCGGAAGTACGCGCAGGCATAAAGTAGCAAATAAAGAGAAACAAGACGACTGAGGACTTTAGTTTTGTCTAGTTCGGCCGTTGGAGACAATGGTTTTGTCAGGGTCACACCTATAAACATTTGGCAAAGCAGTTCTGCTTAACAATAACTAACATTTATATATATTTTTCTATTATAAGCAACTGTACTGTTGTTAATTTAGATTTGTGTTTTCTTTATGCAACAGTGACATTGTCATTCTTCCCACAGTTGACTGATGGCGGGAGGAAAAACATTTGACACACTGTGCCTGAATGTGCCAGAAACTGTGTTGCAGTGACGCAGACTAACCTCTGTTGGCATGAACAGTAAAATAATGATATAAGGCGGCTTCGCACTGCTTGTTCTGCTAAAGCCTCAGTAGGGTATTAGACTTGGCACCAGGTGCAGTGGAAATCCTTTGGGATTTATCATTTATTTTCCCAGAGCAACGTGTGATTTATAGCTGGACTCTAGCAAACAAAAACTGCTTCAGCAATCAGTTTTGTTTTGAGTTCGAGAACAGCCACATTGCAAATATCACATTACTGCTATCGAGCCTGGTGAGAGTCTAAGACTGAACATTTCATCGGCTTAAATGCTACAGCAAGCAGTTATTTTTTACAGATCAGAAGGTAGCATCAATTTTCAACCGTGTTTAGGGAATACCAGCCTATTTCTTTATATCCCACATGTTTCTGTATAATTATGGTTTACATACTTTGATCCAGTTTCAGTTATTTTTAATGTGTAGAAGTGATAATGCTAAGCATCCTCCTGATACTACATGTGGTTAGTATTAATGCAATCTTTTCTTATTAAATGTTCTTCAAACAGCAGCAGCAGCAGCAGCGTTGAACAAGTACAAGAAACAAGAAAACACCCACACTGCGACACAAAGGCTTTCCCTCGTGCTTGCCTCAGGCAACCTGTAATGCAACAACAGGTTAAAAACCACAATGTGAAAAAATGCCACAGCTCGAGAGGGTGTGAGATGCCATATCCTGTTTTTCTGTAACAGACGAAAACGCACAACGGCGAGAGTACAAAACTATGAGACATTAAACTACTATCTAACAGCTACTGCACTGTCAGGACAAAGGTTGAACAGAGTTTCAACCATGCACAGGAGCGTGCGCGCACGCGCACACACACACACACACACACACACACACACACACACACACACACACACACACACACACAAGCATGCTGCATTCATACTCTGCCAAGAAACATTTGTAAAGTCTAATGCGCCTTCTGCTCTTTTTAGAGTTCTCCCATCCGTTGCACCAGCATGGCATCTAAACTCTTCACATAATTTACAAAGACCACACAAAACCTAACAAGAACAGATTAGTTAGTTTACATTAGCTGAACACTTGTAACAAAGGATAAAGTGATCAAGTGGATATGGTATTTACACGATTGCCAAACTGAGCAAGCAGAGACTCTGGGCCCATAACCGACATGTTCCAAAGCAGCAGACGGACTAGTCTCTACAACAACATTCATCCACATAAAAATGTGGGAGGGCGAAGGTGCTAAATGGGGGTCTGCGAAATTTGCACTTTCTTCTCAAAGCCAGTCATATGAATGTATCTGTGGCATCACAGAACAAGGCTTGGTTAACATATGGTGTCACATCATATGTGATTCTTTTTATATTATGTTGCTTAAAGCAGTGACTTGGCATCTTCCTTCAGGGGCTATATAAAGCTCTGCATGCCCCAACTTGTTCCGACTGTGTAAAAGTGAATACTGACGCACACCTAGACTATGCCACGCAAAAAGCATGCAAAGCATTTCAACTACTTCCAAGAGAGATCAGGTTTATCCACAGCAGCCATTGTCCAGTCACTAAATTCAAGCAGCATTCCACAAATGCTGCAATTACAGCCTGGCATACCAAGTGAAGCAAAGCACACATGCACACCTACACATACACATGCTCTCTCTCTCTCTCACTCACTCACTCACTCACTCAATCACACACACACTGCTGTTAAGGAGTGCAGCTGTTGCTGTATGTTCTCCCCAACAAAAGAGCGCCATTTCAGTGCTCAGAGTCACGATTGAGCACATTCCTCCCACAACTTACACAAAGTGGTACATGTCCTTCAACACTGTATTGAATATGAAATACATTTTGAGTTGTAACACCAGCGCACAGGAGGCTACAGTGGATACTTGATGCAGTTTCTGCAATTAACTGTAGCTGTGTTTCAGACTACACTCTGGATTGGATTCTTGAAAAAGCCTAATTTTCCATCAGTTCATACCATCAAAGGATAAACCACATCCCCGTGGGCGATTGTGTGCTGCTGCTGTTCAGTGTAATTAAGTTCTCACATGGGCAAAAATAGTTGCTCACTGCAGCTCATGTCAAGAGAAGAGTAAGAAACAGGTGCCATCGTCCACAGTAAAATGAAGACAGGTTTTCCTGAGGTACGATCACCAGCCTCTTTTACCAGTTAAGCAGGTTGAGAAAGTAACTCACAATGCCTGTATACCTACAGCACACGACTGTCACTTCGTGGTGGATGTTACAGTTGTGAAAAGCAGTGATTGAGGTAGAAAATAGATGTTGAATTTTTACAACTTTGAACAAACAGGGGTCGCACTCACTTACTTATTGAAGTGGGTAAGAGCAAAAACGAAGCACGATAGCATTCGGTAGCTTCAAGTTGTCAACGCGAAGACTGAAGTGAAATGTGGCTGGACTTTGGCTACTATTTGTTAGCTAAGTTTCCTGGCTAGTCCGACTGTGAGCTTAATGCTGTGAAGAAAAATATGATAGTATATCCAGAGAAAGGCGTGGGGCCACAGAAAGCGTAAGTAGTGAGAAATAAACGTATTCTCACAATTGTACAACGACAAAACGCCACCGCACGGTTCACGGCAGCGCTGTGACGAGGCTAACTAGCTAGCAGGTTAGCGCTTCCTCCCGGCATCTCCTCCCATGTGAACTCATTTGACAGTCACTGATTTCACGGGGAAACACTATCTGGCACGACACCAAGTGAACTAGACACGACTCAGTGCACACTAAACACGAATAAAAGTTAGTTTAACGCGCAAACTCACCGGTTTGTCTCTCAGGGTGGCACTTTTATTTTTAGGAGCTAGGAGCCGAAGTTTTGGTCTGAGCAGTACTTTCACCAGCCTTGGCAGCTCTGTCTGTCCCCGGCAGGAGCAGACAACAACACTCAGCACGTACCCCTCCCTCTGCCTGCCACCACAAAAACCATGAAAAAAGTTCAGCACCAGGCCCCGCCCACACGCAGTTTTCATTGGTCGATATTAGGGACGAAGCGAAATGAACCAATTAACAGCTGTTGTTATTTTCCTTGACCAATAGTAATGCGACAAATGATCTCCTTTAGTCAGAGCAGTGTACAGATTTTGTCCTGGAGTATAATCTGTAGGTAAAATTAATGACGAAGCAGGAGTAAATTATCTACTGTTTTATTCCATAGTTTTAACTTTTAATTAATTTAACAATTCAATTTTTATCTAACGATATATAATGTGTATGAATACATTTTCACCATGTTACTATGCTACTGAGAATAAGAAAATTTTAGTTTTCTTGTGTAGTTCTAGTCATATTTCCACATATGCTTTATTCTACCCACACCTGTGTTTCAAGAAATATCTATATCAAATATGTAACTATAATCGATCATTAATTAATCAGCAACAATTTTGACTGATTCTTTGTCACATAATACATTTACTCATTGTAGCCCCAACAAGGTGTAACTTATTTTAAATTATAATTTGGGGAACATTACATCCCGTGTGTGTGTGTTACTATACCAGTTTTCTATGATGTGTGATGGAGTGTGTGACTGTAGGGAAATCTGCATGTTCTCTGTGACAGCGACCCAACATGCTCAATATATCTAACGGGCAATTAGATTAGATTATGGGAGGTCGGAATAAACCCACGTATCTAAGAACACAACTGCTGATTGTGATGGAGTTAAGTTTACTTTACAGTAACTATACACACACCCACACAAGGGTAACAAGTCAGCATGTGTTTGTTACTCTGTCCAGCAATCACACTACAGGTTGTAATCATCCACTGATGTGTCGCAGTATATGATGTGAGTTGTGTCATTATCAAACATGAGGCAATGCTGAACATTGGTCAAATGAACACTGAAATTACTGCTGCAATCTCACAGCTTGTGAAATTTCCACCACACAATCGATAACTTTCTGAGTTTTCTCCCAGACCAACTTATAAGAAACATAAATACATATGCTTCACTATATATGTGAGGTTCCTTTCTTCGTTTAATTACATTGGCAGTGCTTTTGGGAAAAGACATGATTTAAGGTGGTAGGTACAGTAAACCGCCCTCCCTGGTGAAGTATTCCTGTACAGCACATCAAATCCTCTACAGCTGCAGGGCAGTCTCCTAATCTGCCTGACAGGAGGACAGTTCCAACTTTCCCTCTGTTTGTCACAGAATATGTATACAAAGGTGGACAAACCTTAAACATCATGGTAAAACTGTTTACATTTGTTCAGAAGTGACCCCTGGTGGTGTTTGTTTGTAGTGTTACCAAAACACTTGAGTAAAAAGAATCCTCATAATGAAAAGGGTGTTGACGGTAACAGCATAAAGTTCACACCCTGTGTTTAGACTGCATGAGGGAAATGTCTGCTGAGTTACAGATGCTTATGTTCCTGACTGATCCACCATTCGTTTAGATTCTGCGCTGGGAATTGAATGCATTAAAAATAAAACCTTGCACTGCAAATTACTCCCCACATTTTAGTTTATCATAATACCTTCTTCACATTTGCACATATAGGTACATACATATTTATTAAGCTGAAACTCTCTGGAATAAAGTAGCTGTAGTACTTTTGCATGTCTAACTTGGTTTCAGCTTTGACTTGCAAATGTCAACGGTTGTCTTCATGCAATCACACTACCAGGCTGAAATAGCAGGAACAATAAGGCTTCAGCCTCTGGGAGGCAGTAGTACACCACACTGCTGGTTCAACCTGCTGCAGCTGCCTGTGCAAAAATTGAAAACATAGCTATAATGTAGCTGATGTTTAACTTCAGTTAATGATGTGTGAATAATGCAGAACGTGGTAAGCTGTGTGGACGATCATTTAGAGACGTGCATTTATCAAAACTCTTCATGGTTTATTTTATCTACACATGTTGCCTTAAAATGCTTTGTCATCCATGTTCTGCGGTTCTTATACCTTATGCTTGATTATTTATGAACCTAACCTGGCAAATGCGGAGGCGGAGCTTTCTGGAAGGTACCTACTGTTACAGGATTACAAGAGCTTTGTGCTTCCTGATATTAGATGTAGACTAATGTGAAAACACTGAATCCATCTTGATCATAAGCTACAGGCAGATACTGTCATGCCACTGATGTTTTAGATGTATGGCAAATGTTACTCTGCACAGCAGGTTCTCGTCAGTATTGAAAGATGACATGAATGTCTACATAAGATTTTTCTGTATCGTACCTTAAGGCTTTTTGTAAACAAAAATCTACAAGTCAAAATCTTATTGCAGCCAATGGTGGCCAGCAGTGGCCGTGAGCACACCAAAACCTTGTTTATTGGCTGCTAATTTACTCCCAGGACAAGGATGGAGCTCAATATGGTGATATAATGCATCTGCCTGTTATTCCTGAGAGGGGAGTCCAGGAGCCCGATATCAACACTCGGGCTGGGTATGGAAACAAATACAAAAACAGGAGCCATGTTTGTGATCTCTTCTGTGTTCGACCTTGGCACCAGACAGGGCAGAACAACAGTTTCCACTCTTCCATGTCCCAGTGTCCATACTTGGCAGCGTGCCGGGGCAGTCTTGCTAACGGCTGCATTAGCTTGTTTGGATTACTCTGACTGTTCTGCAATACACAACAGGGTATTCAAAAAGACAAATATTGTTCATGCTATCATCAAACTCTGCATACTGTGTCCACACCTTGTAATGTCTTTCATTCCTACTCATACTTCTCTGATTCTCGCTCTGATTAAAAACAGAGGCAGGGAAATGTTAGGTGATATGTCAACATTTCCATTTTTGTGGGTCAGAGTCTGGATTCTGCCAGAATGGGCCTGAGTATGAGCAAGGACTCGAATGTCCCCACTAATGTTTGATAAACAGCTTTCTTGTTCATTCTGCACCAGGTGCACTGAAGTGTCATTACCCACGACTGAAGTTTGGACATGGCAAAGCAGCCAAATGTCAGCTGTGAGTAGAGTACAGTATCTCCATGGTGGGCTGGGTTTTTATAGTTTCATATTTGATGATATAAACAAATCAAATCTTACTGATCCTCAGCCCAGAGGAAGCTCCTGGTCTTGCCAGAGGCGTCCTCACTTGTGCAGGTCCAGGTGGATAGTGGCTGTCTGTTTGAGACTTTGAGTCCACTCAGTCTGTCCTTGTGTGCAGGCTAGAGTGTTAAAGAATAAACACACCAGAAAACAACTTCACGGAGTCCCGTCAAGCTCGCAGCTGTTTGAGGGGTCTTGAAATTAAATGAGGCTTCAGCTTAACCTGCCCTACAAGCAGGCAGTGTGTGAGTGCTCAGCTGCTCTCTGCATCACCCATGCGCCTCGTAGTGTTCACACACACACACACGCACACCCACACACACCTTTTGACGGTAAACAGTCTTCCTCAGATCTGCCAGGCTCTCCAGACTCTTAAAGCACTTGTTGGATCTTATTGGGCATTTTGACCTCACTAACGTGGTCGTAGCCGCCGTATCCTCCTTTCTGTAGCTTTCTTTGCAACGTGCTGAATCATTGTCACAGCTGCTGCCTCCAGAGCTTCACTGCGCTGATAGCAGTTTGGTGGTGCATGGTGTTATTCTTCTTTTTCTCTCCTCTCTGGTCCATCTTTTGCATGCTGATAAGTGCATATCAGTAGCACCGGGTGGCTCTCTGCAAAGGATTCTATCTTTATTGATTGCAGCAGTGTCTCCTTTTGTGCCTCAATCGATGGTCAGAGGTCCACGGTGGACACACTGATGCAATGATATTTCAGAAAGCAGGCTAGTAACAGCATCAGCATCAGCAGCAGCAACCATGGGCTTAAAGAATGACTGGGGACATATTTCAGAAATCTTGAAACGTGAGAAAGCCCTCTGGAATGCAGGGGCGAAACAAAGTCAAAGAAGTAAAACATCTCCATTTGCCACTGAGAAACCTTTGTTGAGAGTACCATGACCTTGATGACAGGTATTTACAGAAATCATTCACGAAGGAAAAACTGAGTAAACTTCTGATTACACAGCAGTTTGAACCATTGTGCAGCTGCACGTTGAGCTTTGTCATTAGATTAGTGTCAGACCTTATTTGGGTTGGTCAGGACTCTGGCAGTGCAATAATTCTCTGATGACAAATTGGAGTAATGTTTGTAATGCCAAGCTACAAAAAGTAAGGAAACATTGAATGAATACTTTGCCTGACTGGATCCTGTAAGTTTTAGGTATAAACTCTAGTTCAAAAATGATGATTGTTGTGTTTACCACGGGGGATGGGGGCTATTTTTACTCATCAATGCCCAGTTGACATAGTTAACATCAAGTCGGCATCAATGCACTTATAAAACCAAAGAAATAAGCTAGTATGAAGAAGTACAGATAAGAAGCAACTGGGAATAGAAAGCTGAGGATGGTGAGAAACATCCATCATAGATATGTTATTAGTCCAGTTGTTTAAATAAAGCCAAATCACTGTAAAACTCATTTTAAGACATTTCATTATTAGGTTATTATATATTTTATATCACGTTTCACATTTTACATTTCCAATCATTAACCTCAGACATTACAGTAACTTACTACGTACGGTCACATTTGTTCAGCAGATACAAAGCAACATTAACATTAAACTGAAGTTTCTGTTTCTGGCTGTTTGACAGGTAGAAATGCTAAAAACTATTATACTGACTGTGCTTGTTGCTCCGTTATAGTCTCTGCCAACTCCTGTGGGAAATATCCTGACATCTAGTTGCTAACATCATCTGTCTGCTGTCTGGTGCTAGTGTAACATTGATTTATCAAGGCTGAAAACACTTGACTGCTGAGGCAAACTAAAAACAAATGGTGAGAGTGAGAATCACCCAAAACACTAAATTAGTGGCCTTAGAGGCAAAACTGTTTAGTTTAAGCTTAAATATCTAAACTGAGGAAATCTGCAGTATTTAGTGTAAACTGCCTTTATTTTTATAATTATAACCAACCCCTCATAAACATAGTCACTTTATACAGTGGTGTTTATTAATTGTTATAATTCTAAACAAGGAAACAAACAATATATACTGTAGAGCTAAATTATAGCTAGATACTATGCATTATGGAGCCATTAGTGGCCAAAGAGCCAGATATGTTCTTAACAATAATTACAGACAAAATACACTAGAAATATAGCTAGATACTTGTATTGTGGTTTGATGCTTGTTGGAAATATTTTTCCAACAACTTTATGAAGTTCCAATTCTTCACTGTTGTATTTTCAGTAAATGTCGAAAGATGCTGTTTTTGGCTTAAATGATGTAAAAAGAGTTTTTTCTTTAACTATTTTCAGGATGGTTGTATTACTCAATGAATAGAAGGACATTTGCTTGAGTATTTTTCTTTATTAGCAAAATGTTGAAAACTATTTCAGAACCGGTTTCGAAAACTGATTCAACATTGTAAACAGTTGTCGTTGTTGTTGTTGTGGGCGTTGGTGTTTCCCCACCCCCTGTTTGCTGGCAATGACTGCAGGTCCATTTGACACCATGTTCTTATGCAATCAGCAGAGGCATCAGAGCATGACTATCAAGGAGGTGTGCGGGGCTGCTGGGTGCCAACGCGAGCAGGCGACCAAATGCTGTCTATGATGCTAGGATGGAGCCTGAGAGGGAGCAAGAGGTAGTGAGAGAGGGGTCAGTGGATGTGGTAAACAACTCAGAGAAACTCCTGTCAATGCCAAGTGAGAGGAGAACAAAAGACTAAACGGGAGAAGGAGACAAGAAAAGAAAAGAAAAACAACTATGAAAAGGTTATAGGAGACAACAAGACTGACGCTCAGAATGAGGTGAGGAACAGAGATATAAGAATCAAATGGAAGGGATAAATGACATGGGGGAAAAAGGAAGTCAGAAGCAGCGGGATGAGTGGAGATAGAGACATAGAGCCTGTGAGGGATGCTGCTGTCTGTGCAGCTCAGTGTTGATGTCTGGCTTGGAAATACGGGACTAACACACTGCAGCAGTCACTTCTTTATTTTTTCTGACTAGGTGCACAGTGCGCTTTGAGTTATGCCTTAATTAGAAAACCATAATGAGGATGAAAATCCAGGCCGAATGGGGAATTTATCTTCTTGCCTCCTATGTGGTGCTGATTCACTTATTTCTGGCATTGTACTAGATGGAATGAACAGTATAGGATTTTCATTAGAATGAATCTGTCTATAACTGTTATATAACTTATAGCACACGTGTATATATTCAGACTCCCAGTCTCTCATAAACTAGAATGAGGCCTGAAAACTACATTTCCCACAATGCAACTCAGTTAGATTACTCTCCAGCTCACGTTTTAATTTCTTTTATTGATACATGTCAACTTCTTCCATCTAAGCGTGTTGGTCAAACGACACTTCAGCTGCTTTCAGTGCTCACACTTCAACTGGCACTTTGCTCCTTTGACTTCACAGGATTTTACATTACAGCTGGCACTGACTACTGTACTTGATTCCACCTCAAACTCTTGCTACACGTAAACAGACACTTAGACACACACTACATTTAAAATGAGTCTATAACTTCATCTTTTGTCTCTTCAGGCCCTGTCGTTTCATCTTCTTTGGGTCACTCCCACACAAAAGTCAAATTTTTAGCAACAAGCCAACACGTCTGCCTCTTCTTCTACACCCTGTAGAAACCCTGTGCAACCAATGAATGATGATGAAAAACAGGCGCAAGCAGTTCAAAAAGATTCATCGGTGCATCATTAAAATAAGCTGGCGCCTTGTTTTGAGTCACTTTTCACAGCGAGTTGTCAGGATAGGAACCATGGCTCCTTACTCCCTCAATTGCTGCCTGTGCCAGAAGGATAACAGTGAAGGTGTCTTGTTACTGAAGCCCTTGATGTGTGATGTACGGAGGTTTCATACTATTTTAGCAAACACAGGTGTGAACCTGGAAACAAAGGCAGCATTTACAGAAATGTCTGTCCTTTTTAGCATCCCTTTGAAACAACGCATACCACAAACACACCGTGTCGGGTACTGGAGCTCACACAGACCTTCTATATCATCCTTCTTCCTCGAGCCATCCATCACGGGTAGCTCGGCTGTGTGCTGCTGCTCGGTTTACCAGCGTGGTAATGATGCTCTGAATCTACATACTGTAAAGTCTCCTGTACGCATTGAGAATATAGAGGGAAATGGATAGAAAAGAAAGAGGCAAACAGCTATGTGGTAAATGAGGTGAGAAATCTTAGATGCAGGCAGATGGAAACATTCCCGTACCCTCTCCAGCACTGACCCCGCTGAATGCTTTGGGTCACTGTTGTGTTGAAGAGTGCATTAACGCAGTCATTTTTCCTAGCACACCCCTCCCCCCGCCCCTCCCAGCCTCCTCCTCCACAGGCACTTCCAGTCTCTTGTCCATTTCACTCTTTCATGGCTCTGAAATTAATTTAGTGGTGTCAGCCCCTCGGGAGCGTGGCCGCTCTCTATGCGTGTTTGAACTCAAGCGTGAAACTACCCCCCCAAAAAAAGGCAGCAGTAAAAATAAAAAAAGGCTTTCATTTGTGCGCGTGTGCAGATGCTGTTGCTGTGTCGTGGTGACCTCAATGCTTTGTGAGTTTTTTCATTAGAGCGTGTTGGCACTGATGATTAGCTGGTCGGAGAGGAAAGCAACGTGATCTCCCGACAGCAGCTGTTAACATTCTCTCGAGGAGTCCAACAACACTCCGAAAGTATCACTCCTGTAATGTGGTAAGGAAACTCTGTCCACTTTCTAAAGGAAGATGTTCTGCTCATTAACTCCAAAAAAAGCAGCTTGAGAGGAAGAGGAGAAGAGGAGAAGAAGGGAAGTTCCTTTAGTAAATAATAGATAATTCTTGAAATATACATGAAAGTCTCCATTCTGCTCTTTAATTATGTAATCCCGGGCTCTGTGAATCAAAGCCCAATCCCAGTCAGAACTGGAGTTACGTAACACGGAGATGGAAGTCGAAGACCTTGGGGCATCATTATTATTCTACTTAAAACAAGCGGCATCCCCAGCTGTTAACATATTATATAAAAACAGATAATTGCAAATCTCCACCTCTGTTCTCTGTTATTCTGCCCTTCTGCGCACATAGACGGTTTAGCAGAATGAGACAGACACCACTGATTGCCTTGAGTGCTGCTTGACTCGGGCTGACGTGCAATCAGTGGTTGGGCGTGCAGCGTTCTGTTTGCTTCTTTGTGGCAGCTTGCTGCATGCGGTAACGTGCACACGGAAGGGCCTCAGCACATTCGCATCAAGACAAACGCATAATTAAGCGTATGTTTTGATTTGTCTGCTGTTGAGTGCTGCTTGTCTTTTAACATCTCAACGCCCATAACTCAGTCCTTGCTTTTACTTTCTTTGTTTTTTTTTGGTCTGATGTAAAGAATAATCTCCACAAACAGCAGCTTGCAGGGTTGTTTTTGATAATTGACGATGGAGCTAAGAGTCTAAAGAAATGATTAGAGTTGCTGCTCTAGTCAGTCAGGTCAGATGAACCTCCTTCTGCGTCGCTGTAATGGAACCAGCAGATGCGGTAACACCACACATTTGATCTGCTCATTGTGTTGCCCAGAACCTTCGCTGTGACAGTGAGGATGACCACTTTTTACAGCTAAAATGAAAGAACGGAGAGGCTGTTTAAATCGCATGCCTCCATTTGAGCTGCGCTTCATCGAATTATCCGGGCATGCACCTCCGGACGACAATGAAAATAAATCGGAATGTGGCAATTTTATTTCGCCTCATTTTGTCTATTGTGTCTAATGTGACACGTCTTATGTGCTGTCACAGGGGAATTCCTGCAGATGAATCACCTTATTCCAAGGGCAGACACATGATTGACATGGTGTTAAACACCACGCACGGTTGGTTTGTGCAGAAACACTCCCAGTTTCTCTACTCAGGGGAAAGGTGACGAGATATTAGTAACAACATGACAGGAAATTTCTTCATTGCATTTCTACATGAAGATATTTTGACAGGTAAACATGTTATTGCTACTTTTCGCCGCCTACATGCAGCAATAAATTAAGGCAGATCATTTAAAAAAAGACCTAACATTTCCCAGTGAATGAGTGCAGTGGTATTTTTCCTGTGTTAAGAGGAAACCTTTTTGAAAGTGATCATTTCTGTGCCGTGCTCTGTTCAGTCTGCACCAGTCACCGTCAGTCACAGTGGCAGCCTCAGCTTTTCAAGGCTGTCTTACAAGACGGGTCGTTCTGCTGAACCACACTCAGTTAATTTCCACGAGCAGTCAAAGCAGTTGCAGATAAGGTTTTCCATCTTATATTATTCCTTGTGCCATTTGCAGGCACTATTACATCTGAACATTTTTACACCGAGCTGAATGTTTGAGCCATCTCACTTTAAGTTTGATGACAGTCAGAGCCTTGCCAGACGTTGTGGAGTTTTTAAAGGGGTCATACTGTTACATAGCTGGAGTCAGAGGCCTAAAGCTTAACCAACATTTTTTAGTTTTCTTCCAGGTTTCAGTCTGGCCACTGCAGAGGTTTTGTTAATGACCACAGACCGTATGAAGTCGATGACTGGACATTCCCTTTGACACCCCCAAACATACAGTGCCCCTCCCGCCCCTTTAGATTGGCCATGTCTAGCATGAGAAGGTTTCTGTAAGATTATCAAACCAGCAGCAAACAGTAGTCACTTCAGAGAAACACAGATCGTTGCACTTTCTGAAGTTGCCTCAAATTAAACCCAACATGGCCACTGAGACTACAAACTGAAGAACACCTTCGGCTACAGCCTCTGGACACCAACCCCACCCTCCATCCTCTCTTTGAAACGTGACGGAGCATTTGGACGCCCACGGCAGCACCCGTCCTTTTCGTGCTTCTTCATCAGATACTTCAGTGCCTGATGTAAATTCTCACTGGGAAATGTGACCACGTGGAAACGTCTCTGCTCTCGCTCTCAAGGTTAAATCTAAAACACGAGCTGTGCCGGGCACTTCGGCTCCGAGGCATGAATAATGATGAGCGGGAAATCTTGCTGCAAATAGAAGAAAAGCTATGTCATTGATTTTCTTGTGGTAAATGTCTCCCCAGCGAGATTCCCCTGAGTACATAACACCTCTACATTTCACAGGTGCAATTTCAACAGGCATCTTTCAACAAGCGTTTCTGTACGAGGGGGAAGGTTTACAGCCATTTAGATTGGAGGAGTTGTTGTGTTATTACCGCTGTGTTTGGCAGCGAGTCATTTGTCTGGATCAAGCTGGTCTTGTTGTGTTTCCTCTGTGGATGTTGTGTTGGGAAATTCAGGATGAATAATGTGAGAAAATATGACACAGCCTCATCTGTGGCTAGTTTGATTCCCTTTTGGTTTCGCGGGCAGAATCCGACAGCCTCTGAAGTTTCAGTGTGTTGCATAGGCTTGCCAACAAAGGCTAGATATCAGGTGGTTCGACTTGACGCTGTTGACAGCTGCTCAGAGCCAAGTTCCTTCCTTGTGATTTGTTAGTTAGGTTGTAAAAGTGGAACAGGTTGTTTGTAACCTTCTTATATTCATCCTATGCTTATAAATTCTGATTAATGGGCTGATGGAATAGTTTCAGTTAAACAACAACATACCAGGACTTTTTAAGAGGCCTGTGGATTATAGGACCGTGGAGCGAGGGACACTGCAGAAAACTCCACCAAACTTCTCCTGCTTGAAGCTGGAGCTGGATAATCACTGGAAACATTTTTCGTAATCCATCACCCTGTTAGGTTAGAGATTTTGACAGCACCGGTCATAACAGTCCCTCAGCTAAACATGACAGACGTGTATCCATCCTGTGCGGTTTTTTATTCCAAGAACAGATGAAGAAGTAGCTGCTGCAGTCCAAACTGCATGCGCCCATGACTGATTACTGTTCGAGGCTCTGCGAGCATGAATAACTGCTGGCTATCAAGTGTCAACATCCATCTCCTTCTGCACATAAACCCTCGTGCTGCTGCGAGTTACATTTTCAGCCCCCCATGCACTGCAGTTCTCACAAAAGGAATATTAATCCTGGTGTTTAAACATCATTTCACACTTTTAAATGAAGTGAACAAAGCTAATCATTAGCGTGTGGCTGCAGCCGTTTGTGCCCCCGCCCTCACACACACACTGTCGGAGACTCTGTCTTTCATTTTAGTGCCTTTGCTGCGCCACCTGACTGCCAGACATCTGCTGCTACCTGCCTCCCCCCCACACACCCACCCACCCTTCAGCAGGGAAAGCCTCGGCAGGAGAATCCCTTTGAATAAACTGCAGAGCTGTAACCCGCTCGGCTGGGCAGAATGACAAGCTGACTGCAGAGGTGAAAACGAGGAGTGATGGAGAGAGAGAGAGGGAGGATGAGAGGCGCTTCTTCTCTTTCGTCCCTTGATCTTTGTCTCTCCGTGTTAGAGCATCCCTCTCTCTCTCTCTCTCTCTCTCTCTCACTTGCTGTCTGTCTATCGCTCTCTCTCTCCCTGATTGGTATGCAGAGCCAGGCCTGCCCTGTTCTGCAGTGTGGGTTTGTGAACACTGCTGCACGTCAGGGAGAGAAGGGAATCGCACTGCAGTGGGAGTTGGGGGAAGCACGCACATGCACACCCTGTACACACATTAATAAAACCCCTCCCCTGCTGCACCAGGAAACCCTTCTCAGACTGACTGTGTCGGGCTCTTAAATGAAAGATTTTTCCCATGCAGAATAGAGCTCCTGCATGTACCAGTTACCCTGCCTCCCCCTTTATTTAAGCAGAGTTGTCTCTACAGTGGAATTGGATGTAGTTTCTCCTCTGTACACCTGTAGCCTGAGAGTGGAAGAGGAGAGGTTTAATTGTGTCTGTGAGCAGCCCTCTGTGGCAGATGAACGTCTCAGTCTTATTTCTGAAACAGAAATGAATGACTAGTTTAACAATAAAAACATTGTATACAATAAACACAGGAACAGAAATATCTCTTCTTTTGTTCTGGAAATCTTGTTTGAACCAGAAGCTGTTGGTCATTGATCACGTATTATCTCCATGTACCCTGGTGAAGCTACACTGTGCATCTATGGACTCACCTCCTAAACTTTCCAAAGAAGGAACACTGCACAGACCCATCGTTAGCAGCATCAACTCACCACCCCGGCTCCACAGCCTCACTTTAACAATTCAAGGTTCAAAACCTTCAACTGGACTGAAACCATGGTATCTTCTGATGCCACGTCTCTTTTCGCCTGCAGTCCCACAACTGAAACAGCCCTCCCACCTGTCCAGGTGAGAGCATTTGTTTTAAATAAATTTTCTGATGTTAATTCAGAAATAATTACTACAACAACGAATGTTTTAAGTTTAACAATCATATATTTGTTTAATTCCTCACGTATCGACCTTCAGTGCAGCTGGAGTGGTGGGAGTTTTTTCCCTTCCAGCTTTTAAGCACCTTAGCTGGTATTTCTTTGCCATCATGTCTTGGGTGGTTGTGGCAGCGGTTACAAAATAAGAACTACAAAGTTATTTTCATATTGTCACTCTGAGTTAGTGAATCCACAAGTATTCATTAACTCTTTGACTTCTGTCTGTCTCTTCAGACAGGTCAGGGACAAACAATAGGCAGCCCAGGCCGCAGAGCTACTAATATCTACAACATATTAAAATCAATAATTAATGTTACTCTAAATCACTTGAGTTTTTTTTTTTACTGCTGCTTTACCACATTAAGTCACAGAAATGATTTAATGTTATTATATGAGATCTGTATCAAAGGCACTCGAGCTGTTATCATTTCGTGCAGTGATGTGAGGATGTGACATGTCGTTACAGGACGAGAGGCCGGCGTGGCCACCTCCGTCACGGTGAGAGAACTTTGTCGTCCACTGAAAAAGGCTTTAGGAAATAATCTAGTAATAACCACAGTCACATGTGACACTGAGTTATAAAAAAGTGAAACCATAGCTTGGTCAGAGTGTTGCACATTAACCCAAATACACACATGAGCTGTGATGAGTCTAGTTCATCAGTTCTTCTCAGGGCATCTTAGAGAAAAGCTGTTTTCACGTGCTCAAACCAAACAGCAGCTCCATAAATGCACAGTCAGTCACACTGTGGCTCACGGAGTCACGTTAATATATGTGTAAGCCAGGGGGAGGACAACCCACAGGTGACCACCAGAACTGAGAAAGTCCTCTGGAACGGAAGGTGAAACGTCGTCAAGGAACTAAATAAGTCCAGTTGCTGTTGGATAAAACCTTTTTTTGAGATACCATCAGAGACGAAGTAACCAGAGTCAACAGAGTAGGAGTGGAAACTGAGCTGCTAAGCATCAGAAGTTATGGTGCCCAGTAATCAGAGCCTCCATTGCTATTATGCTATTTAGCTGTCATTTCAGGGGAGATGATTGGGCTGTGTGGTAACACCTGGCTCTGCAGCAGCAGCAGCAGCAGGGGTGGGGGAGTCACAGCAGATCAACAACCTGCTCTATGCTGCACTGGAGAGGAGACCTCGATGGATTTTCCCTCCTGGTGCTGGTTGAACCCAATTACACTTGAAGCAATAAATCCTTAGCAATGCAATTTCCCCTCTAGACAAGATCTGCCAGGCTTCCCCCCTGCGCTCTCTCTCTCTCTCTCTGTGAAACACACCAACACAGTCTCTCTCCTCTTCTTTCTCTCCTCATTCACTACACTTATTTCTTCCCCTATCCTCAATCATCCCCCCTTTCTCTTCGTATATACATCTTTCACTTCCTTTCACTCTGCTGTCTGTCACTCCCATCTCGCTCTATTGTATTTTTTTATTTTCTCTCCTTTATACGTTTTCCCATTCCTTGTTTCCTCTAATGCTCTCTCGCTCTCTTATTACACCACTCTCCCCGTGACCTTCATCTCACTCCTCCCTCTTCCACTGCACGTCTTTTTTTCCCTCTCTTATAATCGCCCTCGACCAACATCACTTCATCACAGTCCTCTTGTTTTTCTTCTACGTGTCCCACGCTACCGCTTTTCTTTCATTCTACCATATCACATCACCCTCCCACGCCTCTCACCGTCTCTCTCTCTCTTGGTCCTCACCCAGCCAGGGCGGTTGCAGAGGATCGCATCATTGGACATTCTACAAAAAACAGGCTGAAAAATGTGGGAAAAAAGCAACAATCGCATTTTATGACACAATTTTAATTACATTTTTTTATTTATTACTGTGTATAAGACAGAATCATTGGACAGTGTGACATTGTCTTTTAATTTCAAGCTGCAAGGTAGCTAATTAAGGTTCGCCAAATCATTTTAAAGAAAGAACATTTCATCTTTTCATTAAGTCAACTAGCCAGGAATAGTTTCCCAGGGTCAGTGTTTGTTTTTCCACCATTCATTCATATCTGCTATAGTAAGCAAGGAATCCGATTCAAAAATGTAAGACGAAAGGGGGTTAAATCGTAGCGCAGAGAAAGAAAAGAAGCACAGGCAGCGGCCACTCAGAGGAGTGTCTATGGAGAGGTGTGGAAAAGTGTAGCATTGTCATTCAAAAAGGTTGAAAAGCTTAAACTTCGAAGTGGATCCTTTGTCAGGCACACTAGTTGTTTCAAATTCATTCTGAATATATAATCCTGTGCTGGAAGCAAGGCATTATTAAACACTAGTGCAATCTGTAACGGATTTTGCGCCAGTCTCAGAGGCTGTCAGCTGCTTTGAATAACTGTGGGTGATTAAGTTCTTGTTTGTTAGTTTGATTTGCATTTGTGTAAAACTGGCGAAGATACAATCTGACTCTCAGCATGGAACTTATTCCTATAGTGAATAATAAGTCATTGTAAATCAGCACAGCTAAATGTGTTGACCCACCGTGTTGTATGTTCGGGGACAGTGGTGTCTTAGAGCACTGTTAACGGTATCGTTAATGTACATAGAGCTCTGACTCAGCCGCTTTATCGTGGCTTAAAGGAAGTAAAACCTGAAGGTATTTAAAATATTAAACCTACAGAGTTTACAGAGACATACTTCTAAGATTTCCCCTTGTGTTTCTGGCTTTGTGAATTCTCTGTGGCAGCTTGTGCATATGTACGGAGCATGGAGAAGTGCAGAGGTTGTCAGTATCCTGCAGGGTCTATCTGTCTAACATAGTTAGCAGTGGTGTTATTGTATTGTTGTGACATGTCACTAAAGCCGTAGGTGTCGTTACACGAAAAGACTATGCCGTAGTTCTTTTGTGGTGTGGCCTTGAGGCAAAAGCCCCGTTTAATCTTACTGATCATTCTCTTTAAATGCAAAAACACAGCTGTTTTGTTTCTTTTTCGTAGTACTGGGGGACAATTAACTGAGAGAGCAAGTCCCTCCTGACAGGAAGCCATTGTGAGTTTGATTGATAAATGTATTGGTAAGGCTTTGTGTTCTGATTAGCAGCAAAGCTACACTGGCCTGGTCACTCAGTGGTTGGTGTTTTATCCAGGGGCACCTCAATATATGGTCAGGGGGAGTCAGCTCGTAAAAACATGGCCCATCACGGCACTTCACGTCCTGCGAACCGTCATAAAAACTAAGCTATAAACTTAAAACTAAAATGATTTAAGTTCTTTAATGCTTAGATGTTTAAGATGTTCAGACAATACATCTAATTAGATTTCTACACAGTTCTCTGAATCAGGCTTTAGGGGCCATACTACACTCATACTGTACATTATGACTGAATCATACTGTGTTAAGCCATAGCTACATAATCAGGTCAGAACCTGAGCCCCGCAGCAGCGTGAACAACTCATGATTTGTGTAGAAAGGATGAAACTGTGACTTTGAAAACATCCTGTACCACGTCTGATGCTATCATTTACACGAGGTGTACAAACCCAACACAGGTCACTGCGATATACTGAACAGTGGCGCAGCTGTGTGCAAACATAAGCTGCATTTACACCTACACAGCGTAGAATATCTCCACTAAGGTTTGAGAAAGTCTATAAATCTTTAACTACATTTCACACTATCAAACATTAAGGTGTGAGCTTTAAAAGTCCTTCTAACACATTAATGCAACATTTGTTTGGTAATTACTCTTAGTCTTTAGTCTTGGCTGAAAAGTGGGGTGGCTTGGATGCACTGCCAACACCATCAGTCAGCTTTAATCAAGGCATCCCACACAGTCTTCATAAAGCACAATAGCCTGTTAAAGCTGCAGTTACTGTAACTGTTTATGGCCACATCAGCAGCAGAAAACGGCTCCAAGCTGTAAAACACAAAACCAACGTACCACCTTTAGATATTGAGCAATTAGAATGAACCTGTGTCTGTACACACATCCAAAAAACTCAGCACTAGAAACATTAGTATTAAGATGAAGTCATGTCTCCGGGGAAATAGTAGTAGTCACTCTTCTTCCTCTCTTCAACCAGCTCCTCAGAAAAATATTTGAAAACTGCCCCCCACTGCGGCTGGAAAGGAGGCTGATGGAAATGGCGAGAGGAAATCGGAGCAGTAAAACTGTAAAGCTCCTTGTAGCTGAGGGAAAATGTGCGGTGATATCGACTGATATTCCCTTTTCACAATATGATAACTAACGATAATAACGGCTTTGTGATCTGTTATTAATATATCTGCTGAGGATGAGGCAACAATCACATTACTAGAGCAAACAAACGCTTTCTTTATTTTCCTGTGTGTGCCTGTGTTTCCTGTGAAGCATCTAGACTTCAGTTTGGTTTCTTTCTTCAGTGAAACAAACCTCGTCTGAAGAACTCAGTAACATTTTTACACAGTGTATAGATATGTCGTAGTAAATGCTGGTGAAATCAACAACAAACATCATCAAAACTAATGCTCGAGGTTTAAGATTCCAGAAACGTTATTAATCCTCTGCTGGATATTGCTTTACATTTTTTATATTATGTAACAACAAGCTTACTGCACAGTCTTTCAACCAGTGGTGTATGTCAGTGTCATGTCTCCTCCGGCCCTCATCTGTCCTTTGTTCCTCCCTCACCTTAACCACTCCCCTCTCTCTCCACTTTCACTCCCTCATTATTTCCAGGTGTGCCT
>JAUMTR010000016.1:3095704-3117372 GCA_032270685.1 Microctenopoma stevenorrisi
GTTGCATAGTGCTTTCTGTTATGTTAATTTGTAATAAAGTCCCTTGGTTTGAACCCTCTCTTGTCACTGGTTTGCATATTTTTCTCATTCAAACTTCACAGCAGAGTGACGTACGGGAACCACTCTCCACTATCAGCCATGAATTTCTTAAGATACAGCTCTGACAAATTAATAATTTAATACGGCCTCTTTTGAATGCCTATTTTTATAGGCTAGGCTCAATAATTCACAGTGCGCTTCTCCTGTTCTCATCTGCAGCAGTGTGTGTGTGTGTGTGTGTGTGTGTGTGCAGATAATACTGAAGATGTGTGTATGTCTTCATGTGTACAGCGAGCCAGAGCAGCGCAGGGAGGTAGATAGAGGGAAAAGCCAACAGCTGAAAGGAGACACTTTTGTGTGCATCGGCCCCTGCTGGGCAATCAAAGACGTCCAACCGGGGAAATAATTCGTGCGTGGTCCTGACAAGCTTGTCATCACTCTGTGGGGAGAGAACCTGCTTTCTTCTTTGGGATCTTTGACGTTCAGAATCTTTCCAACAACAACAACTGAGATGAGAGGGGAAACAGAGGGGGCACCAGTTTCACATGACGCCCCCCCTTCCCTTAAGAGTCCTAAAGCTCTTCATGAAAAGGTCTATTTTTGAATAATAAAACTCTAATCAAGCTCAGACGCAGCCAAACGCCCAACACTTGACCTACAATCAAACCGCCAAGCGAGCAATCAAAACTCTCATCTCTCTTTAATATTTTTTTTTCGATGACAAAAAAAAAATTCCAATAAGGACACGTTTGGCTACGAAGTTTAATCTGGTGGAGTTTACCTCAAAGTGTCTCCACAGAGACAAAGAGGCTTTGAACTGATTTAATATATCCCATATCCATATATGACCGCCAGTGTGCTGAAGTAAACTGTACAAGCTTTGGTGATCAGAAATATGCTAAAACAAACAGGCAATATGTGTGTAGCTTCAACCCTGTCTCCTAAAAATTATGTTTGTATGCAGGTAAACAAATTTTTACAGGTTTGATAGCGAACATAATTGTCATGTTATACTGAAACATATTTTTGTGAACTGCCCCCCATGAAGTTGGGAATGGGCGTTCTGCCTCAAAAGGTATTCAGAATTTCATTTACTTGCAAAGTGCAAACATATCTTTTACGAGACAAAACTATAACTGAATACATCTCTAAAGGTTTCAGTAATACTAGGAGTCAGATGGGGTTCGAACCTTAACCCATTGAGCTACCTGGCCACTAGAGCATATGTTATGGATCATATAGTATAGTACAGATCATATATTTACATACAGACATATTTCTGAGCAAGCTCGAGAGTGAGTGGTTTGATGCTGACCCAAACCCAACAACTGTATTTCATTTCATGTCTAAATTCAACCTGAACCAGAATCTCTCTGTTCCTACCTAAGCACATATGTATAAACACACACATATGACTTGTATGGCCTGGCCACAGATTATAGTCCCTAACTGTGACAAATAAGAAAGACTCTTCTCTCACTCATTGTGTAAAAAGTGAATTATCGCTAATTATATTGTCAAATATACTAATGAAATATATATTACGAGTATTTGCAAAGTCGTGTGAAAAGATGCATTCATTACCAACGATGGCACTTTAGCACTGATGCACTTGATACTTTTCACCATTAAAAACAACAAAGATGTTCTGCTGTTGTGAGAGACAGTGACACCATAAACTCTTGTTAATCTAGGTAGAAATGAACTGACTAACAGGTAACAGGAGAAGGTTTTGTGAATACTCTTTGTGTACTCAGAAAACACTTTACTAAAAGCCTGCATTAATTTTTTGGTTCTGCATGCATCATTCATTCTGTTGTAAAGTACACTCACACCATAGAGGTATATGCAGCATATATAGAGACAGTATACGTGTGTGTGTACAGTATATGTGTACAGTATGGACGTGTGTTTTTGCAGTTATGCATCCAAACTGCAGACCCATTTTGGGGACAGATGGCTCGGGTGCCCTCCACACCCATGTTGAAGCACTGCTCATGCCGGCGAACTGCGTCGCTCGCTGCGTGTGTGTTCTGTTGTGGGTGTGTTATTCTCTGCGGCGACCGGGATTTGCGCTGCGGCCCCTGATGGTATCAGAGAGAGAGGTGCCAGCAGACAGGGAGCCTGGACTCACATGGGAACACCCCAGACAGCACACAACAGAGGAGAAGGTTTGGTGGCATTTTGTTTCTTTGTGAGGTTGCTGCTCAGCTGACTCACTGCTTCCTACTGTCTGATCAAAGAAGCTTTATTCCTCCCGAGCAGCAACTTATTACTGTGTGTTCTGTGGGTGTATCAGAAGACTACATATATTTATGCATGCAGAGTTTTTTTCTGAGGATATTTCACCACAACACGTTTCTTATATCATAGTAGCAGTTAGCAGCAGGTAGTGACCACTATCCTGATTTCAAACAGTAGAAGCCTGAAGCCAGGAGAAGATCAAGCCTAAAATCATCTAAAGTTACCTAATAGTTGACATTAATTTGACTCCATGGTTTATTACAGCAAAGACATTCACGAGATGGTTTCTAACATTTACATGCACATGAAATAATCACACGCCTAAATCGCGATGCGAGTGGACTCTGCATGGAGGTGGAGGTATGTGGTAGGTGTTTTGTTTGCTGCTTTTTTTTTAATACAGCAACTAAAACAACACTTAACTATAAAATGATTTCTGTGCCTGCCTGAAGAACCTCGGGGCACCAACCACGCAATCACACAGACGCTGCTGCAGTACACCCCTGCACATTTTCCACCTTTCTTAATAATACAGCCGCATGAACATACGCATGTTGTGTTTGCCAGCATATTTGTAGCTCAATCAGCATTCAACAGTGCACACGTGTGAAGTGGGTAGTGTAGCTTGTTCATTTAACAATTTACCTGGGCCATCGCTCCTCTGGCACCCATCATTCATCACTGCTCTCACTGTTCCTGCAGAAGCTGCGTTAATGTAAGAGAATGTATATAATGTATTGATCTCACAGTTCAACGGAGCCACTGCACCTCCTCACTGTAGGGCTTAAGCAATCAGGCCTGTACTGGTCTCTCCACGTATGCCACACATGCACTTGGCCACTTGTCGAGGATTGATGAAGGATGACTCATCTGACCGCTGTCCCAGTCTGATCACGTCCTCCACTGACATTGTTTCTCATTACATGTTACGCTGTTGCACAAGCATCACCTCATCAAACGTGCACTGTCGACCAGGGCTCTTTCCAACTTTGTGGGGGGCCGTGTGCAAGATAAGTAAGTCTAAACTTTTTTAAAAAACAGATAGATTTGATATTGGGAAGATTCCTGTGGGCCGCTGGGAAAAAGATTTGACAGCAAAAGTCACATGCAAATGCACTGTTTAATTATTTTATTATCATGGTAACAATTAACGTTTCTAAATGTTAATGAAGCAACTCAGGTGATCAAAGGGAAAAAAATAATTATATTATTTTTCCCTATTTTCTGGTCAAAATGGATCAGAGCAGAACTTTTATTTACTCAACCCAAATATCCCAAAGGACTTCTGTACATGTAAGAGTATTATATCATTAACATTGTTATTGCCATAATACTTTCTTCCCCATTTCTTTCATCCCAGAACACATTTTATTTCCTGTATGCTGCTTCATCTACAAAGACTAACAATCACATTTACTGTTGATGACCATGCGTTCTATATTGTAGTTTTTGTTCTTGCTGCAAAGTTAATTGCTTGCTTTGGGACAAAGAGCAGAAACTTGAGTCATTTTTGTCCTTTTGAACAACAGTGTGGGAGATTGTGGGGATCATCTGCAATCATCTCTTTTGTTTTTATACTCCCCTAACAGATAGATCTAAACTTCATTATGGAAATTAAAGTGCAGTGTGTTACTGTCTGTCATCTTTCAAAGCAGGGAGTCCGTAGCACACATGAAAGCTCTAGAAACACTTTTTCACAGAGCAAGTAGATGATCATTGTATGAAAAAGATCTTAAACATTTTGCAACACATGGTGCAAAGTCACCAGGGATACACAGGTGTAACTTGTATAAGTGACTATAATTCTCTATTTTCATAATTTCTTCTCAGATCTCAAAGCATAAGGGAAATGAGAATGAGAATGAGTTCACTGTGTACAAGTGTCCGTGACAGTAAGTTTACATTTTATACCGTCACATGCAGTGTTACACACTACCTAACCTGTTCCAGTGAATTTGCAGCTCTATTTATTTCAGTGCAGTTGGCTGAGAGCCCGGCTCCCAGGGTGACAAGGGCCTGCACACAGACACGCAAACCCCGGGGATGGGAGATGCTAGCTGGGCTACAGAAAGCGACCAGATCATGTCCGACTGTCTGTGCCAGCTTAGATGAAACACAAACACGGACGTTACCAAATACAAATGCACGTGGAAAAGAACCAAAAACAACAACCAATGCATCCATAATCCCAAGACAATACTTTAGAAATAAAGAGAAAAATCTGGCTTTTGCCAATGGGGTGGAATATGCCATAAACAAAATATACCCAGTGAGACTGCAGTCCTGTGTAATGTGTAATTAAGGACAAAAATGTTAACCGCTGTGGCTAAGTTGAGGTCGTTCTTACTTTAGTTAATTTTCTGGTTTGTTCAGTGAGTGAGCAACAGCACGACAGACGATTTAAAACATGCTTTAGCTGCAGCAGGTGGACAACAGGGTGTGTAAGAGTTCTAGTACTAAATTTCTGTGAAGGTTCTCAGTCATCCAGGTCATGGTTGTCTCAAAAAGGTTTTATCCAAAGCAACAAGACTTGAGAAAGCCCTCTGGAATGGAAGGTGAAACGTCGTTAAGAAACCAAACAAGTCCAGTTGCTTTGGATGAAATGAGAATTTCTGTAATTGCAGATTGGCAGCGTGATGTTATTAACTGTGGGATCATCTCATTAGAACTGTTTCATGTAACCGACTAAGAACAGTCAAGTGAAGCGCCTCCACTTCTTAATTTGCTGTCTTTGAGGTTTGTGCAAAGAAAACATTTCATCTGTTAATAGTGGTGGTAAAAAACTGCGATCAATGACATTGTGGGATTTTTTTCTTCTCAACTTGTAAGAACCATGGGAGCCTTGCAGGAGATATCTCTGCAGAGTGTGCAGCTAAGTTACTGTGTGATGGATTGATTCCGTAAGAAATATGGCAAAAAACATTGATCTACTCTGCTGCTCTTTGTTTTTAAAAACAAATAAAGATGTTTCTCTGTATGTTTTTTTCAAAAAGCCAATTAGAGCAAGAAAGCGAGAGAGTGGGCGAGCGAGTGGGAGCCAGCGGCAGAGTAAATCAGTGCAGCACAGCAGCGAGTGAATCGTGGATGACCAACGGGCCGCGGAGGTGCTACTCTTGACCTAACCCTGAACCAACTGTGTAGCCTGGCTGTCAGCATGGCCTACATTGTTGAAGCTTCACTGCTTCAGGTTTAACTCCTACAGCTTTCCTGCACGGAAGCAAACGCGGACACAGGGATTGATAGAGCTAAATGTCTTATAATATGGGGTAAAATGTGTCATTAAAGTGTGGACCACAAAATATACCTCTGTCATCTCTTGTCAAAGTAAATCTGTCTTGTCCAGGTTTCCTAAACTGATGCTGCAAAAAGAGTGAGGAGGACAGTGAGCGAGAGACAAGTGAAAGTAAGAGAAAATAAAGAGATGATGAAGAGAGACTACTGAATGACTGTAAGTGATACAGAGATTTTTTCTTTTTAGACACTGAGCAGCTGTGGCTTTAGTTGACTGCAGAGCAAAGAAGAATAATACCGCTCTAAATCAGCTGCAGCGTCAGTGCTGAGTTACATAAGACTTACATCTTACTGCTCTTCCATTCAGGCCAAAGCCTCAGGAAAAAGTGCATTCATGTTTCTGCTGCTCTTCTACTCTGACAATAAAAAAGTTCAGTGCAGAACTTTGGTATCACATTTATCATCTGAAAGTAAAACAAGTAATGGGCAATAAAATACACATCAAGTGCGACATCACTACAAAATAAAATACATAAATACTACTATCATTAAACGTGGCCATTTGGTCCATTTTTAATATCCACATTTCTGAATTAGTGCTGCAGGTCTTTCCACTCCTGACATATGAAATGAGCCCAGAAGGAGCAAAATATTCTGAAATGTTCCGAATATTCCTGCCAGGTGACACCCGGGGATTCCTCTGACTTGTAAATGAACTACCTGCACACAGCAGGCTCAGTGATGCTGGGACTCTGCATTCAAGCAGAGCAGGAGTTCTGTTGTGCTGGCTCTCCCACACACACACACACACACACACACACACACACACACGCACACACACAGCTGAATGCTACAGAATTAGCATAACACAAACAAAACAAAAAAGGAGCATAGAGCAGCTGTAGAGTGGATATGACACAGTAATTTCATATTTCATTTGTGCTGAAAGGAGACGTGTGTCGTGAAATGAGCTTTGTATTCTGTTCAGCAAAATATCAGTCGTGATGTTGTTGGCATATGCAGCACAGTTGGGGGGTAAATGTCCCAGGTAGCTGTTGTGGTCTGTCTAAAAAGGAAAGAGATTCAGAGAAAAAACAAAACCACAATAATCCATTTTTCTTTCTAAAAAAGAACCTTGATTTCATTATTGTGAACATGTAGTGTTCCTCCTTTTTTGTCTCTATGCTAGCCAGTGAGGCTAAACAGAATAAATAATTATTTCCTCAAGCTACACATCTTTTACATTCCTGTTTTTATATGGATACACAAATGAGCTTGTCATATAGACACCTTTACAGGTATAAATTTTTATTTTTTAAATACATTTTCTGCAAGATTAGCTACTGGCTTTTTACTGGCATAAGCTAGGCACCTTTTTTATTCTGATTATATTCGGTTGTTTATAAGTTGGGTTGGGTTATTTGGTAGGTACCCAAATAGAACCGACATGTGGCTTAGATGTGGCACATCTGGCTGACTGCTGAAACTGGCAAAATATTGTGGGCCATATCCGGCCCTTTTGTGGAAGCTGATTTAGGCTGACAAGTGGTGTGTTTAATGTGGGCCAACTTTGGCTGAGTTCAGGGTGCAGCCCATCTTCTGTATTTTCCTTGATTAACATTAACAGTGAATTAGGACTCTTAGTGACTCTTAGTGATGGAAGTGCTTTAAAAATGCCTTATTCATGTGCTTTGCTCAGTTTGAAAATTTATATAACTATTAAACAATGATAACAATACTGTCTATGGAGTCATTGCTTTTAACTATGGTTGTAGATAAGAAGATGGAATTGGGTTCCGCTGGGTCCTACACCACACAGCCAGAGGTGGGGGGGGGGGCAAACCAGTTGAGCACGGCTTCCAAGGGTGTTTTAGAATTAAACAAACTGTCACATGACACAGTTGGAAGTGGGAAACTTCTTTATGTTTGCTTTATTTCTAGAGAAAGTACAATGATAAACTAATGTTATTTGATATCCAGTATGTTATATTATTGGAGTAAAATGAAAGTTGTTCAGATATCCTTAGCAACTGATTAAATTATTGAACACAACCTGGACGTGAAATAAACGGTAGAATGTCAATTAAATGGAGTCCAGTTAAATATTCTACATCACCCAGTAAATAGTTAGTAACGTTTTAGTGGAGAGATTCTGGATAGATTTAACAAAATAGTTCACTCTAGTCAAAATATGAAGCCATATAATTGTTTGCTTTGAAATCAGCACCACAAAGATGCAATGAGTTCAGCAAAACGCTACATTACTGCCCGCACTCCAATACTGTCTATGGAGTCATTGCTTTTTACAACGGATGTAGTTATGAAGATGGAATTCAAATTCAAAATTCAAAATTCAAAATTCAAATTTAAATTCAAATTCAAATTCAAATTCAAATTCAGATTCAAATTCAGATTCAAAGTAAAATTCAAATTCAAATTCAAATTCAAATTCAAATTCAAAATTCAAAATTCAAATTTAATTGAATTGGGTTCCAGTGGGTCCGAAGCCAGAGGTGGGGGGGGCAAACCAGTTGAGCACGGCTTTCCAGGGCTCGGCTGTTGCACGCCGACTACACACAGGTCATCCCCGAAGTGGGAGAGTCTGGGGAAGGTCAGCGACTCAACTGGTTCACACCTCTGAAGGTGTGGGGTAGGTCCAGGGATTCCATCTAAGGGAGACCCATGTCGACCTGAGCTCAGCGGATATTGACCCACCTACCTCTACCTATAAGCTTTGGTCCTCTGATGTTACAAGTGACATTACAATGAGCTGTCAGAAAAGAATTGTTGTCTCCATAGTAACAGCATGTTTTAGAATTTAACAAACTGGCTGTCACATGGGAAACTAATATTGGCCTATCAACCTCTATTCAATTCCTCTGGTCCCTGCATCGGAGCATCTGTTGGGATGTCACACGTGACATTCCAACAGATGTGTAGATCAAGGCTCAACTTGCTTGATGTGTAGATGTGTAGATCAAGGATCAACTTGCTTCAGACCGTGATGGCGGGAGGGGAGCTCACAAGACTTGAACCGTTGTGACTGCACCAAACAACACAATGTGATGGACTCAACACATCAAAACATTAATGAAAACCTAAAACATTGATGCAGGGACTGTTCTTTAGTACTTCTATATTTTCACACACACAAATCTTCACTAACATAAACATTAGCACACCTGATTGTGTATGTCTCTATTAATGAGTTTTTGAGATTAGAGATATTTATTGATTTTTAATTAAAAGCATATTTCGCTAAAACAAACTGATCTGCATTGTTGATGTTTTAATTGAGGGAACATTGATGTGACAGCAACTGACAAATGTAACCAAAGGGATAAGTCTGTACCTTATATCTGTAAGAAATTCAGGACAGCTGAGATTAAGTTACCCAGTTAAGGATTGTCATTCCAACACAGTGTGTTGGAATGACAAGTGTCGGGCTGCCTGATGTCACCCAGTTAAACTGGATATGGGCCCCGTGAAAGTGTTGAGTCTGGGCCATATTTGGGCCTCATCAAAGTTGCTATCTGGATAGCCATGTGCTGTGAGTTGTATATACAGTGCTTTGTAAAATGCACTGAAGTCAGATTTTTAATCCATGAGCTACAGCTGTTATTTTCCTCTAGTAGTAAACGTGATGACATTCATCACAGATCAGTCAGACATATCCATTTCTTCACTGACACGAACTTGAAATATGTATGAAGGCAATGCAGCAGGCCCGTTTGTCCCCCGCTGTCGGCTGGCCTGAATGCAGCCATAACCTTTTCACGCACTTTTTAGCATTCCTTCAGCTTTCTCATCATGAAAAATTGCTGCTGCTACCGTCCTGCCCACCTACACCTACAGCCAACAGATAGAGAGCAGAGCTCTCGCTGTCTGAGGAGGCAGAGCAATTAAAATAACACGACTGTCATTTTGTATAGGCCAAACGACTTTCCTTCAATGTATATAACGTATATGTCAGGTGAATGTGGGGAGCTTGTCACATATATTAGAAAATAGTTGCATTAGCTGGAACACGCTTGTCACGTTTTACCCCACAAAAACACATCAGTTATTTTATCCTTCCAGGTCTGTTTTGTGTAGGCAGACGTCATGTCCCTCCACTTTGCTGCGACTAGAGTGACAAAGCTTTCCTCGCTGGCATTTCACTTTGATGCTCAGCACCAAACAAGCCGCTGAGTCTCCGAACATGCTCTTTCTTGTTGTTTCTTTTTTGTTCCTTTCACTGACTGTGTGTTTGCCCTTCTGCTCCTGTGCTGAAAATAAACCATCACACGGCGAGGCACACTTATGATTTTAATATGAGCAACCAGAGAGAAAGAGAAATGCAGAATGCTTACTGTGTTGCACAATGCAAACGGTACAGAGGACGATTGCATTGTGTGTTTTCTTACTTTGTGTTTCTACTGCTACACCCTTTACTTGTGTGTCCTGAAGAACGTAGGTGGAGCATGCGTTTGAACTCATCTGTGTTTGTTGTTGTGTGATGTAATCGAGGGTGGTCATGGACAGGAGCACCACTGGGGCGATGGAGGTCAACTAATCAAACTATGACACTAATAGGGAGGCTTTTTGTTTTTTTTGCCTATGGTCTACACACATTTATTTGATAATAGTATGCATGCACGCAGACACACAAAAATACAGACATACAGGCTGCAGTGAATGCAAATGCTACATTAGGCTACAGCCTAGTATAGTAGGCTATAATAGTATGTGAGGTCTGGTGGCCTGTATTACTGTACATAAAAAAACATTTGGTTTTCTATAACATCTGTAACATTAGCAATAAAACAGGCAGCACAATTTGTATTCACGACCAATTATAACTTCCTGAATACAACGGTTTGTATTAACAATGAAGGAAACATATTTCTATCAAGGCAGAGATGTAACAACTGCAACCACAAAACCATATTTACTATAAGTCAGCAAACACATTAATTATTGTTAGTTACAGTAAAGTAACACTAACACAGAGCTGCACATGATGTGACTGCTCAAGCATTATGAGCACTGAGCTCATGTTTACACTGTGATCTCTATATCACTGTAGTTTCTTGGAAAGAACTGTGGTATTTGGTACCAATTATAGGAAATATTGCAAAAGACAAACTCTGTGTAAACTGTGGTAAATATTTATTCGCTTTTGTTTTATTTTATTTTGTGTAATTGCAAACAGAGCTATAATAAACATTGAAGTGTCTTACTGCCCACTATTCTCACTGGGGCTCTAGCAGTTAGGTTGAAATCTCTGAAATAACTCTCAACTCACAATCGCAGCACATTAGAAATTAGTAGAACTCTGAGAATGGAGATCTATGAGAAGAATGTCAAGGCAATAAGCAGTGACGCTGATAAATGTTTCCATGACAGCATGTTTGTCTCCCTTCCTTGTAGGTGAGTTGAGCTAAATAAATCCTTCAACAGCAAAGTGGGTGACGACAGCGACTGTCACATGAACGTAAGCAAAGCTAACCGTATTTGAAAATGACACAGATGCCGTAACAGGATCAATATGTATGTTCTGAAATATTGAAAACTATCTTCACTGTGGCAAACTGAATGATGTATCATGTGTCCGGCTGGATAAAAAGCCACCGTTTCCAGCCTGTGGCCATTATGAAGCCTACATTTCAATTTGTGTGTCTGTAATTATAGACTTCTGCAGCAGCAGCAGCAGTGGCGATAGTTCTCCTGCTGGACCAACTCTCATGAGAATCCTTATTCACATTTCCTTGTCGCACTAGACTTGTGTGTGATTACATCTGGCGATGCGGCGCTGTGGCATGCTGCTGTCAGGATCAATCAGCGTGACGCTTGGCTTTCTCAACACACTCAGCTTAGTTTTCCCAACACAAAGATGGTTAAATGTATGTTTGGGGTGTGTTTGACACAGGAAAATGTTATTATGTGAGTTTTCTAGAAAGCTGGGCTTCAAAGAACAGTAACGTGCAGGTTGCAGTTGTCCTGTTGATGAGCCCACGTACAGAAACCCATTGTACACGACAAATCTTGGTTTTGTGTTTGGCTCGTCTTCTCCACATTGTGATGTTTATACCACTTACTTTGAAAGTTGCCTCCTTGGTGCAATCAGAAAGAATTTTCAGCATATTCCAAACTGATTTTTACAAAGCAAATGCATAGTATTTAAGGATGAGAGATGTAATGTAGTAACTAATTAGAATGTGGCTGCGGGTCATAGTAGGTTAAGTTAATTTACGCAATAGTTCATCAGTCCATGGCACAGCTGCAAACCTACTTTCTGTGAGACCTGTAAAAAGTGCATAAATCTTACGTAACCTTTCCTAGGTCAGTAAGAATGATTAATAGCCATTTGCAATGGAAAACAGGGTTGGAGATTGATCGTCTACAATACGTCACAACATGACAGGTCCATATCGACGCAGGAGAGGATCCATGTGCTTTAAAGCTGGGGGTTGACGTGCTTGTCCCTGCATAACCAGCTGCTCTTGCTATCAGTTATATAACATAAGCCCAAGGGTGTTGGGAGGTGTGGCTAGCTATGAACAGACATTACTGATTAACAAGCATAGAAACAATACACTGAGTACTCAGTTAGAGTACTGCTGCATATTAACACTACTGAGTTTCAAATATTAAAATTTTTTTTTTCCATGTTTAAACCTGAGAAAGTAGCTCAGGCTGGTATAAGATGATAGAATTAATTCAATAAAAATTGGTTTGACTTATTGGAGCCTGACTATGCACCACAAAAGGATTTGATGAGTGGCTCCCATTTGAACAAGTGGCAGTCATGGATCAGAAAGACTCTGCTTTTTCACCCGCGAGGTAAAGGAAATACAAAGTTAATATAGCAATTTTTACCAATATTTAATTGCCACGAAAAGGTAATTTGAATGAAACTTTCCGGGTCCACAGGCAGCAAAGGAGGATTAGATCACGATGCTTTGTGCACACCACATCACTGTTGGGATGATATCTTTATCTTAATGGAAGAAGCAGTTCTAAACAGCATGTTCAGTGTGACTGAAGTGAAAAAGAAAATACCAGAATCACAAAATATATCAGATCACACATTTTACTGTGGTACATAAAACTACACCTGACGACGTAATGCTTGTCCCTAGGCTACTGATCTTCTGGTCACCCAGGTTTTAGTGGATTTAACTGTGTGCTAATCATTTCAAATAATTAAAAAACTTCATGTTCAGGATAAGCTATGTGGGCTAAGTGCTGGAAATCAAAAAGTTAATCTGAGCAAATATATGTCGATGACAATTCTCAGTGAAGGTAAATCAGGCCCAATTCACACATCCAGCTGGTTGGCTACACAATTAAAACCTTAGTGAAGTTACTACATAGAAATAAACCATAAATATATGCTGCCTTACACAATTGCATATGTACAGTGTGCGTAAAATGTGTAAAAAGTCTTTACACGGCCTGTGTTTACAGGAGTGAATCTGACAACTGTTTTCTGTTCAGACGTGGCTTTCAAACCAGTGGATGTTTCGCTGAGAAAAACGCTGGGGAATTCTACATCACTTCATTCTGCGGGCCACAGTATTTCTCCAATAAAACATACATTTAGTGTGAAATCGCATATATTGATTTGACCCCTGCAACAAAACATCGTTTATTTTGACAAGTCTACAGTAGCAGATACCTCCTTAAAGAGCTCACCAGTGGGAGGCACTAATAAATATGATTTAAGTTCAAGAGATGAGTCAGTGGGGAACATGTTCTCAGTGCTGGTTCAGGGCTCTGCTGCAATAGAGTGAAGTTAACAAGTGCCATGGCATGTAGTGTGTCCCCTGATGTTGTGCTTATTGGGGTAAAAGTTGTCATTTATCTAATGTAAGTGTGCCTCATCACGCATTAGAGAAGGCACATTTAGGTTTGAATTGTAATAGCAATAGGAAGTGATCTAAAACTATACCTGCGAGGGCATTCGTTACTGTGATTACAGGTGTAACTGTGAGGCTGTCAGCAGCTCGGTGAAAAGCAAGGTGTGTCTGTATGGCCACGTTTCATAACCATGTGAAAACCGGAGCAGCCGCGCACTGACGCCACCCCGAACTTTCATGCCAGTATCCCTCTCTGATTTGTTTGCCTGGGGATTTTTTCTTTTCCAAGCGCTGCAGTGTCATCGTCAGACTGTTTGATGCAGCAACGATTGATGGTTTGTTGTCATGGAAGATGCCAAAACATGACAACCGTGCTCGGAAACAGTGACAATGTCTTTACACTTTTCTGGCTTCCCTTGTTTACACCAGGTGATCTGCTGAGTATTAGCTGCATATTCGCAGTCACTGAGGTTTTCTAATACTTACTGATGTAAGTGATAATGATGCAGCATCCTGTCTCAATATTTAGGACGTATAAAGATGCACTATTAAACAGAGCTTTTACCCCAGGTTGTAAAAAGTGTTTTGGTCATTATTCACCTCTCTCTTTCTGATTGGCTCCAGTGTGAATCATAAAATCAAACCAACCATGCTTTAGTATCGTCAGAAATAAATGTCAGTGTTCATACTCTGTTTCTGATTGATGTTACACAATCATGATTCACCCTACTGTATCTTCTGAGCACTACATTTCATAATCCTCCACAATTCAACTGCGGCTTCTCCGGTTTGATCCAAATGAAGCCAAAGAAAATTAGTTGCTCCAGTGAACAGATTGCTGCCAAGGCCGACACTGTGGGAAAAGACGGGGCGTGCTTTACAGAGAAGGGAAAAACATGTAATAGTATAGTCATTCTGCTAACACTGACCGACGTGCAATTTAGCCCTAAAATGTCAAACGTTATACTCATGAAATCACTGCTCCTGTCCTTGGCTATAAAACATCTGTAAACAGTTGCCACAGACACAGTCACCCAACTACTTTATTATATATTTTAGTTAATATATATTACTGCCAATAATTAGCATGACAGGAAGTAACTTACCACACCAGCAGTGGTGGCACTCAGCAATCAAAAGGCTCTCACCGTGAAGAAACTATAATCAAAGTAGTGTTTCTTTATCATTTTAAACCACTCTCACTCATCAAAGACAGCTTAAAGCTGAACATTTGTCTTAGAAGAAGTTTCACATGGTAGCAACTTTGTCAACTCTTAGTATTTTGGTAGTTTCATGGATTTGCTGAGCTGAACAGCCAAGACAAGGGGGTCTCTCTCACCGACTGTCCATTCATCATGCTGAATGGGCTGAAAAAGCCACAGACAGGGGACAAACTAGTGCCAGTGGTGCAGGACACCACGTTGGTGGTCACAAGCTTTATAGACTGAGTATTACTGAATGAAAATGAAACTACTGCCCTGTTTCAGCCAAGAAAATAGCTTATGTTTGGAAGATACCAACTTGGTTACCTCCTGCTGCTGAAGCCTCATATTAGTGTTAGCTTTGAAATGCATGTTGTAATGAAAAGAGGACTGTGAATTGTGTGCGTCTAATTCTACACTGGGCATTAGTTACGCTTGGAGCCTCATAGCCAGTGGAGACAAAGCAAATGATCCCACATGGCAGGCGACTGTTGCACTGATTGACTTACATACTGTAAGCTTTACTCAACGATTTAGGTTTCAGCTGCATCCAGAAAGCGAGTCAAGACGCTGGAGTTTCAGTAGACAGACCCAGCAGCACATACACATTGTTGTGTGGCCTTAATCTCTCTGTACATTACTAAGATACATTGCTGCTGTCAGAAGTGTCTTTATACTGCAGGACTCCGCCAGATTACTGTAAACGAGAAGCATTCCCTTGCAGCACCTCCTGATAGACATTTAGTAAGGGCACATCAAAAACAAAAGTCGGAGATACTTTTGCAGTTTCGGTGTTGCTTCTTAGATGAGGTGGGCCTTTGAAGATCCTCTTTGTGAAACATGGTTAAGCATTATTCGTCAATCTGATTCGTATTACTTATAAGGCTGTAAAGGGGCAGTGCCAGAAAGGTGCCTGGGACAAAAGCTGCTGTTAATGGGGGCATGGAAATGATCTTTCAAGAGAGAACAGCATAGTACACATTATTCATAAGTGCTTCTGAATACTAATGCACTTCCCCCTAGAATCAGTTTCCCCTCATGTACCTGTAGAATTAAACTGGGACATATTATTTGTTCGTATGCCCCTGCCTGCAGTGTATCAGCTCTGCTTCTCTACTACCTTCATTTCAAAGTGCAGTACCTCTGCAGGGAGCGGCTGTGTTTGCAGCCTGCGAGATTCTTCACTTCAAAGTCTTGTCTGCTTGTTCAGCACACCCGCACCCAGTGTACAGCTTTGCTGCCTTATCGTGCAAAGAGAAACCGCGTGTTTGTGCGTGTGATATCATAAAATATCCAAACCAGAGTCTGCCTTGCTGAAAAGTTCGGAAAAACTGCACTTAGAAAATACAAGTCCAATAGCATTACATTTATTCTTTTTAATACAGCCATGTGATGACTTATGTAATGAGCAATTCAACAGCTCCTAAACATGTGATCCATTGTTTTGGTCCACTTAATGCTACTTTCCCGCTGGCTTTGTGTTGCCTGTCAGGAGACCAAATCTTTTTGGTGTGAAAATCTTTTTCAAACTGAATTGTAACTGGACTCGAATGTGATTTCCCTCAAGAAGAAAATGCCCCAGCTGATTTTTATGCAGCAATATTCAGTGTAGAGGCACAGAATATAAATGACCGCTGAATCCATGTAAAGGTATTATGTTAAGTCTGTGCAATACCCCTTGAGAAGTGCTCATGAGAATAGCCTGAAATAGTAAACTCAGGATGATTACAGCTGTGGCATTTAGAACATTGAGGCTTCATTATCTTTTCCTCTTTATGTTCACGTGTTGCTAGCTGAGTCTGTTTTCTGTTCGAAGCAGAAAGGGGGCTTTTAATGTTTCTTCCTTTAGAATTTGGAAAAAAAGACAAAAATTAACAGGCTGGAAAACCAAAACAACGAGCTGAAAGAACCAAAAAAAGCATATTAAAGTTAAGCTAACTGCTATGTGAGAGCCACTTTATGGCAATCAGCAAATTCAGGCTTAAAAAGCTCAATATTAGCCTTTGAAATGAATACAGTTCGAACTCACTTAGAAACAGATTCCAGGTCAGATCAAGCGCTCGTTTAAGCTTTAGTCAGCACAATCGAATGGAAAATTTGAACGTTTGACATCAGCTAGCATAGCCACTGTTTCCAACAACATCATTACTGATCATTAAAAGCTTGTCAGGCAAGGACGTGAGTGTGAAACTAAAAAGGAAATGTATGAGTGCAGCAGACGAGTTTGTTCTTAATTAAGTTTGTCGGAAATTATGCATGCATCAGCCACTCATGAAAATTGCATGGAGGGCCCTGCTGGAGGGCCTCGATGATTAATTGATTTTTCACACAAATTCCTCTTTTGCTATTGATTACCATTAAAACACTTTTAATTTAGTGATCCCAGAGGATATTCCTGCCTCACTTTAGATGAGTAATACACCGTCAAACAGTTTCCAATCAGCTTCATCAAACTTTATTATACATTTTCCCAGAAACTCACATCATATCTAATCTGATCTAAACGTATTTGTGTCCTGTTAAGAAGAGTCAACTTCCTTCCACTGATGTCTAATTGGAGGTTCAAATACAGATAAACACACTTTCTGCAGTGTAACCAGAGCAAGGTGCTACTGATTCTACTAGCAGACTTCCACCCACAGCACCCACACATTCAGCGCATGATCTGATGAAAGGCTGGTCGGGGCAAACACACCTGCTGCCAAATGCTGGGAACGTGGACCAGAGGGATTTTACACTTTGAGAAGAAAACAGAAGGCAGGAAAGGAGTTTGCCTACTTGGCTGTCATAAATCTTTACTAGCAGTGAGAACACTGGTTGACTCATAATGTGTTTAGAAGCCTTCTTTTCTCTGCAAAGAAATCCACATGCATGCTACAGAATATGGGTGCACAATGATCTGTGTGTGCATTTGTTTATGTGTCTCCATGTGTGGGTTATTTCTTATTTGTCTTTCGTGGCAGTCAAACTCAGTTTGCTCCATTCAACACTGGCAATATTAAGTTATAGATCTGTTCCCAAAACAGAAGGAACAAAAGGAAATCTTTATTACAGCTTCAGTGTTTGTTTTGGCTGTGATTTCCTTTGAGATTGATGATATTGTATTCCCGTTAGTGATTGTGGGATCTGATATCAAAATCTGGCATAACTTAAATGGAAATATGATCAGACAGAGCCCAGTTTTAAATAGTCAGGCGATCAGTTTGGCCTGACTATTTAAAACTACAGTGAGCACACCTGGAGGGTAAACACCAGACAGTTTATCCATAAGTGGAAATATTTGAACTGTAATGAATGTTAAATATCAACTGTGTTTGCCATCTTTTCTCCATTTGCATTATGCCTCAATAAATCTAGTTAGAATCCATCTAACACACAAATTTCGCAGCATTATTTTTTGTTACAGAATTAACCATTCTCTTCAGACTAGTTCGACGCCGTGGACATTGGTAGTAAAGTGGAGGACATCATCTAACGGCAGTACAAAGATAGCACATTTACAAAAATGGAATGATCACAAGGTCACATTAAGATCTAATCAGTTCATCCTTTTATTCAAACAGACATCTGTGCAGTTTGATTAAATCTTTTCAAAAGTCTTAGATTGTTTTCATGAGAATGGGCTGAATGGGCAGATAACCCAAAACCATAATGGCATTAGAACCTTCAGGTAGAAAGCAACATGTTAGCAGTTTACTCTTCATTTTAACACAACATTAAATTTCCACACTAAAGATAAGGAGACGTCTCACTGATCTCTATACTATCTCTATATTGTTTTAAATTACTGCCTGTGGTGTGGTGGTGTGAGAAAAAAAACAGACTGATTCTGTGATCAATTAGAATTAAATCAAGCATAGTAGTGAATGTTCTGCACGGCCCAGCAGAGGAGTGATCAGTAACTAGTTTTACACACATTGATGTGGTCTGAAAAGAAAAACACAACTTTGTGGACAGGCTGCAGGTCGAGCAGATTCTGCCGTCCCACTCATTCCACTTTTTCCTCTTGAGGGCTCTAGGAAATCGATAGCTCAGAAAGAGCAAATATTACACCTGGACATAGGAAGTAGCATTATTTACACAGGCCAAGTCCCTGCCTCTCTCTCCGCCTACTGTTGTTCAGCTCATAGTGAGTCATCAAAATACCAAAGTGATGCAGACAGGCAGGTGTATGAAGGATGGAAATGCCACTTCTCTGGCATATTAGATGTTGTCCACCATCCGTCATCAAGAGCCATAAATGTGATGCTGATAAGGGTCATAGATCATGTATTTAAGTGATCAATACAGAAAGATGGACCAGGTTGTGTGTGTTCATGATTATACATTATCATCATCTTTATATAATTAAATGTCTGTTTTTTTCTCTGTGTCCATCACTGAAATCAAACAGCAGTGACTCAACTTCCAGGAACTGACAGTTCCTGATAGCCAACATTAAGAGTGTTGTTCTTCACACCAGTGAGAAAAATGTGCCTTTCTATTGCTGCTCCAAAAATGACTCACTTACAAAAACCAAATACAATCACTCTGTGTGCACTAAATAAGAAATGTGGAAGGAAACATGACATTCAGAAAGGGTCTAATTTCAGTGTAAACTGATCAAAATATGAAGGGAAAGTTGGCTTGAGAGCAAAGGTAGCAATTACACTACCTGAGTGTTCATTGCACAGAGGCAGTTTGAGCTACATTAACATGCCGGCAAAGCAACATGCTCACAAAGACAATATTAAAATGCTACTGATGAGCAAGTGTAATGTTTCATCAATTCTACATTTGCTGTTTGCACATATGTAACATACATTTTTTCCAGTGGCCGACGCAGTTAACGTACATATTACAGTGCTAGTCAACATCAAGATCTAATTCTGCTGCTTACTGTTTGGTCTCCCAGGGAGACTTGGGCATGTAAATAATGTGCTGATTTACACATTTCCACTTCAAACCATGATGTTAATCAGCATTGTAGCAACAGCAAGACGTTCTCTTATTTGTTGTATTTGAATAAACAATTATAATAAATAAATAAAAGAGAATGTGTAACTGCTTCACAAGAACAGTGTAATGGATGTCAAACGTATATAACGTGTATTGCACTGTGTCAGTGTCATGTTCTCCTCCAGCCCTCATGTGTCTTTCTATCTTTGTTCCTCCCTCACCTTAACCACTCCAGCTGTTTCTTATTAGCGATCAGTCCTCTCACTATTTAAGCCTCTACACCTCCTCAATTCCTTTGTCAGTTCATACACAACTTGCCATGCTACCAGCCACCGTGGTCCTCACCTGTCATGTAAGTTGGTTTTGGGTTCAGTTTCTACTTTCTCCCTTCTGTCTTTCACTCTCTCTTGGTCTTCCTGCTCTCTCTATCCTTCCATTTCCATTTAAAGTCTGTCTTTCTGTTCAGTATTGCCATTTTGCCTCTTGCTAAGAGTGATTTTTCTGTTCCCCACTGCTTTCTGTGTTAATTTACAATAAAGGTCCTTTGTTTGATGCCTCTTTTGTCTCTGATTTCCATTTCGTACATGTAAATGACACACTGTTGTACTTTTCAAGAGCTGACTTACATTCTTTTAACCAAAAACTAACAAAAATAGTCTAAATGGGCTTTGTCTGAAAAAAATGTTTTCACCTTTTTATTTTTATCTTTACAAACACTAGCTTTACCAAATTCCTACATTTTGCATGAGAAAAGCAAGATTGAGGCATCTCTGGCTTTAAGTGTGTACTGACAACATTGTTACATCGAGTCCAATCTATGACTTCCATGTCCACCTGGTCCTCCATCAGTCTTCACTCTCACGCTACTTTAAACTGGACAGAAAACTACTTTTAAGTACAAAAGCCCACACAGAGCCTGGATACAGCCGCAGCACAAATCTAAATTGTTTGTGCCTCTACTGTGCTTTCCTAACAGCTGCAGGAATAAATTAACTGTCAGTCGTCCAAGATAAATGGCTGCTTTTCCAAGATGGGGTGTGGGATCCATGGCAACAGCTCTACCACCTTTTAAAATGCTGCTGTGTTTTCAGGTATGATTTACCAATCTGGGCTCAGCCTTCGATCCATTACACTTTAATTAAATTCTAACAGAATGTATGAAAATATGCCCAATCCAGCTATGCTGCTACAAATGGGCCTGTCATTTATGTAGATATGAATGCAAATGCAAAACAACTACTGGCAACAGAGAGAAAACTGCTGTTATAAATCTATCTACATTTCTGGTAGAAACAGTTTTACTTTCAACTCCATGACAAAACAGTTTTCATTACAACATACATATAGTTAAGTGTCAAATAGCTACTAAAGAAAGTTCTCTGAGAGTTTTACAAGAGAATCAGTGTAACTCTCATGTCTGTGCATCGAAGGATGGTTAGTATAGCTCGACTTAAAGGTTGTTCTGCAGGGAGAATCAGCTAGCCTGGCTCTGGCCCACCCTCAAACATATTGTGTTCTAATAATCTCACACAAACTAAAATGAAAGAATGGCTGTTTGTGGAGTTTAGACATGGAATTATTTAATTTTATTTAATAGTTTATGCATCTGCACAGCACTTCAGTTTTGCTAAGTTATGTAATTTATCTGCTGCAAACGCTGCAGGACATTGTTTAATGACCATCTCATATACTATTATGTGCCTGTTGTGAACAGTAATTAAATTAAACCTTCAGAGTTTCCTCTGAGATAAGCTAATTGAACATCCTTTGACTTTTTTGATTTGTTTTAATCTTTGAAAATGTTACGAGGTAAAGCAAATAAAGTCTAGAATTCTACTCAGAAAAATGTGATGGTGGATAAAAATGTAATTACATGGTAGCAAAACTCCTCTTATATTCAGTGCCTTGACACTGCAGACCTTTTAGAGAGTCCAAAACAAAAGAAGCTATCACAGCCTACAATGGGTGCTGCACCATCCAATATTATATAGCCCCGCACTGTCAGAGTCCAATAAGGCAAGGGGTATACTGCCTTGAACATATTGAATGAACTATCTTAACTTATTAAGTATACATTTATTCATCCACTCATCCATATACAGGTCCTTCTCAAAAAATTAGCATATTGTGATAAAGTTCATTATTTTCTGTAATTTACTGATAAACATTA
>JAUMTR010000016.1:3117472-3191441 GCA_032270685.1 Microctenopoma stevenorrisi
GGTTTTCATGAGCTGTATGCCACAATCATCAATATTAAAACAATGAAAGGCCCTGAACTACTTCAATTGTGTGTAATACATCTAAAATATACGACAGTCTAATGTTTATCAATAAATTACAGTAAATAATGAACTTTATCACAATATGCTAATTTTTTAGAAGGACCTGTATACAAGACAGCGCACTAAATAACAAATGAGGGATTTCAGGCACAAACCTTATTAGTTTTAATACGACTTCGTCTGAACATCACTCTTTACATTAATGCAACCATAATATGAAAACACAGAAAGAATTTGATTTGTACTCGAAACAGGTGCTTTACCCCCGGAAGGACATAAATACAGCGGAATAAAAGCGAACCGAGCTGGGAGTGTGGAAGATTGGATATAGAGTGAATGAATAAATTTATATTTTAGAAGTTACGATGGGTTTATGCAGTACATTCAACTCAATGTACCTCTTGGCAGGTTTATATAATATTGGATAGTGCAGCACATGTCTGCCTTTTTTAGGTTTACTTTGCAACATCTGCAAAGAAAATGACCACTGCTGCTCCCATTGTCCTGATAAGTTGAGAAGCTTAAAACGCAGATACAATACAGTTCCACTGGGACATTTTTAAATTCACAAGGCGATCAGCTAGATGTTTCTTCTGAGACGAGCCATCAAAGTAAAGGAGAGCACAATAACCAAAGAACAACGTTGCTTTTTGTGTTAGCTCTTTTGAAAGTAGCTCAGTTTAATCTGCTCTCGATTATGCTGTCCATGTGTTTCCATGGCTCTTTGCTAAAGGGTTTTAATCTGTAACAACCAAACAAATCTGCGTATCTTCCAATCCAGGAATTACATTGAGTTGCTTCAACAATGGACCGAAAGTTGTTGTGTTGTTTTTCACGTTAGGACAGTCGAACGAAACTTATGGACATTGAATGGGCCGGTGGTAAAGACTGAGTCATGTGCTAGGAACCTCTGACTCTACTTTATGTTTAACACCTGTTGAGACCCACACAAAGGAAGGGAATATGAATATGGACAATTCCATTTGTTTGTTTGTATGTGGCTCCCATTTTATGTGGAATAATTGTTTCAAGGACTTTGAGAACCATTAGAGGCCAGTAATGTGGGCGCCACGTTTAATTGAAGTTCTTATTAGACTTTGTTGTTTTCTAATATTGTCTTATATTTCCACAATTTATTAATATTTTCCTAAATTAACGCTGTGTTTGAGTCAAGCTTATGATAATTTCGCAATTGCTTTGCATAAGATAAAGAAACCTTTTAACAATGACCGCTACAGTACATTTTCTCCGGAAACGTAAGGGAGAGTAAGTGTGGGAGGGGCAGAGTTGAGCGACACAGTTTTCTGACCGTGTCATGTAGGGAGCTGTCTGTGGACCATTTTGTGGATGCTGGATATTTATGTGGACATTTCTGTGGAATATTTTTTGTTCTTTAACGTTTTGTCTGTATATATTTGAAGAAGTGAAAATTAAGAACTGTTTTCAGCTAAAATGAGGATTCCGCGTGTGCTTCCTGCATAGGATAACAGGGTAACACGTGTAAGTGTTACCCTGTTACCCCTGTTGTGTCAGGCATGACACTTAACTTAACCTCTTTTTTAATGCTCTCTGTCTGTTAAGTCCTCAGTCCGTGTGGTGTCATATCAGCGTGGAGGACACCGGAGGTGTTCACATATAGTATAGACTGTAGGTCACCTGAACATTGGAACTGCATCTTATCAGTTAAGCTTTGGAGAAGAAGTTTTTCCACTACACTTTCTCCTGCACTCAATTATTAATCCAGGGAAATGACAAGTTCATTACTTACATCAGAACAGGGACAAATCTCACATGACACTCTCCTTATCTTCAGCTCCACCTGGAAACAATCCCTGAACGTGAACTACACGGCTTGCCAAAGGCAAAATATTTGAACTATGACCAGGTCACGCTTCTTTGCAGCTACTCCACGTTAGTAGACTGACAGTTGAAAAAGCACCTCGGGACATGCTCAAGCCAAGCTCTGTCCCAAAGGCCCCCAGGCCTGTGTGTTATCATGTGGCAGCAGCATATTCATTAAAGTTTCATTGTGTCTTGGAGTAAGCTCGATGAGCACTTTTAGCTGCCTGTGTACATACCACTACTGACTACAACTGCAAACATTTGTCATCTTTCATCTCCTCTTGATTGTCATCCTTCTTTCCCCTTCTGCCATTTCTGCTCTAGCAGAACACTTGTTAAAGGACAAACGGGAAGACAGAGGAGTGCAGTTCAGGAGGAAATAGTGAAGGTCAGAATTGGTTGTCTTGGTCACCTACCAAAATGTAGGTATATCATATGACATCAAAGTCTGCCTAAAGACTCAAACTAACACTGAGTGAACTGGTAGAAGCTCAGCTCAGAGTGGCTGTAGAAGCTAAAAACACATGTCTGACTACGGACTTCGTTTGATGTCAAATGATTCAGCATTAAAGACAAGGCAAATTGGGCAGATTGCCACACTAGCAGCCAGCCAACGCTAACCCAACACATGTTTACCTCAAACTTTGGGCCTCTGACTATACGACACATGGACACCCAACTTCACAAAAGTGTTGTCCATTAAGTCCGGCCTCTCTTTTAGTGGTGTGAGTACATGAGTGCCTCAATCCAGCCATAAAGAAGTAATCAGCTTGATTATTCTAACCACAGGGAGCAGATCAAAGTGCCTTCAAAGGAACAGCGTCTAGTTCTGCACTAAATCAGTCTTTAAACAAGTGTTCTGCTTGAAACTGCGCAGAGTTTGCTCACTACAAGGTGGTTGGATTTCATCTCTTGTTTACGCTGGTCACCAGGGAGAGAATATGAAAATAATTATCATGATTACTCTGTGCCCACACTAACTGGCATGGTCTCTATAAACCTCAACTTATCAAATCATCCCTGCTGAAATTAGAGGCACTCCCCTTGCTTGCAGCTACAGAAACAAATAGTTTAAATAATCAACAAACCACACTGTTATCACTCTACCTCAAGTACTCAACGGGGAAATAAGCATTCAGCAATGGGCTGAGGTTCATCCCGGCCCTCTTTCTTCCCCTTGGTCAACACGTAGTTTGTTTTTGTTCAGGGAGGGTGAGAAAGAGATGTGGCAGATAACGAGTGAGAATTGGATGGAAAGCGAGACAAACAGAGAGGTGAAGGAGCTGTTAATTGGAGGGTGTAACGTGTCCCATAGATGTTGTTGTGGGTGGTGGGAGGGGAAAGCAGGTCTGTCACTTTGTGAATGTTCAACATCCAATGTGAGGCTAATCCTCAGGCAGCAGCAGTGAGACCTCCCCCAGACGAGTGGTGGCTGTGGGAGGTAAGGGGAGGAGGAGAGATAAGAGATGGAGTTGGGAGGTGGTGTGGCACATGGCCTGTTACCATGGCAATGAGCCCCATGTCGACCTGCACAACATAAATTAATTCCAATTCTTACAGTTTGACACAGAAATTCTTCTACTCCCCCCTCCGTGGCTTCTCTCAGTTGCCCATGTCTGTCATCCCCGACCTCTCACCTGCTTTCTGAGTCTGAATCACGCAGCCAAATAATAAGAACAAAAACGCTTTGAGATGTTCTATTTACTGTAAGCTGAATGTGAGATAACTCTTAGTCATAGCTTGCACTTGTATTCATAATGTGTTGACCTATGCCGCTGGCAGAAACTCATTTTGGGACTTAATAAAACGTGCTGACATGATTTCCAGTCAATTTCCAAATGCAGCTTGAGGTGTCTTACCAGTTGTTGGCTGTGGTTTACGGTGGTGAGAGACGGGACAAAGGCATAGACAAACAGGCCAACATCACCTTTGTTCCTTGGCAGCTTGTATCAACACTTTTGTTGGTAAGACTACTGTAAATCAGGTTGTAAGTGCAGAACAACAGCAGCACAACAAGGAGACGGTGGCTTGGGAATGAAATCTTGTTCCCAGAGTTTAGAAAATACCACAAATCTTTGCAGTCTGCGTCAGTTGGGGAGTATTTTAGCATGTTTCAGCAAATTGCTTTGGGTTAGCCTGCTTTGCTGGTTTTGTCCACTGTTAGACTTCATGACATGGTTCATTCAAGAAAATGAACATGGATCAGGGTGAACGTTGTCAGACAATTCGCTTCCACTCAAAAACATCAGTGCCAATCTGACAAAGTTCCAACCAAACACGTCCATATACATCATCATATTCATAATCGTCTGAGAAAGAGACAAATTGGAGGAGTTGGCAGGCTCAAATGTTTGCAGACAAATCATTGTAATTTGTCTTGAGTTGTGTTTTGTTTTGTGCAGATTATTAAACATTTTACAGAATGCATTCCTACATTTGCTAACACAAGTAAAAGTCTGCTACATATTTTTTGTGTTTAGCTTAAATCTCTTATCTGTGGAACATTTACTGTGTGAGGTAAATCCAGTATGATGGGCCTGTGGAAAGTCTGGTGTCTGTTGTATATTATTCTTTAGATTATCTTTCTTTGTATGTATAGTGTATGTCTATGTACTGATTATTTGAAACCTCTGGAGGAGTTTGGCCATGTGAAAATGAATAGTGTAGGTTTACTTCTTTGTCACACATGAATGGAACACGCGAAACCTGGTTCAGCGTGTACTTTGGTGCAACAGTGCAGTGATTTGAAAAGGTGTCCTGATCAATTCTATATGTCAATAATGTCAATACTGACCTTTTTTCAAATGCACTCCTTTGTTATTTTTTTCTAATCACTTGGTTACATGAAGTTGGAAAGTGGATTTGTTTTGTGGACTTCGTTTCAAGTCTCGCTGTGTTCATTTATAAGCGAATGCCTGACCAGTGAGAGCCAGCTACGCAGGGAGCACAGTGAAATTGGAAAAAAAAAGAGAAGCAAGTGACAGACTACGTCTCACAATCACAAACGCTTAATAGATTCTCACGATTGGTTTTGCTGCATTGCAGCAGTGGTTCCCTCATGGCCCCTCTCCCTGGAAAGGAGGAAGAGTTGAAAAAAATAAACATGGCAGTTCTGCCACTCAACAAGCTTACCTCTAAGTTGGTTTTCATTCTTAAATAGTTTGATAGTAGAATACTGTAATTTCTATTTTTTGCTCATCGGTCTATTCCCATATCCACCTATCTTTTTCTATTGACTGTTATTACAATCCATAATTTTTTCGTTTTGGTTTTCCTTTGCCACATTTTTCTATTAATACCGTGGATATTCTCCCTGGCATTTCATTTCTTTGACCAGATCAAAGCAGTTTATTAGCCTCTGTGTCATCACAGACATCAAATCCAAAAACATCTATATTACTTCGTGGACGTTGTCTGTTTCTTCATGATAAGACAGTTTTTCCAAGTCTCTCATTTTGTATATTTCAGCTAATCCCTGTAGGCATGTGTGAGACGGCTGAGCGAGGAGGCGTGATCATGGATCAGAGTATTGACTATCCCTCCTGCAGAGGTCAAACCTTTTCACACAATAGTGTAGTCCTCATGACAGTATGTCAGGGAGGGTGAGAAAGACAAAATGACAATTGCCCTTTAGAGTAATGAATTCTTATTTTCATACACTTTCCATTAGAGATCACAGTAAGTGTATTCTAGCAGCATTGAACAATGACATTTCTCAGAACACACTGGAAGAAAATTAGATTTATTGTGTGTTTATACTTCCAAGAGCAATTCATTAAATCAATCAGCTCTGTCCTGTTTTTTCAAGCTACACTAATAGATACATAGAGATATGCCCTTGCATGTGCCTTTGTGTAATTGAATTGTGTTTGGGGCTTTAGTTTTAAAGAATTAATCAGGTATCAAAAAAAATCAAAATAAAATTCTACAATGAAGCAAAAATGGTGTGTGTGGCAAAACAAAATTAAGAAAATATATCTAAGAAAAAAAGGGGGTCAGCCTTGATGAAAAACATCTGCTGACAGAGTCTGGATGACAGAGTCTTGAGGAACAGCTCTCCACTGTGAGATAGCTAAAGAAATGCTGCATAGAAGAAGTAGTAAACAGCTGTACCTGCTTCCTCTCTGTGCAGGTGTATAAAAGTTAAGGATCCCCTAAAACAGCCACAGCCTCTGTGGTAAGTGTTGGATCTGTGCTGTCACGATGCTGCAAACAGTTTTGCCATTAAGTTAGAGGAAAGCAGACTGAGTCAGATAATTTGAAGCAGCTTAGTCCTCTGGGATTTGAGTGGAATAGTCTTGTTATATAGCAGAAAAAGTTGCCCAGTGGGTAAGGGGTATGTCACTTACATAAAAGGCTATTAGTTTGTTGAGCAGCTAGAAGTAACACTTGAAGTGCTAACATTAAATAATCCACTTCATTATACATAGTCCATCAGACCTCCCACCAGGTGTGTCTTGAGCTGGACACCTAGCGCTATTCGCTTTGGACAAAAGTAAAGCAAAGGTTACAGACTGGTGCAATGACACCGCAGTGATTTTCCTATTCGTATCCGTCATTCCCACCTCTCAGCTCGACCACCTCCATTTCCACTTGCCATGACTAATCACCCGTTTGTTAATAGGAAACATTGCGATATATGCACAACAGTTCTGTTCTGCTATGACAGCAGCACAACTCCCAGAACAGGGCTCTATTTTGTCACGGATGCTCTTGAACCCTGGAGATCAGTGAGGCGAATCAGCCATTAGGTTTGCGTTTATTGAGAATTTGTCTGGGGGATTAGTGTACGATAAACAGTTTCACTGACAGCACCTTAAATTACCACAGGGGCTGCTGACCCCAGACAGACAAATTAAAACAGATGTACAGGGTGCCCAGTGAAGCTCTGAACAAATCAAACATCACTTAACAACACTAATACCACGGTGCTGCTTTAGTGCACGTCTAATAACTGTGCTACCTCAGTACTTTGTGACGGGACAGAAAAACCCTGTTTCCTGCTGCATTTGGATATACGTTGGTATGAAAATATGTTCAGGAGACACTTCGACACGTCATACGAGGATAAGCAGGTGTTCAAGTGTTGGAACATAGTTTTTAATTATTTTTTTTCATTTATTATTGTTATTTTTTGCTTTAAGTGTTAAGTTGTAATGCTTTACGGTGGTTGAGGAGGAAAACCATAAGTCTTATTAGACTGTCTTTGCTTGCATCCCTAAGCTCCTGCACTGCGGTATTTCCTCGCTGCTGAACCAAGTCACAGAAATACAATAAACAGATTAATTGACTGGTTCAGTGAAATGGTAGCCGCAAAATATTTCATAATACTGTCTTGGAAATGTTCGTAGCTACAGTCTGAGAGAAACAAGCATCAAATTTAACACTCAGTCCTCCACAGTTGCGCTGAATGTTCCAGCTTTACCAAGCCGTTTCCCAGAACAAGCTGATCCTTTTCAAACATGATCACATTTCTATTGCAGCAGATCAACAGGAGTAATTCTTAAACAGACTGACTCTCCAGGATGCACCCGGACTGTTTGGCTGCTAAGTGACTTGTCTTTAAAAATCATTTAATATTAGCGGCTCGTTAAGTGGTCGCTGTTTTTCCACAGATTAATGGCACAAACTGCAGAAACAGATTCCCCAGCTAGGCCTCTGCCGATTAATGCCCTCTCCTATCCTGCCTGTGGGGTTAGCTGAGAGGCAGACAGCGATTAGTCACTGGATGCAGTACAATTTATGACAGCCCCTCATTTTCATGTCAGCTCAGTGACTGTGTGTGCAGCATTAAGACACACTTTGAATATCTTGTTGGTTAATCAGCTTGATGTGAACATGTTGGGTTTGCAGACCGTTCGGATTCCAGTCAAAGACATGTATATGCATGATTTATTTCCAGTTTTGCATATCTAAATAGAAATGTACAGCATTTAACTTTAAACCTGAACCCTGGAGCCGGCTGCGATACAAAAGGCCACTGTTCACAGTGTAGGTGGATTAAAATCGTACTGCAGCATGTAATGAAGTACCATAATGGAATTATGAGAGGCTTTGGCACTTGTTAATTCAGGCCATTACCACATGGCCCCACCTACGTTCTTTCAGCTGATAGGCCCTGGCCCTTATTCAGGCTTCACACACTCATCTGGACTTCGCCTCACTAAAATAACCATCCGCCTCATCGCTCTGCTGCACATTTCACTGATGCCCACAACAGCACTTGATGTTATGGACCCTAATGATGATTTATTGTGTGGCAGAGGCCATCCTGTTCTGACCTACTAAGCCAAAACACTGTAACTATGAAAAATAAGTCATAATTTAACTCCATCTATCAAATTCCTGCTCTGTGGTACAGTAGAATATATGGCTTTACTACTATAGGCTGCTGTGCACAGACATTTGAACATGTCTTTAACATTTAGATGCACTGAGGCAGATGGTTGACTAAATAGTGTATAAAGATAAAAAAATCTCCAACCTTTGTCTGACACCATCCCTCCCACATGATGTAAACACAGCGCCACATCACAGCTGAAGCCTTACGGGAGATTTAAGAAATCACAGTTGTCCAAAAGCTCTTTTGTGATTTTCAGGTGTCTGCTTGCTTTTCGTGCCATCTCCCATAAAACCCAAACTGGCACTATATGACTGAGTGTGAACAGCATTTTACTACATTCTTGCCATGACATGAATGAAACTTGCCAAACTTTACATTTACAGCTTCCTATCGGGCATATTCTTCATTCAAAGTAGTTGTAAAGTTGGGTATAAATAGAAATCAGACACTGTTAAGTGTTACATTGTTGATGGTTTGGTTCTTCTTCTACTTCCCTTTTTGAATGACGAATACAGACTACTGCCACCTGCTGGTGTGGAGAGATATTTCCTTGCATCACCGACAGAAGGCAATACAACAGTCAGCTTGATGCTCCTCTGCCCTACAGGCTTCTCAGGCCAATTTATGGAGAAAATATTTTGACATCTAGTTTATATTTCTCTTTGAAATACCTAGATACAACCAAAAAAAACATTTACCTCTTGGTACAGAGCCCTAAATTATCTGTCCACACTTTTATTTAAATGTCCACATTCTTTTAATCCACAAGTATCTTCAGATTTCTAAAAATGTAGTCAAGTCTCTGAGTACTACTGAGAGCATAATCGTGACTAAACTGAAATCTAAGCACAATATATGGTGTAAACAGACTCAACAAAAACACAGATATGAAAACTGTCTTGCCATGTTTGACTTCAGCATAGCTGTCCTGGTCACCCACCTCTCCTAGCAGTGACTCACTGGTTGATTCAGGATGTGTCATCAGTCAACGACAACCCTGCTTATTCAACCAAGCATTCAGCCAGGTCCCCTGTCCAGTCAATGCCAATTTAATTACAGCTTTACAGGAGCAGGAAAAACAATATGGCAAAGTTGTGTCATAACACTCGACTGCAAAATCCTCTTATTGCTTCCGTTCTGCCTGCTAACCTTCATTTTGCATTGTGCCAAAGTAGAGATTACAGTGTGCATGAGTAAAACTGCCGTGGGATATATTCCTGGTCTTCCCAAATAGTCCACTTTGGGCAAGAAAAATCAAGTGTGATTCAACAACTTTAAATTCAGGAACCCCTACTGAACTCTATTTTTATCCTTGTCCACTACAGACTTTTTAACCAGAGCTGCTTTCCATGGTTTTTCATTTGATAACAAATTCAGCATATCACACACTTGATAAACGTCCATAAAATGCCGTTTGGAGGATCAAAGGTGTATCTTTCTGGTCACTTTGATAGTATTACAGCTCAACAGAGAAGTCAGTGATGTGGAGAGACAATGGATATTCCAGTGTATTTTTAGTGTTCGAGTCGATCGTCCGATTCTGCCACTGTGGCCCAGTGATTGCTATTGATCTGAAAAAGGCAGAAAACGCAAGTGAGCGAGGATACATACAGTGCTGTAATGTGTGCGAAAAGCAAACTCTGAGCTTAAGCCCTGTTTGCTTTTGGAAAGATGCTGCAGTCTGCTGCAGACAGTTTGATACCACAGCTCCTCCTTTGATAATAACACAAAGATGCACCAGCTACAGAACTGAAACACTGTCAACAATCTCATGATATAAACAGATACCTTAAGGCCTCAGTGTGTTCTCGATATGAAAGTGGAATGAAGATAAAGCTAGAGTGTTTTCTTTGCACAGCGAAACCAAGCCTTTATTTTGATGTTTCAGGATATTTTCTGCTTTTTAATCTCAGAGTTTCACTCATTTTTATCGTCTTCTTTATAGTCAAAAACCCTGAGCTAAAGAAGAGTCAGAAATTCAAAGATGTGTAATAACTACTTATAACTGTCTTGCTAACTGTTGAAATATTGAAGACATATCAGCTGATGCCCATTCATTATTCTCTTGCTTTTCCGTAATAAGCTTTCTAAGTATAGGTCTTCATGCGTCTTCCTACACAGAGGAGCCGTGCAAATGATTCAGGAGGCAGAAAGGGGGAGGAAACTGTGTATGCTGCATCTTAAAGTTCTCTCCATGAGCATAATAATGTCACTTGGACTCACACTGGGATAATGCGCATCTTCCACTTGCTAATGAACATTAACAAATGTGTCTGTGCCTAATCCCTCTAATTTTGGTGTTGGGTAGGAAATTAAAAACACAGGAATGTAAATCAGCGCCAGGTTTCCTTTGTGATATTGTTTTAAACCTTGGATGCCTGGTTTATGCTATGAGCTCCTAATTTCCCTTAAGTGAATCATACAGTGAAGCTTTTGCGAGTAATTTTGTAAGAACTTCTGACTTCAGAGGAGTCTTTGAAGTCTCCTCACTCTTTCTAAAGCTGTACTGTGTGTTTCATGTTACACAGAGAAGCAGCAGATACAGAGTTTCAAGAAACCAAATATTAAATCTAGTACAAAAGGGAAAAGAAAATTAACTTTCTCCTGTACGCTAAAGCCCTGATCTCCATTATGAGCGCTGAATCAGGATGTTACAGAACAATGTTGTCCTGAGACAACAGATGGAAAGTGAAAAATGTTCATGAAAAGTCAACTATGAACTGTTTAGCTGCCTCGCTTCTATTAAGAAGCAGGATTGATTCTGCACACAGTATACTTGCTCTTGCTACCAGAGAAAAGGTTTTAGGGGGAGAACAAGCTAGAACAATGTGCTTGCTGAACATCCTGCTATCAAATATAACAAGCTTGGCTTAAGTGTCATTACTGTACTAAATCACTCAAATTCGTCTCCACTCTGACGCAGTAATACTCAGGACCAGTATCAGCAACAGTAGAACTGCTAGTAGAGCTTCCTTTCTATCCCAACAAATACTCTCTAATATTCCAAAGCTTGGCCGGCCTGATGTTCCTGGGCATAAGATGGGATTGGGTGATCCCTGCCCAGGGGATGAGATAAGCACTCGGTTATTATTACCAACACCATTATGTTGATTTAAAGGTCACACATAGTCACATTTAACCAAAATGTGTTCCTGGCCTAAAGTGCATCAGAATACCCTGCTCAGCTCCTCATTTGAGTCATCAGAAACATTTTATCAAATGTTACTGTTAGATATCTATGGGAGAGTGTGACGACCAATTATTGCTGCACAAGTCAAATTAATCAAATCCATTATATGAGATATCAGATGTTTTACATTGGTTAACTGCAGCCACCGGAATATTTCTAAATCCAAAATGAACATAGGTCTAATCGACCTACAGTAAGTAAGGAGACCCTTACGCTCAATTCTCGATAAAAGTCAGGTTCAAACTGCCTTGAGTTATGTCACATGTCTGATCATAATTACATTTTGAAATGTGGCAAATATAGTCGGTAACGCACTCGAGTGCAGTGTGACTAAAACATCTTTGTGGGTAATCAATAGTATACAAGCTTAGATGAAATGTTCTTCCAGTAACATGCGATGGGAATTTAATAAATACAGCAGATTGAATATTAAATTGTTTGAATAGTTGATAAATTGACATGTATGAACAATACATTAAGAGAATTTTGGTTTGTTGGAATAAAACAGAGATTACCAGTGTTGTTACCAGTCAATATAATCTAATATCTATATTTGTGTGCAGATTAAGCCCTGCAACAAATCAGTAGACGAAATGGGCAAATACAGCTCAGACACAACCAGCAATGACAATGTCATTATCAACCAAAACAAAAAAAGAAAAGAAAATCCAACGCCCCCATCCTTCACAGGCTGTGCATGATTAAAAAGGCAGATTGAATGTGTAGCGTCTAAAGCCAATTATTTTTGGAAAGCCTTACCATGGCATTGTTTCTTTTTTATTTGTGCCTGCCTCTCTGCCAGCTGAGGCACCTTTTTTATTGAAATATGCTTCCTGAAGAACATCAGAGATTATTGGTGCTAACATAAAGGGAATGCTGTATGCTAGTTGTAAAAGAAAAGTCCCAATTACCTCTGAGAAACACTGCATTTTAAACTATCATGTAGTTCCTACCTTTTCCTCCTTTACAAAGGCAACAGAAACACGGGGTTAAACTGCTCAGTAGAGTTTAGGATACTGGCAACATTTAGGAACAGCGCAGCATTACCTTTGATCTATTTTGGCTTGAGAATATAAAGAATCTATTTGCTTCACATTTAAGGAGCTGCTGATGGCAGGTAAACGCGAAAACGCGTAAACACGATGGTAGCATCATTATAACATGAGCTGAGGTGTCTTCAGGTGTCTGTGGCCACTGTAACAAGTAATGTTCCAATCAGTTTAGCATCTCTCCTATCTGCTGGATGTGGAAACCAGTTTAACTTTTAAGTTATAAGTTATATTATGTTTGATACTAATGGCTTTTCAGCTACCACTCTGGTCTCAACATTGATGTCACCCACTTTTTATGAAAACATGGAAAAGTGGCAAAATTTTCCCTGTTTGTCACAGTAATGCATGTTGACGTATGTTTTTCTGACTCGTGTAAACATGAAAACCATAATTTGTATGTTGTTATTCTATTTAATTCCATTTTGAAACTAGTCCCACAGAACTGCTTGAGAATATCCCGCTCACACGTGAACACATTTAACAGTAACATCAGAACAAAACAGCTGTAAAACATGCTCAACTCATTTACCTTGACTGAATATGCCTATTCATCCAACAGGAACAAACAGCATATTGTATCAATACAACCAGAGTAAAACACTTTTCAATCAACTGTATATAACTGTTAATCGCAAAGTCCATGTGTTTAATAAAGTAGGAAATATCTAAATACTAGTATAATAAATATAGCAATGAATAAATAAATGGGGATTAACTGTTTGTATAAACTCACATACTGTTAATGATGTGGTCAAATATCTTTTTTGTTGCTCAGTGGGCATACAAGTAAACTCTGCTGTGCCAGGGTGTATGTACATTCTGGAAACATGCTCAAATTGCCATTAAAATGGAAAGTAACCAGAACTACACAGAAAAATGGTCAGAGAGTAGATTCTCATGAACGTGTCAGCAACACAGTGAGAAAGAGAAAACATGTTTCCGTGTATCACCTTGACTCAGTTAGCAGTGGTCATTTGTAGGGGTGGGGTCGGTGAAGCTGTTTGGTCTTGGCTCTCTTTGAGAGGCCGACCCGGATCGGACGTGCGCATGTTCTCAGTGGTTCCAGTCTCTTGTGCTGCACTGGTGGCCCTGCACAATAAAACACAAAATAAAGCTTTGCATAGATTCATTCTTTTTTTTTTCTCAGGCTTTTCTTTATTGTTAGCAAAAACTGTCAGACATTCTACTTTTTATGGCACTTTTTATTTTTGTCACAGTTGACAGGAGTGAAATAATGCTCCTCAGTGTGAGGAGAAAGCAGCCGTGCTTTTAGAGAGCTCAAACTGACAAGGTGAACACGCTGCATCTCTAGGTGGGCATGTGGTTAGACTGATTCTTGTTTTAAATATTCAGAAGACAGCCCCAGCACACACACTGTGGTTCATCATTTAATGAGCAAGACTTGGCGAACCATGTTTAGGGGATACATGTTGTTCTCTTTTGTGTTTATTTATTATGTGGTTGTTTAATGTCACTCTATGGTGAAAAATAAATTCAAAATGAAACAGAGTTATTGTTCAATTACCAAAATAGCAATATGTGGCCAATACAACCAACAGTTACAAATGTCTGCAGAGATTAAAATGCATTAGCAGCTTCCTTTCATTCATTATCTAAAGACAATCTCCCCGTTTTACCAATAAAATGCTCAGAGGCTTTTAGCCTTTGTCTGTCATGACAACCTGAAACTCACTGAAGCTCAGTTGTTCCAACAAAGGCAGACACGTGAAAGATGGAGAACACATTTTCCTTCTCTGCTCTGTCTCCCGGGGCTCTGAAAGCAACACACTGACAGTCAAAAACAGTCAGGAAGGACTGGCTAATTCACTTTTGTTTGCCTAGCTTTAAACAATATTGCATTCATGGTAGTGTTTGCCACAGCACCTTATTGTGAAAGTAAAGTAAAATGAATATTTGAACAATCATGAGGTGAAGCAGTGAAAAGACACATCAATAAAGTAATTGTATTTCCTCACTGAATTAACCTAGCTGACCGAGGACGGTCTATTCTTTAATGCTGTGGTAAAACAGAGTAAATAATACACAAACAAAACAAAACAATAATAAGCTCCAATTAAATATTAGTAAGTATTTGATTCTTTTTCAAATTTGTTTTCATCATGTTTAGATTCTCTGGCTGTGCAAACAATTCTTTTACTGCCATTATTTTTTTCTTTTTACCAACTATGATTACTTATGCGACTCTATGTTGATGAAGGTACAGTGTTTGACTTGACTAGTAAGAAAATGCATTCTAAACCTCTGTCTCTCAGGCATGTTTCAGGGCACATGTGGCTTCCAAGAGGCACCTCCTGCTCGCCATCCCCGCTGCCAGCGGTAAAGGACATCACTGGATCACCTCTACACATTGCCAGACTGACGTCATCAGCATCATCTAATGACAGAAATTTACCGAAAGATTTTTCTGTCTTCATTGTTTGAACAATCGTGGTAACCAGATCAATAAAAGAATAAGAATTAAATTCAACTAAGCTGACCAATGCATTTACACAGTGTTGTCAGAAACGACTCTAGGTAAGGTGCTTACTGTTATAGCTGTACCTCATGTGGGCTACTAATACCACTAGAAGTGCTCTTTGACCAGTGAATTATGTAACCACTAAATACTACAGTACAGTGAAAATGGATTGGTTTATAGCCGTTACCTGTTAATGTGTTTCTGTGGTGTCCCTCCTCTAAGCTGCTGACATGTTCTTTGCAGTCTGAAGAGTCTGCCTCCAATGGTTCAGCTATATCATGACACTGCTCGGGTGATGTTGCGCTGTCACTTGCAAAATCCCTTATACTGACATCAAAAAATAGGTTCAGCTCTTTTAAGACTATGTCAAACTGCTTTTTCATCTCAAACTCAGGAAACTGGTCCACATCAGAGGCTGTACTCTCAATCCCAGAAGAGGCAGTGGAGGACTTTGACGGCGTATGCAGGTCAGCCTGGATGGGCTCACAGGAATCACATGTCAAATCACATTTAGGCTGCTGCTCTGGCCATTTGGGAGCAATAACATTTGTTGCCGAGACAAAGTTTTGGAGATCTTTGCAGCTTGTATCACTGTTTAAAAATCCATTTGCCACATGTTCTGTGTGACACTCCTTCTCCGCCTCCTCTTCTTCCTCTTCTTCTTGTGCCTGATCATACCTGTCACTCTCAGCCCCTGCCAAGGAGTTAGAAAGGTGCTTCTGGGGTGTTTTTATCAGCTGCTCGGGCAGGCTGGTGAGAAAAGCGTCATCCTCGCCGTCATGATCTGGTGAGAGATGGATCTTTTCAAAAGTATCCATCCCCCCCGGCACCCGGTGGTGGAGAGTGAAGGCATTTGGTCCTGGGGAAAATCTGCCACTACGGTTTAGAGTTGTAGCAGTGCTAACATTTTGTGAATGACTTAAATCGTTTTGACATGGCACAACGGCATCACTCGTTGGAGGAGAAATTGAGGCCACATGGTCATCTGTGTTTTCAGCCATACATGTCTCCGCTCTGAGTAGGTAATCAGTACACGAACTGAGCATGTTTCCTTGTCTGTGTTGGCCAACTAGGGCTAATTTGTTACCACTTGCACTCATGTTGCCCTCTGTCTGTTCACACATACATTCCATAAGTGGCACTTCCATTGTGTCTGTTGTACATCTATTTTGTTGCTGCAAATCAGCCTCTGATTTCCCCCCCATCTCCGAGTTTTCATGCTCATCACTGTTCATTTCTTCTCCAACATCTGTCACTTCTTTTCTTTCCTTTCCTACGGTTGTTTCCAGCATCATGGACATGTCAGCACTATATGAGTGATCAGAAAAACACTCAAATTTCACTTCTTTAACACATGGTGATCCGTCATTACATTCACAGATGTCTCCCTCTATCCAATCACTGATGGAATCACAAGCTGTGTCTTCTTTGTGTAACCCATTTCGATGTAGAAGTTCTTCTTCGGACTCCGCTAGTTTCTGTAATGTCACAAGTTCATCAGTTTTTATTTCTTCAGAACTTGTCATATCGTGTCTTTCTTTTACCATAGTTGACACGTCCATTCTGGAAATTTCAGCCAGAGACTGTTCAGCGACCTGTGTCCTCAGGTAGTCATGGCTAATAGGAAACAAGTCAGATTGATCCTGTTTTTTCAACTGAAGTCCCACAGTACTGTGACTTTCTTGGTATTCATCCTCAGCAGGGGGAAGCTTTGCAGGAGTGCACGGGCTACTGCACTGACAGCTGGTCGCGTTGCGTGCCTCATTTGAAGTGATGGAACAAGCCTGTGGTTCTGTACATGACTGACATGAGTCCTTTTTTTCATCTTTGCACTGATGTGCTGCACGTTGGTGATTAAACTGCCTGATCTGGTGGGGAACTGAAGGCTCCTGTGATGGCCTGACATCAAAACAGAACGGAGGAGGAATTTCCATCTCACAGACTTTTATTGATGGAGATAATTCTACACCTGCACTACTTTCAGGCTTACAGTGTTTCTCTTCAACCTCCCTGTCAGTTTCACTCCAGATTGCAGGGTCAATTACACTGAAAAGGCCTGCACTATTGTCTCCTTCAGCAGGCTCTTGACTGATTTTTGCAGATATTGGAGCCTCTGTTGTGTGATCAGCCATTTCATTCCAAGCTCTGGCGATCATCTTGCCAGCAGGATGCTCTCCTTTTACCCCACAGAGGTCATCAATATCGAGGCTCACATTCTCAGTTGTGGTATTTCTGGCCACATCATAAGGAACCATTGAGCCCTCAGCACACTCAGCAACAGAAAGATTGGTGTTTTTGCTCACACCATTCTCATTAACTGGGCCTTTTGTTTCCCCATCACACACAGTATCTTCATTTTCACAGATTTGCACGTGTAAAAGGATTTTCTCATTTTTTACATTTTCTCCAATGTTTCCTGTGAGTTCCTCTTCAGGCTTTGAGTAGTTTAATTTACAGTGTGCACAGTGACTAGAAGATACAGGAATGTTGCCCTCCTTTTCTTCCTCACTGAAAAAGATATTCTCACTGAATTTGTGCTCATCCAGCTTCTGACTACTCACTTCAACTTCATCATATTGGCTCCAAGTGTCAAGCAGCACATTTTTATGAGAGCTGTCAGACTGACATCTAACCTCTTCATCACTTGAACTGAGGGCAAATGCTTGGATTTGACTGATAGTGTGTTGGACCTGCCTCCCTTCTTTGTCATTTCCAGTAAAAAGGCAGCAACCAACAAGGGCCTCATCTTCAAGTGATTTTCGCAGCCATTCGCAATCAGGATGACTGGACATGTCAGAGCTGGTGTCTTTTGAAGTGTGAGAATCCACTAATGCCTCCTTTACCTCATCTGGCAGGTATGAGCAGAGCTTGTCACTTTCAGTAACTGGAGGCTGCTCACCTTTCCCTAAACGTATGAGGTGTCTTTCAGCAGTGACATAGATGCTGGATGATAGCGTGTCAGTATTATCACTGCCAGAAATAGTCACTTTAGTAATAGGGTTGATAAACAATTTTGTGTCTCGCATTTTCTCGTAAGGTTTTTCGTTTTGAATATCTACCTTTTCTGTTGTGCATAGTAGGAACAAATTATTTTTCATGGTACTTATTGGTGATGGGACGTTAGTGGTTTTCCAAAATGCCAAAACCTCAGAAAGGTCAAACCTGGTTTCCCTATTGTGGTCATTTGTCACTGTACAATGGGTCCTTGGTCGTTTTAGGGAGGGTGGTGAAGTAATCTCTGGCTCTGCTTGCAGACTGTTATTTTCTGAGATTTCATTCATTTTTTTGACCTAAAATTTTGAAAATAGAAACAGCTTAAGTGCATGCACCTGAAATCGACACTGCTCAGATCAATAAGTGTTACACTGTAAAAAAGGAATTCTGTTAGTGTGTTAGTGTTAGTGTTTCCAAAGAATTGCTTCCTTTTCTTATATTCAACTTTTCAGCCTGGAACACTGACTCAGGCTACTTCAAATAAGACTGGTGGACTATGGTCTTGTAAGTCTGTTTTAGTCTATGTTTCTGATGTGCTACAAGAACTCACCTCACCCTAGAACTGTAGCTTAAAACACACAGAAATAATCTCACAGTGGAACTCTGCGGGAAAGGACACAACAACATAACATTCAGTTAGTTGATTTCCTATTGCAGAACAGACTGATTCACACCATGATGGTGATTCACTGTGCAGATAACAGAGATGTAGCGCTGACGCTGATCTGTTGCCTCCCTGCTTCAGCACTCCAGTCTGAACCTGGTGTGCATCAGTGTGGGACAGTGTACAAAATAAACCTCTCTGACAGCAGATGTTTAATTTCTCATTGTAGGAGGAAACAGGTGATAATAATTCGGTCCAAGTGTCAGAGACCAGGTTACTGACATCAAGCCTGTGAAGTATCTGTTACTTGGCAGACCAGTACAGTGCAGGTATTCAATATATATTAGAAATACTAAACTATACTAAATTTGCAGCAACATAACAAAAATACTATAATATAGAGTTGTGTTACCACTTTCATGTATAATTTCTAGCTAACTTGATTTCAAAATTACCTTTCTATTATCATTACCGCTCTGTATTGTTAACACTACAAAGATATTCTCCATAGTAATCTCTTTATTTAATATAACACAAATATCTTAAACTGATATGATGACTGAACTGAGAACTGACTTATGTCAACAGTCTGACATGTTAATATAACCAAGAAAACAGTTTTGTCTTAGCTAGCTGCTAGTATTAGCTCGTGTACTTAGTGTTAGCTCCAGTGATATATAGCTGCAATACAAACATCTTAATACAAATAACCTTCTTTTTACACACACCCTCATTTCTCGTTTGCATTTTAACACAGTATTGCATTGTGTGTGTGATATTTATAATATGGTAAACATAATGACTGGAGATGATGTCAATATGAACCCTATGAACCTCTCATTAGCTTAGCTTAGCAAACTATATTCTACAACTTGAACAGTGACCCATTTATTAAAACTTGCTCAAAACATCTATTATCTGAGATTGTGTTGTTAGCAACATGGCTTAATTCCTTACCGAACTGTCGTTTGTTGCTCCCAAATTACTAACCTACTGATTCAAACTAATACATGTTAGCATTAGCTGCTACATCCAGCATCAGTTTGTCAGGTTGGTTGTTTGTCCAACAAGTGGCGCGAAAATTGTGGCTTAAAAAAACGCGTCGTTTCTGTCAAGTACAAGTAGTGTTTATTTTAGCATTTTTTGTTTGTTTTTATTACATGTAGCACCAATCGAGATAACTCCCGTGCGTCATTTATGGTTGTTTTATTTTTTTATTTATTATGTGTAGCATCATCGTCTGTGGGTGGGTGAGAGGCGCAGGGATGAACCGCTCTCTCTCTCCCTGCCGCTGTCTCCTCCTCTCAGTACGGCGGCAGCAGCAGAGTGCGTTCAGCAGCATCACCCTACGGACCTGCACCTCTCACTTTCTGTCGAGGCTCACTTTTCTCTCGCAGAAACAAACCATACAGACGATACAGAGTCGAGAAAAACGCACCAAAGATATTTTTTCGACGGGAGAGCATTACCAGCCGATTGAATCGCTCGTTTTTCCGCGCTCGCAGGTTTTCTTTTTGACCACTCCAGACATCAGACCGGACTTCTCCCGTCCACTCCGCACTCTCTCAAGGTAGGAAGGATGGATGTTCTGTGCAAACATGCTGAATGGTTTTACGGACACGTTTCTTCTTGTCCGACTGACACCTCGTTTTTTTAAATATATTGTTTTTAACGTGATGCATCGAGGTGCGTCACCGTTTTGGTTCAATAAGGCTAATTTATATATTTACTGATGGGTTAAGTCCTTATTAGTGAGATTCTGATTATTATGACACATTTGTAATTTGTCAGTGTCGTCTCCACAGCTGTGTTATACATTCCTGACGTCATTTGCACGCTCTGCACCTAAAGCCAAGACTTGTCAACATTAGATGAACACGGTTGTGTGTTACTTGAGATTACTCCAACATCCTACACTACCCGTCCCCCCCCCTCTCTCTCTCACACACACACACACACGCACCAGGATTTTGATTCAGAAAAAAAGTGATAAGTGAGACACATCAGCAGACTGCTATGCGTGGATCTGCTGATTGTGATTGTGACGCTGTGTGGGATGGCTTGGTACAGCATGGCTCGATGACGCTACTGTGGTCTGGCTCTGGTCCTCATGTTGTAAGGGGCGCGCGGGCAGTCTCTGTGTGCGCGTGCAGGGGAACAGGTGGAGGCGTGGCGTGTCTGGTTAAACCACATCATCCTCATTTGGGAAGCTACTTTTTATTCTGCAAACCAGTGCAGTCATTGACACGCCTCATCCAACTGCCCCTCTGCACTTACTGTTCCCCCTCCTCTTGTACACACACACACACACACACACGTACAGAAACATGCGCTCACATGTATTTCTAGATGAAGACAACGGGATTACACAGAGATCTGTCAGATTTGCTCGAGGGAAACCTTTGAACTACATTGTTCCTGTCTGATGGAGCCTCGCTGGGCAGGGGCTCGGCCTGCCTCTCAAGGTCGTCCGCTGTTGGCAAATGATGGCAAAGAGACATTGTTATGTAACATCCTGCCGCCTGGCTCGCTGGCAGGTCTGCTGGTTCTACAAGTACTGTAACAAAACTGTTTTAACATTTCTAAATTTGTCCCTACCTGTGTGCTCATGTGTAACTACAGCCAGAATTCTTTCTCTTTGTTTTGGCTCCGACAAGGCCCCAGTAGACGGGAGCACAAAGAGCTATGACTCAGGTTTAGAGTCAGCGTGGTGCCCTGCTCTGCATTGCACTGCAGACTGACCCAGCACGTCTTGTCGCCCGACTCTGTCCGACCTCTGTTGTTTCTCCCGCTAAGTTAAAGCACTGACATTTGCTGATTACCTGCTGTCTGTTTTCCGCCTTTCTCGTAGATCTGAGCAACTGTTGCAAAATATTACCACAAATACAACAAAGAGCAAAGAGGGGCAGGGTGTGTTCTGTGCTAATGAGAGCGTCATCCCTCTGCATTGGTCACTGATCACACTTTGGTTACTTTCATGTCCGTCTTCTTGCATGCAGCCTTCTCACGTTGGTCTGTCATTGTTGATGCGCTGGTTTCCTGTGCCATCCTGTGTGCAGACAATGAAAGTCTCACAGGCTGAGCTGGAGAAAGCAGAATTTTATTTTGTGTTTTTGTGTTTTGTTTAGGTCTTCTGTAAAAATTTCAGCGTTTATCTCAGTCTTCATTTATTGCAGTACAAAGCTGAGAATAAGCAGCAACGGAAGGGTTGAGGGAGTGACGGGGCTCAGAGGAAGCTTGAAAAGTTACGGTGGCAGGGGGTTCACATGGGATTAAAATGTATGCAAGGCACATTTAAACTAAGCAGGGGGCTTCAATTAGATCCACACTGAACGTCCAAGTTGTTTAAGTCAGTAGACATAGATACAAACTGAATCTAAGAACCGAAGAAATGATATTGAAAAATGTATAGGATAACCCTGTTGTGGAATTGCTCCACCTCACCATGTTCCACTTGCGTCACTTTGAAGGTTGTGCACATGCAGGTTTTATATAAAATGAGCTGAGGGGGTGGTATTAAAATAGAAGTGTGATTTAGTTTGCCGTTTGTACGCAGAAATTAGGCTTTGAAGATACTGTAAATTATTCCCACCGGGCATGAGCCGGGGTACACCCCGGACAGGTCGCCAGCCCGTCGCAGGGCCAACATACAGACATACAAACAACCACATTCACACCACGGACAATTCATAGTGATCAATCAGCCTAACTTGCATGTCTTTGGACGGTGGGAGAACATGCGAACTCTACACAGAAAGACACCCGGTTGAACCCGGTCCTTCCAGATCTGAGACGACAGTGCTAACCACTAGAGCAACAGCAGCACACTGACGCTGTGTGAATACAGATTTGGCTCTGCTGCTTGTTGCATGAATAAACAGAGAGAGTAACACTTGCATTGTGATGCAGTGCGAACTATTCTAAACAAATGGTGAACACATCAAAGGTGCCAGGTCACTGGATGTTCGCTGTGTTGTGTGCACTGCAGTATCATATATGTGGACAGTATGCGCTGAATGTACTTCTGATGCCTTAAGATGCATAAGCGCAAATCTTAACGTGAGTGATAGATAGATTATGCAGTACACTAAATCAACTTCCTCCATTTTCCTGTATTGAAATGCTGTATCTCCCTGCAACAACAGAAAAGCCACATGCACATGCAACAGAATGATCTGTTGCACAAAACTATGTATAAATGCAAATTCATTTACTTTGTCCTAACGGCTGTCAGTTATGCACACACTTGCGCACACACAGACGCACCTACACAGGGCGAGGCTGTCAGGCGTCTTGTGCTCACGTCTCTCCGAGGACACATCTGTCTCCTGGTGCTGCTGTCTTCAGGTGTAGTCCATCTTGTCTGACAGCCTACATCGTACTAGAAAGCGTTAGCGACATGCTGTGTACGTTTTACTGCAGTGCTTTATCTGCAGCAGAGTTCTCACGTGTAACAGGATATTTTGCATCACTGAGCATGTAGAGGTTGTTGCTTGTATTTTTGGATATTGCTGATATTGTTGAAGTTATTTGATTTGTATTTTGTTAGTAAAGGTATCTCCGCCTGTCGCGTGGAGAACTGGGATGCCACATCATTGACGGAAATGCAAATTATTAACCTACAGTGTGCCTAATTAAAAGTCACCAAGACATTTTATCTGAAACTAATAACTAGCAACAGGCTAAATCTATTTGCAACTCAAATTGGTACTCAGTAGTTCGTATGGCCTGAACGTGCTTGTATGCATAGCTGACAACATTAGGGCATGCTCCTTTCGGGATGGTGGATGGTGTCCTGGGGTATCTCCTCCCAGATCCTGATCCTGGCCAAACCTAATAGGATGAATTCTGCCAGGTCCCTACAAAGTGAGACCTTGAGGGTCACTGCTGGGAATGTCTCTGACCAAACCATGAGAAACAGACTTCATGAGGTTGGTTTGAGGGGCCCATGTCCTCAATGTTTTCACTCCGAAGACATTCTGGGAAAATGCTTGCCGCATTAGGATTTTCACTTTGCTACTCGGGGAGTGTCTGAATTCAGCCCCCTGTAGGTTGATTATTTTCATTTCCTTCACAGAATGTGGCTTCGCTCTGATGTGTGTTTCTATATATCTGTATAAGTTCATAGACCTGTTAAAGGTGCTTTTCTGTTCCTTCCTATGTATTTAAATATCTATAAATATTTTGGCTTTTTGACAGATTGTTGAAAGTGCATGTATGGATTTCCTGACTCGTTTGGATCAGGTTACATTTACTTGCAGATATTCTTTTCATAGCCCCTTCATCCACTATGCAATGCAGGGTGCATTTAAGTGCTGATGGAATATGTGGGCTTTCTGTCCAGGGGAGATGCATTTTTCCAAAGATGAATAACTAGCTTGTCAGCATTTTTACTCAGAATATTCTACAGTATGTACAACAATAAGTTAAGTTGAACCCTAGGTGTGTGAATGTGAAAGTGGTACAATGACACAATAGAGTACAAAAACATATAGCTTTAGAATGAACTTATATTAAATTTTATTGGCAAAATGTCTGTGTCTTATGTGACAAAACAGTGAGGGAAGTTATTCCATGTGAACACTACTGAAATGACTTTGTATTTGTGATACTGGCGTTTACAAGGTATTTCATCTTTGTGGAAAATGTTTTGGACTTGTTCGATGTTTCGGTCTCTGCTTCACAAATCAATCTCAGTCTGAATGCTAGATGAAAAATGGTACGACTTCCACATCTTTTCAGAAGCAACTGAAAGCAATCGGTGGGTCTTTTTCAAAACCTCCTTTTTGAGTTTTTTATCTTGACACTTTTGCATAATGAATCCCTCGAAGAGTACTGCCTCCTCCGGTTTCCACATGATGGCCTGTCACATCCATCCACATCCATCCTGTGTGGATAAGGGGAAGGGTGGGGGTGTGGTGGTACGATGGCTTTTTGCCTCGAACTTTGTCACCTTTGTTTATGGTCCATAACCTTTTGTTGTAACCAAGCCTTTTCCAGTGGAGACATTGTTAGTCTCCCGCGTCAGAGGCTCACAGACAAGAAAAACAGGGCCTTGCTTTGACCACATGCATCTTTTCACACTTTTCAAATGTAGTTGAGATGTCATTAAGTCGTACCAAAAAGAATAATGTTGCTGTAATTAATTGATTAAAGACCAGCCAGAAGTGACGAGCCTGGTCGTGGCGCTTCATGGAGCTCAGCTGTTTGGGAAAACATCCAGCCTGGTTTTTGGTCCAGAGGGACGACACACTGCATCTGTTGGATGACTTCATATCTGTAGCTTCCATGATTGCATTAATCTCACTATTTATACGTGGATGCCTGTCTATTCCTCTGAGCTTGTATCTGCCAGTCCTTGTTCTTGGCTGCTACAGTGTGGATTCTCATCTCCAACGCCATGAGCTACAGCATTTATTAGAATTGCTTTTTTTTAATCTAAATTATTGCATTGCTCTATTTATTTAATTGCATTTTCTGTTTGACATTTTCACATTAATTCCAAGACATATTACTATATAGATAGTCTTCATTCCAAGTTATGTATTTGTTATGTTTCTCATATTGTTCACAGACAGAATAGAGGCATAACTTGATTTTCAATTTGAGTTCTTTTGTCATCTTGGGTCATACTGATCCTCACTGGAAGGATTTCTCAAAATTGGATTTCACAAGTAGTAAATTGATCTTTTTTAGACTAATTGTTCCCATCTTTTCCAGATGTGAGCCCCAGATCGTGGCCACATGTCGGAACTAACCAAATAAACTCACACACATCTAAAGGTGGCCCACGTGTGAAAAAGCAAATTTTTCCCTAATCAAATTACTTCTGCAGCCACATTATATGACAGATCATTGCCTATTGAAATCGCCCATATTCTGGTTCTAACTGGGCATGTTAGATCAACCCGTTACTATATAATGTGGTTATGGTTGCATATTTTAGTCCATTGAAGATAAATAAGTGAATTGCATTGGTGTCCATTTGCTGCTATGTATTTCACTACAGTGTCAATTCAAACTTGCCAAGTCCTTTTCCATTTTTGACCAGTAGTAAAGTTGAGGTGTGCAGGGACAATTTTAGAAACGTCTCTTAATAGTGTGTACAAGATAATTGTCATTGACATTTGGGATATAAATCTGGCTGCTAAAACGTGGACTGTACCTTTAGATTTGAAAGATGGAGTGTCTTTGAAAGTACAACAGGGAGAGTTTTTGAAACATTCCCTACTCACAGTGTCATTAGCAAACAGCAATGCAGCAAAGAAATATCTCTTTATATAAATATCTTTAACTCTCTGCATTTAGATTTTTTATAGTATACTGAAAGAAATAGAAAAGGGAAGCAACATGTAAGGCGAAAATCAACCCCAAAACTTAATACAAGCTTTAGAGTAATGTTGCTTTAGAAGAAGAAATGGAGCTTTGCCTAAATCTGGCAGATCTTAGTATATGGCGGCAGCACGCCACGACACTTTATTCCTCACCCGCATGCATCCAGAGACAGATTGGCACCACCCGTGCTGCTGCTGCCTCGCATTTCCCTCTGTGTTGTCGAGCTAAAGAGGTGTAATAAAACATCTCAGCAGAGAGTAAGTGTAGAAATGTTCCAAAACTCCAACCATCTCCTGCAAATTATGATAATTAGGTTAATGAACTAATGGAGGCCATAAAGTGGCAGCATGGGCACCGTGCAGATATGAACAGCTAGACACAAACAGCTGCGCTGGAAAAATTAAGGGACATTAAAAACTAAAGCACGCTTGAGTTTTTCTAAAAAGTCACAGCAGGCCAACCACTTTAGGATGTCATTATCACCTTTCCAAAATCCTGTCTTTCATTTCAAAGTGAGAAACTCCCAGTGGGCTGCAGTAAATAGCTGAAGGCTAGAACAGGAACAGGAAATGGAAAAAGGATGGATTAGAATAAATAAAGTAAAAATAAAGTTTCTATGTATGTTGAGAAGCATTCAGATTGTTTTTGCACATAATTGAACAAACAGAATTAGAACAAGCAAGTGCTCAGAGAAAGACGAAAAAAGAAAATCTGTCTTTTAAACTGACCCTAGTATTTTAGAAGATGAATCGGTGCATTCAGGACTCATTTCCTGAATGTGACACTATTCTCCAGCCTATTTGTTTTAAAGCTTATTTTTAGATGGAGCCTTGTTTGCACTTTCACAGGTGTGTAGAAATCTCTGTTTTCAGAATAAATCACTTTATTAAACACTCTCCAGACATTTAATGTGACTTCTAAAACACTTCTTTATGTTTGGTAACACATTTAACATCTGATTTTGTGTGTCTGTCCCTTTTTGCAGACGAAATGGGGAAACAGAACAGCAAGCTAACCCCCGAAGTGATGGCGGATCTCGTGAAGAACACAGAGTTTAACGAGCACGAGCTGAAGCAGTGGTACAAGGGATTCCTGAAGGATTGTCCCACTGGCCGACTCAACCTGGAGGAGTTCCAGCAGCTCTACGTCAAGGTGAAGCTCCACTGACTCACTTTCAGGCTGGCACCAAACTTGATGGATTACACACATACAGGACGCTCCAATGCTCATTAATGTGCTCACCACACACACACACACACGAGACATTAGATCTGAGCAGTGTTTATCAAAGCAGTATGTTAGATCAGCATCTAACTAGATTCACGACTGAACAGTGGTAATAATTATAATTATTTGTTCATTTTACGAGAGACCAAACAACTTCATCAGGTCCAATATGTTCTCTGTGGACTTACCTGCAATTAGTATTAACGGGGATGGTTGTTATAACAGAGATGTCTTCTGAATTACCAAAAAAACCATTGGGGGTAATTTCATTCCCATTATAAACCCCTGCTTGATTTTAGGAGGCACCCTGCCATGTTCCCATTTGTCCCTCCTGTATCTGGGCAGAAAACCAACAGTGAGGCAGATATCACAGGAGCTCAGATGATTATCGTCTCCTGCTAATATGTAGCCTACCGTACCCCATTAGCTCTGACAGAACAGTGTGAATTTGTACCATGATTTATTCATTTTGTCCTTATAAAACAGGGAGGAACACATTTATAGAAACAGTGGATATTTATATATGACATGGAAATGACAATAGAATAGTGGCTTTAAATATAGACCAGAGTAGATATAGATATAGATTCAGAGTGTTTATGCTGCTAATAGCACTACCTCAGATTTACCTTCTTACCTACTGAACCGTCATTGTTTAATTTGTAATTGAAAAATAAATGTACACACGTGGCACATAATGTTTGGGTTGCTCTAACCAGTTACATTAGACTATAATATTGAGTACATAAAACAATACAATGCCCCTGTCGTGCAGAAATATCCGGCTTATCCCAGCATCACCTTTAACTTCCCTGAGTGCCCTGAGTAGTGTCAGAACAGGCATTAATGTTTTATCAAAGGTGCCAGGAAATGCCTCGTAACCAGAGGGGGGCTGTCGTTACATAATGCACGCCTGGACACTGAGGCCATGGGTGCGCTTCCTCTAAATGCCATCAGAGCGCACGTTTCATCTGAGACCAGAGCAGGAAAAAAGAATCTTGCAGCATCAGAAATAGGTGAAGGTACGGCTGCTGTGAGTTAAACGCATATCAGAACAAAGCGCACGTCACGACAGGGACTGACATTTTCCATTTGAACTAATCTGTCCAATTTAAATCAATTCAAAAGCATCAAATCCTTTTAAAAGTGAAACTGTAAAAAACATAAGCTGGACTCCTGGGAAATAAGATAGAGGGATACAAACACAAAAGAAATCAGATGGGATATCTCTTTACAGCACAATACGGCAGCATGCAAGTAACAGTGGCAGGAAAAAATTCAGCTGTATAATTGGAGGGGAACGCGTCTCACATCTAAAGGGGTCTTGTAGGCTTCTGGGTAAATCCGATTATTGATGCATCCTATTGTGTCTCTAGGCAACAGTGTATCAGAGATAGGGCTTTATTTAAATCCAGAGGGCTGATAAGTGGAAAAGCGGTCTGCTGCGACCTCATATTAATAGTACAGATTGTTCTTGTGAAGAGTGACTCTGTGTGTTTTTGTGCTGCTGGTGGTGGTGGTGGTGCTGGTGGGGGTCATATGTTTAGTAGGAGGGAGAGGGGAGCCAGAACAGCGTTTGCGTCGGTTGAAAGCGAGAATCAGATAGGGGCAGAGATGGGAGAAGTAAGCAAGTGGAAAGTGTTTTATACATTATTTATTAGTCATTAGCTCAAATAGAGTCACACAACAGTGTGATGAGACATGTTAGTGTGTAATGAGCTGCGTGTTTGTGTGTGTGTGTGTGTGTGTGTGTGAGTCTGAGCCCTAGCTATCTATGCATCCATGAGGCACTCAGAGCTTCGTTTACACCTGTGTGCCAAGATATTTAGTTTTCTACAAACCCACGCTCGTCCCCATGCCTTCAGATCCCTCCACATTTGTTCAGATGTGCACCTGTGACAGTTGTCCACCCCAACCCCCCCACCCCCTCCTAAATGCAGTGTTACCTCCACCCACCTGAGTCTATTTAATACGGATCTTGGGCAGAGACTCGCTGTTCTTTGACTCCTTTGTGTCTCACTCCTTTACTTCCATCTGCCTTTGTGGAGTTAATCATTTTTTATGTTGTGAATAGGGAGAGACGGGAAGAGTTCAGGGAGAGAGGTGTCAAACAACGGGATGAAGTGGGTGTCACATGTTGGCTGGAATTAATCGAGCTACTTTTGACTATGCTGCGTGATGGATTCAGCGTTTATTGAGATTTTAAATGATAACATAATTAAAATGTCTATTGATGTGTAAAATGAAAAGAGAATATCACATTTGCGTGAGATTGGATGCTGATTTTTCACTGCAATAAAGAGTCTGAATAGAAGGAGAGATGAAGCTTATCATTTATGAAATGAATCACAATCTGTTAATATATTGTAAATACTGAACACTGTTGCACCTAAAATAAAAACTGAATAAGTTGGGTAATTAAAAATGTGCTAAAGTGCACATGCTCGACCACAGTGGTTTTCATCAAGGTGCTAGAGGCTTGGTGGCTAACTCGTGAGCAACTGTCGCTGGCAAGCTAACAAAAACACTTGCATGCCAGGAACACGCTAGTATCGTTTAACAGATATGTAATCTTCTCTCTGTGTTCTCTGTGTTGCGCCATTTGCTCCGTCTGCAAATATAGCCCACAGTTTAAATCACTGAGTGCCACTGAAGGCGGGAGCAACAGCTTCCACATCGCAGCCATGGTAGCTTGGATGCTAAGGCTCGTAACTCTTAATAACTGTTGTGTGGAGCAAGTTAAACTCTAAGTGGGTGGTGCAACGTCTCTGTTTCTCCAAATGACGTCATGTGGAGGAGTTCATGTTCACGTGATGTCAGAGGGAGAACGAGCTGAGTCTGAAATATCTAACATGTCCATTTGTTCTCCAAACTAGAACCACGGAAGGCCACGGTTCCCTTTAGCCAGTGGTCAGCATGTACAGTGACATTTGCGCCACACACAAGTTGTAACAGCACACTTATCTAAACTGGCCTTCCACAGGGTTTGGATTTTTACCGATGTCAGCCACTCATATAAATATGGAAGAGAGTCTTCCGTGACAATTCACACTCAAGCGCTTGCACGCCACGCTGTGTGAATTTTCTCAGCCCTGAGACGCCAGCTGCTCTGAGAGCCATTTGAAACGGGATAACTTCACTCCCTGAGATGTTAAGGTGATAGGTTTTGTCACTGGATTTTTTTTTTCTTAAGCTTGACAAAGACAGTAAAGACGAACTATGAGGACACAAACACAACTGCAGTTGATGTCTGTGATGTGAGATGAGCATCAGTGCCATTGGTGTTGGGCTGTTATTGTGATGAGGTAGCATTGTGATTTCTGTTGCACACTGCAAATCCACGTCTCTTCTACTCATATTACTCTTTTGTGGTTTCAGTGAAAAACACATGCAGAAAAAGCAAAAGCATTTCATATGTAAACTTGCTTTTTTTAACCTGTAGTTAGAGTCATGGCTCCTGTTCAGATCAAGAAAGCATCAGAGTGTTCAGAAAATGTCTCTTATAATGAAAAACGTGACAGTTTTACCCGTGTTTTGTTACATCAGATGGGAGACAATATAAAGGAGGGAGAAAAGAAAAAAGGCCTTGGGATGGTGACAGTGACCCACACACATATACAAACGCAAAAACAAACGCACACAGATGCTGACCTGAATATAAATGTATGGATGGATATGGATTCCGCTCTGTTGCATCTCGCTCGCAAAGCCTCAAGGCTTTTGCTGTTGATGGGTATGAAGTGTGTGTGTGTGTGTGTGTGTGTGTGTGTGTGTGTGTGTGTGTGTGTGTGTGTGCGTGCGTGCGCGTGCGTGCGTGCGCGCAACAGCGACCATTCTTCAGTGCTGACTGTGAGATCCCCTATTGCTTCCCCAGTCAGACAAACAGACAGATCTCCGAGCAAAATGATAACAAGGTAAATGGAGCAACAGACGGACATTGACATCATCTGGCCAGCAGCCCGTTTCTGGGAGGAAACATATGTTGCCTGATTACAGGAGACAAAAGGCAGACAGGAGATAGACAGGCATGTTCCACTGGTTACTGTATGTGGGACATTGTTTTGTGGTAATTTAAAAGGATGTAGCTGTGTCAATTCCAACAATAATGATGTTTAGCGCATTCTAACCTGCTCTTATTCATTCATCAGACATTACAATCTAATAAATACTGGATTTTTGAAGCTGCCAGATATTTGATCAATCAGCTGTCAGTCGATTGAATTTGGTAAGCAAACAAGATGTACTGAGCGTGGCCTGTAGAGTTAGAAAATACACTTGTGAGTGCTCTCTGGTGGGCAGCAGTGGTAGTGGTACCAGTCTGACGGGTTCACACCAAACTCACCAGAGAAAATACGTTTTAGAAGGTATAGGTCTGAAGGAAGAGCTTTACTTAATCATACCAGCAGCTAACTTTATGATGATTGCAGAGTCAGATAACTGCAGGAGTTCAGAAAGACAGTCTTCTTCTACACAGTAACATTTCTGGACTCTCAAAGTCGAAGTCAAAACTTACAAAGTCTGTTTGTTTCTTATTTAAAGTATCCAGCACGTAGCAGAGCTACTGCATGTTTGTAAAACATTTGCCAAATGACGTTAATAGATAAATATTAATAAAATTGGTTGATGGTATTGGCCTGGTTGGTGTATTGATCAGGATGTAACTGATGATAAATGATAACTTTAAGTCACCATAAATGGAAATATCATACCAACCCAAAGGGGGGTGCAGTATGTGTTACTTTATGAGTACAGTAATAGTATTCATCTCCTCCCTATGCCCTAATAATGTTGCATAATTCAGATGTCTTGCCACCTCTTCTCATTCCATGTTTCTTTCAACTCAGTCCTTTCCTTCATGCCTCCCTCTTTACACACTTCCTCTCTCACCTCACTCCGTTTCCAAGTGGGCTTGCGGCTGCCGCGCACTAAAAATAGCTGTAGTCGTCTCAGAAGCTCTAATGCCTTTCTTCATTGTTGTGACAACACACACACACACACACACACAGACTACGCACAGGGATGCACACGATGGCAACGGAAAGCCACAAAATTCTCCTAATGTGATATAACAACGTGAAACATTTTGTGTGTATATATATATAGAGAGAGAACCAGTCCTCGTTCTCTGTTCCTGTTAGAAGACATCAAACTTTGAGTCACGCGAACAGCACTGATAAAGCACTGATTATGAGAGTGAGTAGCTTACAGTGTTTATAAAGCACGGAGGAAGAGAGTATGACACTGAATTAGCTGACTGTAAATGTCACAAAGACAAACTAGGGGGTTTTCCCACAGTTTTTTCTCCAGACTTTCAGAATAAAATATTGCTAGAGATGAGGGAAACAGATGGTTAGATTGTAATAATGGACTGCTCTTCACTTGTCAGCAGCTCTTTGGCCTCTCTGCAATGTCTCTCTTTGGCCCTTAAAGTTGTAATTGAATTATTTGGCAACTTTCAGCTTGGTTCCCTGCTGCTGCTGAGGTGTGAGAGGAAGAGAGAGGATGTTACTAAGCGCCTTTAGATGTGCAAAGCACCATAATAGGTCTGTTCTGGGCGGAAATCATATTCGGATTGAGCTGTGTATAAGCATTAGAGCATCCTTGGTAAGAAGAAACCACTTATTGCAGTTGAGTGCTGAAGGCACCAGGGCACAAAGCTGCAGGTTCAGATCCTGTGGTGCAGGCGGGTGGTGGTTAAGGGCTCAGGCTACAGTGTCAGCAAGCATCCACCTGTGAGAGACACTGAACCCCCTTCAGCCTGACCTTTGACCTTCATAGTACTACACAGTAAGAGGATCAGTCAGAGCTCACATAACGACTGCTGCTGCTACAAAGCTAAACAGAGGCACACTAACAACATTTCAGCTCATGATGATAGAATTGGATTTACATTTTGAACAGTTAGATAAACACATTAGTAAAGTAGTGTGAATCCATATGTGGTCGTGTTGCAAGTGTCACTTCATCAGCGTCAAATTTGATTCCCCCGCGCCAGAGATTACAGCTGCCTGGATTCCTAAAAACCATTTCATCAAGTAGAGAATAATTTAAACACAATGACTGCTACGTTTGTTTCATGGAAACATATGAACAGCCAGAGATGCTGTCACCTGAAGCTGGAGTACTGTTCATCTCATTGTGAAACAACATAATCACAAGACTCATATGTTTCTCTTGAGCACATATGACATAAATGTAGTAAAAAAAAAATCTGCATTGCAGATTTATCAATACTCTGTGTATCTTATAAACGGAGACAGTCTTCTCTCACACACTTCTAGATCAGAGTCGCTACTGAAAAGGCAATAAAACGGCCACGGTGGAACGCACCAGACGTCAGATTTCTTTGTCTGTTTATTTCAGTACCAGAACGAATAGTTGCTAATCATTGTTGTCGATAGAGAATTTTGATGTGTAGCTAGTCTGAAGTATTCCCCTCGCACAGCAGCCTCCTCTACTCATGCCAGTAAGTGCTCCTGAGACATGAAATATGTTGTCATTTGCACACCTCGCGCAGAGTTAGTGCTGCCATATGGGTGTTTCGTAAGAACAGATAAACGATGGTCAGGGACCAGCCTGCTCCAGATTCCTCTTAAATCACCGGCTGAACGATTGTGTGCCGTCCAGGAATCGGCCGGTCTGCACACAGTCGTTCGTTATGGAAAGCTAGGGTGCCTGAGCAGCTATTTTCACTGAATCAGAGGCTCATCCCTCAAGAGGGAAGCAGTCCTGCACAACTCGTGCCATAAACAAGTGTCACACATACACATAGTTAATCCTGTCTGATTACAGTGCAGTAGCCGGAGATAGACGTCTGCCGCCGTCACCTCTTCATAGCATGTTTGAACAGTCAGACACAGATGGAGTTCTCATGCGTGTAATGATGACTTGTTGGTACATCACTGATTTTCCACTGATGGTGAAATGACCACGCTGCGAAATGTATCTTAACACACTGTGCTGTCATTTATTGTAATTTCATAATGAATGAATATTGTAGCTTTAGGTTGTATGTGGTTGAATTAGCCACACTTAATAAAGGAGCAATACGTGTGGTTTTAACTGAGACAGCAGCATTGTGTGCAACCTGTTGCCTCGTAGCTCACTGTAGCCGCTTTTTTTCCTTCCCTAGTGGATGTGAAAACCATTTTTAAGCACCTCTGGTGAACACTCATGGTCAGACATACAACATTGCGGTGTGATCAGCGTGTTCGCTCAGTTTAGTTCAAAGTAGCAGAGCAAACAGCCCACACTACTTATTGGGAATATCCTGGATCTAGGCTGAAGTGATGATGCCAGCCACACCCTACAACTGTGGGCTTCGAACTGACATAAGTAAACTTTGACGTAACTGCACCGGGTGGAGGGTGAAAATAAACTCATGCAACATTTTCTAGTTTGTGTAGTTATTCCTGAAGTGTAATAAAATGACTCCATGGTGTTGTGTTCATCTCAGCAGTTACTGCCATTCATTTCGGCGACGCTGACATAGTAGCAGCCACCCACTCAAGAGTAACACGACGATCATTTAAAATGTATTTCATTGAGATGGTGTTTTGTATCTGTGCAGACCCTGAAGGTAGGAAAGCAGTAGGAGCTACAGCAGTGTGCTGGCTGAGGTTCTGTAGCTGCCTGGCATGTCACTGTGGGTTTACATAAGAGCACACGCAAGACCCGTCCCTCTCTGCCTCTGACACACACAAACACTGTAAAATACCCCGGCAGTAGACTATGCATTTGTTCCTCTCTCTCTCTCACCCCATCAAGCCCTTAGCATTCAGCTCAATGAAGCAAAAATGCTTTCATGACGCAAAGTAGCTGGCAATAGCTGACAGTCAACACTGCCGGGCCAAGGTCTTGCTAGTGTGTTCCTCCAAATACACTTGACGGCATCTGTTAGGAAAGGGATGCACGAAACATAAGACATTATTTACACAGCTCTCTGCTGCCACCGTGCAAAAACCGTGCAGAGGAGCCACGGGTACTCCAGCACTGTGAGAGCGGGGAGAAGGATTTAGATTTAGGTCTGAAAGGCCAATGGAGATATAATGATAGGAGGCCTTTTAATGGAAGTAACAAATGCATGACGCATGCACTAGAAGAAGGCAGCTCTAGAGAATCCTTTAAGGTGGAGGAGATATAGATATTTCTATTGTCTGAAGCTAAGAGAAGATTGTTGATGCTGTGAGGTGCACACAGTGTCTAGAGTCAATCATGTCTCCATGAAGCATTCTTTGTATAGCAGTATACTAGCACTATATTAGTAGATGTAGAGCACATAGAGTTGCTGAGGGAGATGGGAACCTGAGCATAGTGAGCTCTGAGGTCAGAGGCTCCCCACTCTGAGGTCAGAGGCTCCCCACACAGTATCCGTGTGTGTGTGTGTGTTTTAGCGTGTACTGCATCTCTAACTATGGAACCAGCAAAGAGAGGGATTTGAAATTAGACCCCATCAGTAGAAAACAGAGAAACGCAACAGAGAATGACATCATCACGGCAGTGGTCCAGGTCCAGGTCAGGCATGATTACACAGTTAGCGGGCGAATGCTCACACGTAGGGTCATCTTCGGGGAGATGGCGTGGACTGGGAAAGGTCTGTTCAGGCGGGTCTGCAGCTCGTCAGCTTTCATGTCTGCTGGCTTTGTTGGGTGTGATCATTTCAGCACGTACAGTTTATACAGACAAGGTTCTGGGTTTTTTATTATAGAGGCAAATTAGAAGTAATGGATTTAAAACTTGAAGTGCAGCGTTTAAATGTTTCCTTTGTCCCTGTTCTTCAGCCCTGCAGTCATCCCCCTGCAGGAGCTAACATGGGTCAGCATGTCTGTTAATCAGACCTGGAAGTCCAGCTTTTCACGACCGAACCACAGCATGGTGGCGAGATGTGAGTGGAAGTTCAGGGGTGAGTTTGTTTGTGATGCCCTGAGGGCTGCTCCTGATCAGTTTCGCTTATAAGGGCTTAGATTAATATAGATTTTATTATTTTCTGGGACTCAGATAACAGTAATCCAGTTACATGCAGCTCCCAAACGGCAGCAGAACATGCATATAGTTAATAATTCTTCATCGCATTTTAATCCTGACCCTTGCAGGCTTATCAGTGGAGGCTTTTAAACTGCAAGATGTCTGCCCGGCTTAACTGTTATCTGAATAGCTGGCGGCACAGGCAGGGCAACTAAATACAAATCTGGATCAAACTTCGCCCGTTACCTAACTCTGAAGTTATTTTCAAACCGAACACAAGTCATCTGTCACTTGTTACTGATGAGCTCCTCGTTCGAGGGTTGCTGCTGATTCACTCGTTTCTTGCTGCTTGGCAGTGCTCTGACCCACAACACTCATCCGCTCTGTGATCTTGCAGGCTGTTCTGTTATTTTGAAATGGCCTTCATTCGCTATAAGTGTGACTAGTCAAGCGCGTCTTTCTCCATCGCGCCATTTCTCTCCCACTCTCCAGCTCTTCTATCCTTCCTTCCCCTCCCCCCCTCCATCCCTTGTTCCTACACACTCTGCCTGTCCATCTCCCAGTTTTTGGACCGGCACCAGCGCCAGCTTGCAGGCTGATTACAAAGGCTTTAATGTTCCATTTAACAGCAGCATGTTTTGGTTTGTGTGTGTGTGTGTGTGTGTGTGCGTGTGTGTGTGTAGGTTGGGCATTGAGGTAGCTGTTTAACAGAATAGACCTCACCATACACTCCCAGAGACATTAGCCTTCATTAGGCCAGCTGTGCCTGGCTCGTCCCTGAGAGGACGGGGTCTGGGATGCAGCCTGTTCTCTGATGGCTGGCTCCAAACAGCCGTGTTGGCCAGTGAGAATCAAACAGAGTGAGACCTAATGGGAGCGTTAACAGCCTCATATGTGTGGCTGTAAAGTCAATCAGTCTGAGCGGGTCATTTTGTTTCCCTGTGATATCTGACAAAGCTTGACATGTGACAGAGACATTTCACGCCCTCGTCACCCTCTCTCATCTTACTCTCAGAACTTGCCAGATGGCCTCTGTTCCTCCCTTTTCCTTCTTCTCCAGCATCTCTCCTGCATCACATCCCGTGCCTCCTTCTGTTCCTTTGGTGCCAGGCATATGAGCCAGGGCAGGGCCGTATGGGGACAAGGTGTCATACTCGTTTGAGGGAGCCACGTTGCATTCGTGCATCCCGTTTATCCTGTCAGCTTAGAGCTGAACCCCCCCCCGTCCCAAGGGGGCTTCTAGAGAGCAGAAGAACCTGAATCAATGGTTCTGTCACACCCCTTCTAACGATCGCTCTGACTGTCACAGTTATTTTGGTTTCTTTTCTTTCCCATTTCTGTCTGTCTGCCTCCTCTCAGCTTTTCGACCCACCCTGCTCCCTCGCTGCTGTCTGTTAATTTCTCACTGCTGTCTGATCAGTTTGCTACTGCAGCAGAATTTAAAAGGGTGGGACCTCATTGCAGATTGGCACTTTTGCAAGTAGAACCCAATCTCACCTTCTCACCATGTCTTTCTCTGCCTCCCTCTCTCATCTCTCTCTTTATCTCTCATCCACTGCAACGTTTCCTCTCCCATTAGGACTCATGGTCTCGACTCCCGCCCTCTCCGTCGTGACTCCACACACGTGACTCCACGCGTGCGTGAGCTGTTGCTCCTAGAGGACAGAGTAGCGTCCTTACCTTTTTCTATGTGTAGCGAGACTGTCTACACACACACGGGCAAGGACACAGCGTGGAACAGTCTTGTCTCTGATTGCATGTTGCGTGAGACTGCAGAAGAATCTTTCCCTTTCATTTCAAGGTTCTTTCTTGTTGTTTACAGTCAGCTGCAGCAGCTACGTAATGTGATATTGAGAGCTCACAGAGCTAAAGCTGAACGTGTAGTCTCCCCCTCAACTTTATAGCAGCTTTCAGCATCTTAAAACTAATTGTTTTCGCTTCACAGACTTAGCTTTGCTGTTTACATTTACTTGTAATACTGTCATCAGACATCATTACTAGACACAGCAGGCAGTGATGAAACCCATGCTGCTGGGCGACCTGTCCAGCTGGTGAGCAGGGTGGAGCGTTGACCTGAAATAGGACTTAAATACACTTAAAGTGGTCTGAATATCAATTGTGGTGTTCAACTGCACCATGTCCTGCACTGGTCCAGCGTGTGTGTGTGTTTGTGTGTTTTGGCCTTTATGCTATATTTCCCGACACTCTCTCTCCACCGCTGTGTTCACCTGTGTGCACGTGTATGTCTTAGTAATGATTCTCGGTCATCCAGGTGAAGTCGCCTGGACGTTGAGTCATGGCAACTGGACTTCTTTCTTGTGAGGTAGTAACATTTTGCTCTGCATTCACAAATGTTTTATGTGAAACAAAGCCAGGTGGGAGGTGTGGGTGGAAGGAACAGTCAAATCCCTGCTAAGGGTTGCTTATGACAAGCAGAAGTCTTCCCAGACTTATATGTGAATGATCCTAAGAGCCAGCTGGAAAATAAACTGCAGGTGGAAACGCTGAGGCCCTGCAGCTTCAGGTAGAGTTTAAGTTTAATAGTTGTGAATAGAAGCAGGACACTCAAAGGTCTACAGAAAGGGCCCAAGCTTCCCATGCAGGCCAACAACCTGCATGGCTGCTCTGAAGAAGGCTGACAAGCATTTTGAGAGTCTTCGTAGTAAGTGGAATCTTCTTCAGGTCACACAGGACTCTAAAGACGCTCATGGAGGGATCTATGAGGACACACGTGCCTTTCCCGAGGTTTCTTCCCATGGTCCTTCATTGTCCTTGTTAGAAGGTTCATGGAGAGTTTCTCCTCGTCTTCTTAGGAAGCCTGTGCTGGGCAACTAATGCTGATCAATTAAAATGACAATTAATAAATAAAAGCCATAATATCAAAAGCAGAAGAAAAAGAAGTAATAAAAAGCACGGAAAGCAGTAAAAGATCTTAACATAATTACCAACAATTACGATAAAATTACATCAAATCTGAGAATGCTTTTTATAAGAAGAGATTTAAAAGGTTAGGTAGGTCATTCTGGAGTTTAGGAGCCCTAACCACCTCTATCACCTTTAGTTTTAGAATTTACCCCAGGAACAAAGAGAAGACCTCTATGTGAGATTATGTGCAGGCTCATATGGTGCTCACAAAGTGGACTAGTTGATTAGGGGGAGAAGGGCTTTAAAAGTCAGCAGTAAAATCTTAAAAATCAATCCTGAAACATACTGGAGATCGTGTAAGGAGGCTACGACTTGTGTAACGTGATCACTTTTCCTTGATCCCAAAACCCGGAGCAGTGAAGTGAACTTAACTACTGTTTAAGGAGAAAGGTGCTTACTTACTGCTAGTCGTGTCGTTTATCAGGCGTGACTCATGCACGCAGGAACGTTTAAGGTGGACTGATTTGATGAGCTCAAACTGAGGAGAGAGACACCATAAAGCTTATTTGCAGCCCACATCCCCAAACGCCAGCCTTTGTGCTGTTGTATGGGTGTATATAGTATAAAAGGTCAGTTACTGGCCCAGAAAAAGATTGATGGTATAATGACATGAAATAAAATGCTAGAAATATGAAGGTACATAATCTATTGAGGTCGTTGGCACTGACCTCACAGTTCTGTGCTTACAGTGCTTTCAGAATATGAATAAATGCAAAGGGCTCAAGCAGAGTTCACCAGCCCATAAGTTTCTTTTATGTTGACTGTATAATTCATAAGCGTGTGATCAGCAGTAAAAACGCACTAAATAAACTTTCCCACAAACAACACGATGGAATGGAAGAGCTCACCAAGGTTGACTGGACTTGGTAAAGGCTACTGCAGCCGACTCTCTGTTGTCTCTTGTCCTCAGAAAGCAGCTCCGCTCAGCTTACATTACCCGTCAGCTCTAAGAGTTTTTAGCGCACTTGGTCAAGAGGAGGGTCACATCTAATGAATCGCTCGGCTTCTCGTGGCCACCCACGGGGCTCACGGCGTACAGTAGATGGCGAGTTGAGCAGGGCCTCTGCGGTCATTCACAGAGCCTCTGCATTAACCTCCGACCTCTTGTACATGTAGCACTGGCCTGCAGGCAGAGAGGCTTTAGGTTTTAGCTGAGACTGAGCGCAAAGCTTATATATTTACCAAATTATATACAGAATTTTCTTGGTGGAGTTTCTGACACACTATTTCTATTTCTTACCTTTAGTTTAGTGTAATATCAGGCAAACAAACATGTATTAGCAACATTTTAGCTAGCACACAGGCTCCCGGAGCAGCCTGATACATGTCACAGGGCACATCCAGTGTATGAACATCTCTACCAGCTCATGGCTGCTTTGTGTCCGCGACACTGACCTCCCTGTGCAGGGACCTGATGGACAAGTCAGCGTCCTATCAGGGATCAATAAAGACTACTATGCAAGTCTTGTTGCCTGTTTTAGAAATAGATTTCCAGGAAACACTGCAGGCTGTGCATGGATTGAAGTGGGCAGACTATAGGGCAGATCTGAACTTCTTGAAGCCACTTGCACACACAGCAGAGCGATAACATTTGCAGGGGGCAGAACTGAAAAGCACCGGATCAGAATAGGAAATCAAAGTTCCATTCATTACTTAAGGGAATGAATGACCATTGATTTGAAATGCAAATCATTCTTTGTCATTATGCTTCCAGAGAAGCCTATTTGTTTTCATTAATCTGCCACATCACTGCAAACCAGCACATGGTCTGGCAAAATCCCTCACCTCACTCATTGTCATTAAAGTGTAAATCACTTTGTTACAACGGAAATCTTGTGATCAACCTGAAAGTCCTTGCAACTCACACATTAGAAAACTAAAAACTGTCCTCGTTTGTCCGCTGTCTTCTTTTTCCACCGCCAGTTTTTTCCTTACGGTGACGCGTCCAAGTTCGCCCAGCACGCCTTCAGAACCTTCGACAAGAACAGCGACGGCACCATCGACTTCAGAGAGTTCATCTGCGCGTTGTCCATCACGTCACGAGGCAGCTTCGAGCAGAAGCTCAACTGGGCCTTCAACATGTACGACCTGGACGGAGACGGCAAGATCACACGGGTGGAGATGCTGGAGATCATTGAGGTAACACGTTAATTCCTTATGCACATTTTGTTCTAATGTACCAGCAAATAATTGAAGCTTGAACATTCATTGTTCCTGCTACTGTTTTGTAGGACTCCCCTGTTGTATTAGGTGGCCGCTCGCCGTTGCCCAATGTCTTTGTTTGCTTTACAACGTTCTTAGTCACAACGATGCAGAATATTTTTGTGTAGATTATAGAACAGAGGCATGAGCCTGTGGGCTGGGAGAGACAGATGAATAACAATAATACGAAACAAAACAAAAGTGCATATTTCTCTAGAATGTGGTATTTAACTTATACTGTTCCAGCATTTCTGTTCACACATGATCCTAAAACAATGGACATTTAGCAGAGAATAGAACTGATATATTTACATTTACATTTCTGTTTAACTACAAAATATATTTTTCTATTTAAATTTGAATTAAATAATAGTTTTTACAAATGGAATATCCACACATCTAGATGCATATAATTGAGTGGCAGACTGTAGTCACTGTCACTGTAATGATACCGTATTATTACTGGGACAGCTCCTTGACATTCAAAGATGCAACAGCCTGGCATAACGCTGTCCTTTTTCTCCACCTGCAGGCGATCTACAAGATGGTGGGCACAGTGATCATGATGAAAATGAACGAGGACGGCCTGACACCCGAGCAGAGGGTGGACAAGATCTTCTCCAAGATGGATAAGAACAACGACGACCAGATCACACTGGAGGAGTTCAAAGAAGCGGCCAAAAGCGACCCGTCCATCGTACTACTGCTGCAGTGTGACCTCCAGAAATAGGCCGGAGAGCGAGGGGAGCGCTGCACCAGCCGCCACGGACTGCACAGAAAGAATTTTCATGTTCCATTCAGTTTGCAGCTATTTCCACTGAAAAAAAATATGCTTGGACTACCTTTCAATGGACCTGCTTCTTGTATTTGAAACACTTGTGTGCATGAGAATGTTATTTGCTATGAAAAAACAAAAAAAAAAGGATCAACACAACAACATACATCAGAGTGCAGGGTGGAAGAGTGTGCAGGTGCACGCTCACACCACAAACACACTCACACTACACGCACTACATGCACGCACATAGTTTCCCACTCCATATGAAAACCGCACACAAAAAATATATATAGATATATAAATATGAAATATATTTAAATTATTTAAAGATCAACTGCCAAAATGTGAAGTGTGCAAAGTATTTTCCATACAGTTTCATTTTACTGGAGCTTGCGCATCAGTGATGTGCCGCGTTGAATTTGCCGCTTCTCTATTTATTGTTCCAGTTTACTGATGCTAGCTGTATGTGTTTCATAATACTCAGTAATGTCAACCAAACCAAATTCCTATGATAATGTATCTGCCTCCAGTGAGACACTCTTCTCCGTTGTCTGGAATATTAGGTCTGTCACAGATGGATTAGCATTCGTCCAACCTTTCCTTCCAGAACATGCTCGTACCGTCGATATAACAAACAAAAAAGTCAGTGTAGTTCATTTGCATGCCTTTAGGCTCTGCCTTAACAGTCTCCTCATTTTGCATCGTGTGAGCGAGGATGGAAAGGCTTATCAAAGCAGTGCCGCGACACTCGGGTGCGTGGGGTTGGGACACATCAAAGACTTTCAATGGACAAATCTTATTGCAGCACCGCCGTATGAGATGTAATTTCTGTGATCGGGGCGTTTGCTTTTGACTGCTTTAACTGTGGGAGCATGCTTCCTTGTAGATTAGCTGTAATAAATGTCGCTAAGAGCTAAACCCCTGCCCCTGCATTTAAACACACTCTCTCATTACAGATTAGTAAGTTAAATCAGGAGGAATCCATTTATCCTGAAGAGAAAAAAAGAAGCTAGATTGATGTATCTTTAAAAACAAATGGAGGCAACTGAGCTCAGACATTTGAATCAGGATTCCCCCGGGAATAGATGAAGCTTCCCTCAGCTGGAGGACAAGTATTCTTCTACAATTAGAGAGCATCGTCATCAAACACAGTTAGAACCCACGTGTCGCCGTCACATCAACTTTTATTTTCCCAATTAGCCTGCAGGTCTCATATCAGTACATCCAATGCAAAGGAGTTTAAGAAGAGCAGAAATAAGGCCCGTCTTGTTTGTCTTTTTCAGTGGAAGTAAACGGCAGTGAACAAAAGTTTCACGCTGTCTCTACTTGAGGACAGCCTTTCCTGTAAAGTTGCGTGTTCGTAGATTGGACGGTTCGCCCATCCCCGATCCCTCAAAGTATGTCTCTTTAGTGATCAGTCATTCTTTTTGTACTTTTTTACTCCCTTCTCTCTCACATTGTACGCATATGGATCCATACTAAAATGTAGAGAAGTTCAGTGATGTTTGGCTCCTGCTAGACATGATCTGGAAATCATCTGTGACCTCACTAGCAGCATTTAGTAGGTTTACCTGGCCCTGTACGAAAGCACCACGGACACTTGCCTAACCCGTACTAACACTAGTGAGCTGAAAAAGGGAGGAGGAGATGTGATGCGACATAAAATGCATCTCTGCAATAAAGAACTAGGCCACCAGTCCGTCGCCATCTCTCAGCAGCGTGGCTCGTCCTAGTCAAGATTGTAATCTGAACTTCTTTACATGAACATCTTTGGCCAGACAGTGTTTCTTATTCCAACTCTGTTATTACTATTATTGCTATCAAGATACCAAATGTAAGCAAAGGCAAGCGTGTACAAGAATTATTTTGTAGCATGTATTGTGTCCCTGACAACATGGCTGCACTCCTCCCTGTGTTGTGGTTTAATCTAATAAAAGGAACTCTATGGGCTCTTGTCTGGTTTGGTACATGTAAAGTCTAATAGGCTGGTTTTACCAGTTGCAGCATTAATGCATCAATAAATATAAAAGAACTTTTATTTTAGTACTGTGAATGTTTAATAGACACATGTTAAAAACCAGCAGGCTTTTGAAGACACCTTCCTCTCTGTTCGATCAGCCACAGAATCTCAGGAACATTACAGTTAATTTTACTCAACCTTTCTTAATCCTTAAACTTTTCAGTGGAAATGATTGTGAAAGCTTGATTTTTTTTAGTTGACATCTCTGCACCATCCCGCTGATTACAAGGTTTCAGCGGAGGCTTGGGTTCTAGAAACCGAAGACCACAAACTCTAATCGAGGTACTGTATGGTCACCAGCCATTTGATGCTCCAGGTAAAATCCTGTGACTCCCAAACCCTTACTGCACATGTGGAAAATACATGTTGCTCCAGGATGTAAAAAAGTTCACACAGACAACACTTGACCTTGTTACGTCTACAGTGTGCAAAAGGGAGGAGGCACAAGTTTTAAGAAAAGAACATTTTATTTTACAGAAACCATATATTTTACATAGTCTGTACTGATCAACTCCATTTTATATCACACAATGCAGACCATGGTTAGCCTCAACTAACAAGTCTGCAAAACTGGGAATGTGACATGCATGATGGTTAAGCAGTCTGCTCTGGCACCGTTTAGCCTGTGAGCTATTTCACTAATCACTAATCCCTGACAGGAACACCAACCAAAAAGGTTGAATGATAAAAATAAAGCTGAACGCCAGATTTTAAGAAATGCTGCCAATTCTACCACTGTTCATATTACTGAACAAAAATAACGAAACAAGAAAATGTTACAAAATGTCTCATTTAAAAATCTTCATCGACTGAATCAGTAGGTTTTTACCGGCATAACAAGCCATATGTGAAGTCTGTACATGAACAAACAATGGGACCAAAGGAAAGGGAAGCAGAGTTTCCACAATGTTACTTTGGAGGGTCGGTGTTGATGCCATATTTCTCTTTTAGAAGCTTCAGCTGCTCCTCTTTCTTCTTTGTGTCCATCTTCTGGAAAGCCTGGGAAAAAAATAGAAAAACAATGGAATTGGAATAACTGCATGACAATATGTTCACTTTCTAAACATTTAAAATATGACCTTTACATTTCCAAATGAGTGTTTTTGTTTATCATTTACTAAATCATATGGCGATGTAGCCACTTTAATCTGACTGCAGCCACAGACACTGTAATGGTCACACATACTCGGTTTGCATTGTAGTAGAGGACGACCAGGTAGCGGTTACAGACGTTGAAGCCTGACAGGTGGTCACAGGCGTTCTTGGCATCAAAAATATCTTCATACACCACATATGCTGTTCCTCTTGTTTCAGGTGTGTTCCCCCTGACAAAAGAAAACAAACGCCAACATGACGTTTGAACAACTAGGTGCAAACATCTACAAGGTCTAATAAAGTAACAAGTCTTTAATGCAATAAGTAATTCAATTCATTACGTTCAGCAACAGGACACACTGCTTAGCCTCTTCGCGTGTAAAAAGGTGCGTAATTTCATATGGCTACATCTGTGCAAACCTTTTGACGCCACTTACGTTCTGATTTGACGTATTGGTCCATATTTTCCAAAGATATCATACATTTCCTCGGCTGTGATCTTGTAAGGAAGGTTCCTAACATACAGGATTCTGTTCACCTCAGGAGGTAATCGTATCTTCAAGAAAGCAGACAAGTGAAATGTACTGTAATATCATTTAACAAGTTACACCAGATTATAAAAACACCCATCAAGGCAAAAAAATCCCGCTAGGTCAATTCTGTTCAAGTAGTATTAGTACAAGTACACACTATACACACTGTAGAGTATAGTTCCTTGAGAAAATATCTTTCCTGCAATATGATAAACACATAAATACAAAATGTTCAAACTATATTTACTTGATTTCAGTTTTCCTATACCCTCAGTCGCCACTAACCAAACATCGTTAGCACATTAGAGTTTAGTTCAAGCCGCTGGCAAACAGGTTTTCATTGACACATTACTGAAAATTAACAAATGTTGCCGAGAACTCGTTTTATGAAGTATTTAAGTTAATACTTATTGTTTTTGGAAAACAGACTTAAAAAGAAAAGATAAATGGTTTGATTGTTTTCAACTCGTTAGCGTGCTACCTGGCTAACGGTAGGCTAACGCCTGATGGAGTTATTTTATAACGCTTACTAAGTTAATTACAGGTAACAATTGCCAAAAATATATAGTTCAAACTTACATTCGCACGTTTTGCCGCTTGCATAGCCATAGTGAAATTTATTTAAGTAGAAAGATGACCAGCAAAGAATAAACACGCAGTTCCGCTGCTCCGCACTCCTAACGTCAAAATGGCAGCGATAGCCAGTTTGTGACGTATTTTCTGTTTCCGGCTGAGAAACTGCAATAAGAATAAAGTGTAGTGCTGCCCCCTGTAGGGCGACTGACTGATTTAGAAAACATCACAGAACTTTAGTGTCGTTTTATAGGAAAAGAAAAAAGTTAAGCAACACGTTTGAGGAGTAACTGTTGCAGAAGGTTTGCTTCAGCATGCTACCTGAATGTCTTCCATGTCAGCACTCAACACTTATGTTCATAATGCTTAATGCAGAAGGGCATGCTCAATTAAACGATTTAATGCTACAAACTCTTTTATTTTGACCTCAGTTCATTTAGATTTAATCGTTTTATACTGATCAACAAGACAAAAAAAGATTCATCTCATCGCTTTGTGTTCTCTGCATGAAACATGAGCAGAAGAAGAACACTGTGCTGCCTCCTCTGTTGTAAGCACCAGCAGATACTATGGTGAACTCTACAGGCTCCAACTGACAACCACAGTCAGTGAGTTGAACACTCCTTATGTTAGCCCACCTAGTCTAATTTTTTGCTTGAGAGATAATATTATACTGGCCGAGCATTTCATGTGATAATCATTCCATTAATGCTAAAAGATGAACATTAAGAGTAAGACTGGCTCTAAGGAAACATATGGACTCTTGCTTTCAGGCAACATTGCTAACTAATGCAGGGAGGGGTATAATAATTCACCAATGCAGCTATCACCCCATCAATTACATTAAAGGCAGCACTAATTCTGAATACTGTTGATATTTTTGCCATATTAAGCTGCTTCATACTTGTTTTACAGCTGCATCCAGATAACATTTTCAAGAGAGAGAGAGAGATTCTATTCCATCTTCATATGTGTTGATCCCACATTTACATGGACTATGTTTGCACTGAATCAGTTTACAGTTCAAGAAACCGTTCTTTTTTATTAATCAGTCACTTGAATATACAGACAGGTAATATGTGACAAATAATACATGCTTCCTAAATAATGGTGCAACGGCTCTCTCTAGTGGTGTAATCCATCCAAGGAAAACAATGCAAGATATTTCTTGTATCTTGATTGTCTCACACTTTCATTCTGTTGATTCAGTTCAACTAATAAGTGATCACCAGGCCTTACACATTCTATAAATAGATATAAAATATTTGTAGAAAACCCAACAGTTACTGGGGGGGGGGGGGGGGGGGGGGGCATCTCATTCGACCAGTTGGGGGGAGGGGACAGAGGAGAGAGAAAAGAACAGCAGGCAGCAGAGATCCTCACATAACAAGGAGCAGCAGATGAGGCACTGGGCAGGTTGGCAGGACCAGTAACTACAGCAGAAAGGAGAGAAAGAGAGAGAGAGAGGACAAAGCACAACTAGGGGAGAGAGAAGAGGGAGTGGGAGGTTGCCCAACAGACTAAACCTATAGCAGCATAACTGATAGTTCAGAGTTACCTGAGTCATCTCTAATTGTGTCTGTTAGGATTAGATAATGGAAAAAAAATATAATCTCTCTTGTTAATTCCAGTCAGAACTCTGGCTTGTGGATTAATTGAATGCCTTTAAATGAGCTATTGGAACATTCTATTACCAATGAATTGAAACAAATGCATAGACTAGTTTCTAAACATTGCTTTGAGACAGGATTATTCTTATTATAGTAATATTTCTAAGGTGACTCTTGGTAGACGCTGTTTTTCAAAGCGACTTACAAGGAGCTAGCGCTGAGTGTCCCCTCGGACCAAATGTGGGCTTTTTGGTGAATGTTAAAGACACCAACTCATAACTTGTACTATGAACTAAATCTTCTCCTTCCTGCTCCCCTTTTTCACTTGAATGGACTGTATGTGATGTTTACGTTGTGGATTAATGATGATACAAAATAAGTTGTTCGAGTAAAATAAACTGATTGAAATCAGATAGAAAGTTGGTGTACAAAAACAAATAAAACTGTTTTTTTAATTGCTCCCATTATGATCTGAGAGACTAAGAGTCAGGGTCTCAAATTAATATGTTTTCATTAACTATGTTTAGGTGTGGGGTTGATCAACAAACCGTAGGTTGTAAATTGCTGCTATTGTTTCATCTGTGCTTCTAGGAATATAATAATAATAATATGACATGGGGGGTTTGATTGATAGATTAAGCTGCTAGTGCTGATATAAGATTAATAAATGATCAGTGTGTCCTCTTTCTTCAGATCAACATTCAAAATCTAAACATTTCAGCAATCAAGGAGTCTAGGAACAGTAAAAACTAAAAGAAGAAAGACTGGTTATTGTGACTGGGGACAACATTGCAGAGCAGTCTGTGTGGCAGATCTCAAGCACATGATGAAACAACAAAATGCTTGCTTTAGTTTCTAAGTATAACAGTTAATGTATTGTAGAACCAGTATGTTCTGTATAATGGACACACTGAGAAGTTTGCTTTCAACCTGTATTGTGTAGGGAAAGAAGCTGTTGAAATAACGCCTGATGCAACATTTATGTCATCATTATGCCTTCTAAAGTGTTTCACTAAACCAAAACAAACTTAAGCAGTGTGTTACACCAGTCAGAGGAAGACATACATACATATGAACTTGTCTTCATCATCACTTTTCAAATTAATTTGTCTAAAAAATAATGGGGTATGGATATTACATATACATACATACATATTACAAAGTCATGTTAGAATATATTTAAATACATTCATATAATGATAGTTAGTGTACAATGTATCTACCATTAGTGAGTGGGAAATGGTCATTCTGCTGTCCTGGAATAAACAGGACAGTCAATAAACCGATAAGCCTGAACATTTTTGATTTGTGCAAAAACGTTATTTAGCCATGGGACACGTGGGTCTGAACTCTGAAGAACCCTGTTATTAACAGCATCAAGTCACGACTGGTTGGTATTAACATTATCGGGCGAGGGGCAGAAATACGCAGATTTTTCTAATAAAAATTATTATTTTTGACAGTTTTTACAAAACAGTATTGGATAAACTAAGTTCAGTAATAACGTTGAATTCAGTTTATTATGAACTTTTTAAAGTGATGTACAGAAACCTGTCCTCGAGCACGAGGCCTTCATGGGGTGGGTGTCACCGGACAGTTCCGGGTCGCGCGGGTAAAAAGGGTAAGAATTGGCGGCACGTGCGTGGTTTTGAACGAACGTTAGTGATTAATCAACTGTTACTTACATCGGTTTACACTGTAGTTTGTTCCTCTTTGAGAAGTCAAAGCTCATTATCTGACGTAGTCACCAGTGTACACCAGGAGAAAACATACTTGGCTCTGTTAAAAAAGTTTAGCGGTTGTAACAATGATAGCTGCGGTGGCGCTGTGTGTACGTTTGCTCTGACGACGTTGAGGTGGTAAATCTGGTCCCGCTATCTTTGTGCGAAAAGGAGTCGGTAGACTGTAAATATTAAGGTGAGTTAACCTGTGTCAGCTCCTCCTGTGTTATCGTTGAGTTAGTCACTATGTTAGTCAGTCCATACTTGAAGTAAGCACCTGCTATCTTGGCCCACTATTCATTAGAGTCACGCTAAGCTCACCTTCACAGCAGCTAAAGTGCTGCGAAGAAGTATTGCCCACATTCCAGATTTTTGCATTAATCCACTCAATATCCTAACCCCCATGCCCTAATGCCCCTGGGCGAGAGTCCAGTGTAACAAATATTTTAAAACGATAGACCAGAAAGGCGGATATTGTTTTTGCAGCTCTGTATTCGAGTGTAGCTAGGCTAAGTTATTTGGCTAGCTAACGCCTGCTTTCATAATTGACGTTGAATAGAACAAAACGTAATGTGAAAACAGTTGCTTTAAGTAATCTTGTTTTTAATGAAAATAAAATAACAATCGAGTTAGCCTTACTGGTACAATTAAAAATACAATCCATTGTGAGGTCAGTTATCCTAATTGGATTTTTCTAAATGTTATGTTGTCTGTCCTGTGTTCTTATTAAGTGTTTGCCAAAACCGTTACATATAGGCTTAGATAATAATTTTGTGTGTCTGGTTTGTTCAAATCGTGTAGTGCTAGGTTTTTTAGTGAGGCTTTGTGGTTTTATGGTTTCAGATTTTCCATTACATCTGATCTCATCTCAAGCTCTCTTCAAGCTCATCTTCTGTGATCATCAAAAACAGGCACAGTAAGTATTTAGAAATTCCCCTTCCACTAACGGAAATCCTGGTGACTTCTAAAATGCAGCAAACATCTTTGATTATTGTTTTCTCGCTCTCTCTTTGTCAGAATGTAGCGTGTTTGAAGAACTAGCTCAGTTTTCCATATTTCTGATTTGTTTGGTGTTTTCTGTGTAGTGTGTTATGATGTGGAAATGGCACCTTGATCATATGGATTTTTACAATTTTATTTTGTGACCATATGGTTTACATTAGAGATATGAAGCGTGGAGAGCGACACAATAATAGAATAAATGTAATGGCATTTAGCCGTAAGTAAAATTAAAAAAGAAAAAAAAAAAAAATATATATATATATATATATATATATATATTTTCTCCTCTGTCTATTTCTTTATTCCATAAAAAAATGTATTTCAGTGTGCAGTAACACAGACTGTGAAATACAGTGGAAAATGTTTTTTTGACATGGACATATTTGTTTACTTAAATTAAAAAATATATATATATACAGACATGAAATAGACAGTGGAAAAAATATATATACTTTTCTAAAATATCTAAGAAATTGTGTGAATTAATGACATATTTAAAGCGTTTTAAAGCGCTCCATATAGAGATGCCCCGATTGCAATTTTTTTTAACCCCTTCTGAATAATAAAGTGACCTGCTGATTCAGATTTCCTATATTTTTAAGAGCTATAATTCACATACATAAACAGTTTTGTAACATTTATTTGATAATTTTACTATAAAAAAACTTTATGGCTGCACAATTTGTGGAAAAAAGACATATTGTGATTATTGACATCAATATTGTGATATGCAACATGATAAAAGTAAATTGCTTGCATAATGACCCTAAACAATAAAAGAATTGCACTGCATTTTCATATCTGCTGTTAGTAAGGATGTTAAATTAACATAACTTTAATTTTTAAACAGCTGATTTTGAGAATAAAATATTTCATAACTGAATTTGATAATTATACCTAACATATTAGTAATTATGACAACAGAGGTATATAACAGGAAAATTATACTTCTTGGCATATACCTTTTCACCCGTCTCTGCCTGTGAAATTTGGTTTTAGAGGTGCGATAATGAAGCAGGTGGCAGGTTACACAGCATAGGTAACTTCTCACTTTTCCTTATTAATTTTATGAAAGATAAATATATTATGCTTTCTAGGTATGGCCACAACATAGAGAATAAAATCAACCTCGCTTAGAACAATGTTAAAGTCACACACTGATTAATAAAAGCAGAGAATATTGTCATGCGTGTTTCAGAAAAACAGTGGATGATGTATATGGAGAAGTGAAGATGTTCCGACATGATAGCCTTATATCTTGTTCCAGTTTCATTCTGCTACTGCTAACACAACAAGCCCAGAAGAAACCTAGAAGAAATGGAGCTGTGGAGCAGAAATTAAACAGTAGTTTATAATATTATAAATTATAGTATATAAATGTATAATGGCTTACTTAGCAAATAGAGACTAGATTAGATTTGATTTTAGATTTTTGATTGGATTTATCTGTAGTGTCTTCTAAAATACAGTGGGGCAGTAACTGTAAGCTAGAACAATGTTGTGTTTAATGTTTATGTTTTATGCAGGTGCCTACATTGTGTGCTTTTTTTCAGATAACAGTGCTTCCACAACAGTGCTGAGAAATAAATCATGAGTAGCTGGTATTTATGAAGCCAGAATGTCTTCAATCCCAGGACTCCCTACACGAGGATCAAATGTAACAGTTGTTATAACCAGGGTCCACTTGCATCCCCTTTGCATGTTTGTGGAGTTCTGGGGGAAATTCAACAATGAAAGAACAGAAGATTACAAAAGCCTAGCCAAAGACATTCAGTTACCCGGATACACATTTCAGGAGTTTGAAGGCAATCCTTGTGACCAATGCCTGACCCAGATAAATGGAACTTGGTACAGATGTCGCATAGTCTCAAGAAATGGCTCGAAATATAACGTGTACCTCTTTGATAAAGGAATGACATTTAGCACTACCTCAAGTAAGCTGTCATGGGGTAAGAAGGAGCATTTCCACTTGCCTCCTGAAGTGGAATTTTGTGTCCTAGCTAATGTTTTACCACTGTCACCTGAGAATAGGTGGTCTCCTGTAGCTCTTGAGTTTCTGAGGTCTCTCTGTGATAAATCTGTGAAAGCACATGTGCAAGATGTACTGGTACCCCAGAAAATGTTTCTTCTGCATATCCCCTGCATATCTACACAAATGTATCAAATGGGATTTGCCAAGAAGCTGTCTCCAGATAGGTTTCAGGATTTTGTACTCCTGTCACTGCAGTCTCGCAGTGGCGCTCAAGTGTCACCTGAGACTCAGTTTCTTTCCACAAGAGAAGGTGAACCATTGCACAAAAAAGAACTCTTCATGTATCCAGAGCTGTCGGCAGGAACTGTGGAGACGGTCCTTGTTACAGAAGTGACAGATCCACAGCAGGTCTATTGCCAGTTGAAGGTCTTCTCACAAGAGTTGAAGAAAATCTCAGAGCAACTCAAAAAATGCTGTGAGGATAGAATGACAAGTTGCATTGTAGGTCCAGAAATGATCGACTTTCCATGTGCTGCAAAGGGAAGTGATGGCAGGTGGTACCGCTCTGTTCTAAAACAGGTTTTCCCAGCCAGCAGTGTAGTAGAAGTTTTGAACGTTGACTATGGTACAAAACAGTTTGTTCAAGTGGAGAATTTAAGACCACTTGCTGGAGAGTTCTTTAGGATGCCTGTTGTAACATACACCTGTTCCCTCCATGGAATCACTGACAAAGGTGTTGGATGGACATCCAGTCAGATTGACTTTCTCAGGAACCTCCTCTTGTGCAAAACAGTGATAGCTAAATTTGAGTACCAAAGCATCACTGAGGGTCTTCACTATGTCACACTTTATGGGGATGAAAACACCAACATAAACAACTTGTTTGGCTCCAAGGAAAGCTGTTTGCTTGAGTGTGAGAAAAAGCTTGAAGATTATAACATCCGCAGCTTTGCATACAGCCGTCAGTCTACATCCCTGCAGGAAAAAAATCAAAGCTTAGCTGTAAGAAGTGCAGAGGATAAAGAAGGCAAAGGACTATCAGAGCGGTTACCAGTTGAAGAACTGTCTCTAAACGCCTCAAATATGGCAAAAGTTCAGCATGTGTCCATCATTGCTGAAAGAGATGAGACACAGAGACCACTCAAAGCCAAAATGAGCATGCAACCTGTCATTCTGCCTCCCACACATCTGCCAGATGGCGGACAGTCAGGTGTATACAGAAACAATGGAATGCCTTTCCTGCCCAACACTGTAGGGTTTTCCAGCAATAAAAGCATACTCCCTACATTCAAGGAACATATGTTTCCTATTGGAAGTGTCCTGGATGTCAGTGTTTCCCACGTAGAAAGTCCAAATGACTTCTGGTGCCAATTAGTACAAACTGCAGCACATTTGAAATTGCTCATGCATGATATCCAGGCTCGGTATGCAGGCACTACGTTTCAAACTTTTGTAGAAACAGCTTGTGTTGCTCGCCACCCTGACAATGGAATGTGGTACAGGGCCCTTGCAATTCACAAACATGAAACACCTCATGTGGACGTGTTGTTTGTTGACTATGGCCAGACAGAGACAGTCTCGCTCTATGATCTGAGGAGGATATGCCCAGAATTTCTCACTTTGCAAGGTCAGGCTTTTCGATGCAGTCTGTTAAACCCCGTTGACCCTACATCTGCTGTAAACGAGTGGAGTGATGAAGCAACAGCAAGATTCCTTAACTTTGTAGACACTGCTGCATCCAACCTTGTGATCTTAAAGTGCACCATATATGCTGTTATGTACAGTGAACAGAAGATTGTTTTCAACATAGTGGATTTAGAAACTCCCTTTGAGAGTGTCTGCACTAGCATGACTAATCTGGTCAAAGGTGCACCTTCCACAAAGGCCTCTGGACCATCTTTCCGTCTGGATACGTACTACTACTCGACACACAACGTCAAAGTTGGGACTGAAGAACAGATGACAGTGACTTGTGTAAACAATGTTGGTCAGTTCTACTGCCAGCTCGAGAGAAATGCTGATGTGATGCAAGATCTAAAGATCAAAGTGAGCAAACTCTGCTGTCAGCTAGAAAATGTAAAGCTTCCATCAGGCTTTGGGACTTTGTGCTTTGCCAAGTACACTGATGGGGAGTGGTACAGGGGACAGATCAAGGCCACAAAGCCAGCAATACTAGTTCACTTTGTGGATTATGGTGACACTATTGAGGTGAACAAATCTGACTTGCTTCCAGTTCCAAGAGAAGCTAGTGACATCATGTCTGTACCCGTGCAAGCAGTAGTGTGTAGTCTCTCGGATGTCCCCAACAATGTACCCAGTGAAGTAAACGGCTGGTTTGAGACCAGTGCAACAGATTGTAAATTCCAAGCTCTAGTAGTTGCTCGAGAACCTGATGGGAAACTACTGGTTGAGCTATATCACGGAAACACTCAGATTAATTCAAAAATCAAGAAAATGTTTCAGATTGAAATACAGAAAATGCCAATCGTCTGCCAGAGCTGGAAAACACCTGAGACTCATTTTAAACATGCACAAAAGACTCCAAAAGCAACATCAAAACATGATATGGAAATGGAAGATCCCTCAAAAATTGTCCAAAGTAGTTTCTCTGCACCAAAACCAGCACATGTAAGGAGAGATGAGCCAGAGCCTGCCCATATGGATCTGCAGTCAGCACCAAAGCACAAAGTCAAAGCTGCTCCGTTACAGCTCTACAGAACTCCTCACCAAAGACAGTCTGGTGGACGAATACAGAGCAATATGGTAAGTGGTTTGGAAGGTTTTGTTGAACCGGAGAAAGAAAGTTTTCCCAAGGACACGGAAGAGCTGATCAAATCCAAGTCACCTGACGCAGGACCTCACAAAGGAGTTAACATTGGGAAACTCCCTAAAGTGGAAGATCTGCCTGCAAAGTCAGTGACCTCTGGTATGGAGGCAGATGTCTACATCTCACACTGCAATAGCCCATTGAGTTTTTATGTTCAACTTATCAAAGAGGAGGATGAAATATTTTCAATTGCTGAAAAGCTCAATGGTTCCAAACCAACCCTGAAAACCAGTGATCTCAAAGATCTGAATCCAGGTGACCTTGTGCAGGCTGAGTTTTCAGATGATTCCTCATTGTACAGAGCAGTTGTTCAAGAGATACATGCCAACACAATGGCACTTGTTGAGTTTGTTGATTTTGGAAATACAGCAATGACGCCAATTTCAAAGATGCACAGACTTGATAAGTTTTTCTTGGAGCTCCCTGTGTACAGCATACACTGCATGTTGAGCAGTGTTGTAAATCTTAACAAAGAAGAAGTGTGTGATCCGGATGTGGTATCGGCTTTCAAAAAGGACATTGGTGATAATGGGGAGAAAGTCCTGAAGTGCAGGTTTATCCGGCAGACAGGTTCTCAATGGGAAGTCAGTCTTAAAGACAATGATGTTAATGTCACATGCAAAGTGGACAGTGAAAGTTCAACCAATCCTTTTGAAAGTACCTCAGAGACAGATGAACAACTTGACCATCATACCATTCCTGTGCCAGACGGCCTCAGTCCTCCACATTACCACCAACAACAGATTTTAGAGGGACAGCAACTAGAGGTCTATATCACATCTATAAATGCTGCTGAGACTATTTGGTGTCAGTGTTCTGATTCAGAACAACTCGATAATATAACATTAACTATCTCAGACGTTGTGGCTGCAGGTAATTGTAAGTCAGTTAGCCTAGGGGCCCTTTGCCCCGGCAGTCCATGCCTAGCCCTGTTTTCAGATGATAACCTTTGGTATCGGGCAGAGGTCATCACCAAAGATGGAGATGATCTGTGTGTTCTCTTTGTGGACTATGGAAACATGTCCCAAGTCAACATTGCAGACGTGAGGGGAATACCCATTGACTTGGAGGAAACCCCCCCACAAGCACTTTTGTGTGAGCTTGATGGTTTTGATTCTTCATGTGGATCTTGGAGCAGCCATGGAGTCAAGGAGTTGACTGAAATTACAACAGACAAGTTGGTACAGCTGACTGTCAATAGGGTAGAAAGAACTGACAGAAGAATCAAATGCTTTGTGCAGATGGAATGTGATGGCCAGTCGGTAAACGAGGCAATGACAACCTGGTGGAATAGCAGCACAACAGAAACAGAACCTGAACCATATAAACCACTGCAGTGTGACCTGGCTGTAAAAGAACCTGTACTACTGGAAACCCAGCTGGAGTGTCCAGGAAGTCAAGGGGAGGCTGTTGCATGCAATAACTCTCAAAGCGATGATAATGAAGAACAGTTCTCTGATGTGGTTGTTGAGTGGTGCACAGCAGAAGAGGTTAAACAAAGGAGTTCAAAGATCAGTGAAACGACGACCGATGCCGATTTTGAGTCTTTTGCAGAGTCCCCAAAAGAAGGAAAGGATCAGAATTCATTAGAAGAGAGTTCAGGTGTTGGAGTGCCTATTATGCTAATACATCAGACTGAATCCAAAGACATTTTGCTCTGTGATAGTGGCATAGAAGAAACAATAACGTCTCCACTTGATGACAAAGGTATTTTTACCTTGAGCTTTGACAATGTAGGTGAAACTGACGAAGGCCATGAAGTGGAAGGGGCCTCAGCGATGGACACTGTTAAGTCAGAGGACTTAATGTCTTCGCTGCATGAGACACTTAAATATGCTACAGATGTGTCTGAACAGCAAACAGATTTGAAGAAGAGCTGGGAAGACGTGGGATGTAGTGTTGACGTCATGATTTATTTGGGTAAGAAACAAGTTAATTTCACCTATGATTTGTATGACAGTAGTTTCATGGCAAGTTGCATAAGCTGCTAAAACTAAGTGAGTAATAAAATATGAATCAACTTAAAACAGTAACAATGTTGTTTGCTGTTTATGCTCCTGACATGTTGACAAGTTGTGGTTAATTGTTCCAATTTAATTGATGTATATGTATACTTATCCAGGTCCAGGTCATGACCAAGATGTAACTGAGATGGTTGTAAGGGAGAGTTCTGGTACCAGTGTGACAACGGTGACAATGGTAAAGTGCAAGGCATCGTATACTATTTGGATATACAGTATTTTTACTCGTCTGTCACTGGAATATATGGGTTCCTAGAGTTGAAGTCTAATACAGAATATCTTCATCTGAAGGTTGCACGTGAAACTGTTTTTCCCAGGAAGAGCACTGATCTGCGTGTAACAAGTAAAACAAAAATGACTTCCAAAGATTTAAAGCAGGTACATTAAGGTTGTTTGTTTAGATATACAAAATAATGAGGACCTTTCAACGATTTAACCAAGACACAATTGTCAAAGTTTCCTTCTCCAATGGAGAAAAGAAATGTGAGAAGATGTATGCTCAGTTTTGATCTGTACTTTGTTTGTATACAGAGCATTAGATTAAGGCTTAAGTGCTCTTTATATTTTCTTTTATCACAGATTGAAGCTGCGTGCACGTTTCCCTCTACTGCGCTCCCAGAGCAGCAGTTGTGTGGTGAGTGCTGATTGTTTAGAAAGGACAGACCCATTGGCATTGCTCACTGACACCGTCAGAAGCTGCTGGTGACATGAAATGTTTGTTCCTAATTTGTTCTGCTGGTGTATTCTTTGAACAAACAAGATCTACATAGATTTTTTTGTGAATTACGTCACACAATTTTAATACAGAAGTGTGTCCTGAAGCACTTCTTTTGACATTAGTGTCTGACTGTGTTCACAGATGCTCCCACAGATCAGTACACTGAAGGTGGAGATGATGATTCACAGGAGGAGACATGTGTAAGTGTGCATAGAAATACAGTACTGCTAAGGATTTTTGTGAGTAATATGGTTGTTAGTAAATACCAACATGAATTGTTACCGAGGCCGAAAGTAATACTGCCAAGTTCTAGCTGTGGATTTTTCGTTTAGCAAGTAAATATCAGGACAATCGGGTACATTTTAGTGGAAAACTGTTATTTAGTAAAACACTAAGACTCTACTGCGGTCTGCTTCTTTCCTCTGTATCGGGGGTTTGACACAATCGTGAGGCAAGCTTTACATGAATAAACATGACCAGCCAATCCAGTCATGTTTGTTCGACCGATTCTCATCAGCCGCCTTGTCCCTTGGGCCAATTGAACTTTTTCCCTCGCATGTGACCGTTTTATAGGACAGCATCGTGGCTGAAGCCTCGGATCTCTTTCAGATTGACTTGAGAAATAAGGAGACTGCGGCCCATCATGAGGTTCCGGATTCAGGTTTGTTATCCCCCATCTCATATTTAGACTTACCTGTCAGGCCTTTTCCCTATTATTTCCTGTCTCTTGTGTACATAAAGTCATGCAATAAACAGAAATCATTTGGAACATATAACTTCAGTATTTATCCACTAAGGAAATAATGTAATTTTAATAGCATTCTTTAGCCTGTTGGTTATTTTACACAGGAAAAGAGGCTTTCTGGTCATCTTACTTTTACTAAGCAGGGACTTACTCACAGTATGTCACCACCTTAAATGTGTTCATGATGGTCTTTGTTTCAGATGATAACCTTTGGTATCAAGCAGAGGTCATCAACCTGTTCACAGACACAGATGCAGATGAGTCTGAAGAACGCACCCTTCTCTCTGCAGACACAGTAATGGCTTCAAACCCACTAATTCTGCAAGCAGACTGCTAAACCTGTCATGTCTGATGTGAATGATGTTGTTTTGCGGTTAAGGTAAATGAGGTTGAAGCGGTGACCTGTGCTCTTGAAGAGGACTGCTCAACAGACGTGTGCTCGGGTATCAGACTTCACTATAGAACAAACAACCAAACAATGTGCCACTGTGATATTACAATCTCCTTTGTGCTGCAGGTATAAAAGAGCAGAGTGACGATGAAGTGACCAGTGAGGGAGAGGAAACGGTAATTTGCATCACAATGAGTTTCCACACTGCAGCTGCGGTTTTACTGGGTTTAAAACTTTCCGCAAAGTTGCATCTCATGCATCAATGATGTCAAATTGAAGAGGCTCTTTATAGCGGAATAATTCCTTTTTAATGTGTGAACTGACATGCATCAAGTTTCCCTGTGGCCTTTTTTACACAAGTGCTGAAATAGATATCATTGCTGCTGCTGTAATGAAACACTATACTGCTTACAAATCAAAATATTTGTGGCCATTTTACAGCGTTGTACATATTATTTAAAATGGTTATTGACACTTATTTAAACCCACGCAGTAAATCTGACTTTAAAATGTTTGGAGATTAACTGTGGTACATTTCTAGAAAAGGTGGTGTTGTATGTGTGTTTAATTGTATGTATTTGTTTGTCTGTGTATGAGAATAATCGATTATTTCACATTTAAATTCTTCCTAAACCATAGGTCCTGAACCAGTCGCTTGGTGAGTCTTTAACTATTATTTACTATTGGCAGTAATAAATAAAAGCAGGCTTATTAAAATACTACACGCTGCACCAGTAGCTCCAAATCTGCTCCTGAGCTTCATTGGCAGAAAATCTGTTTATATTCTGTTGTGGTTTCACATCGTGTGTAATGTGGTGATAGACGGAAGAAGCAGAATGAATTTTGTTTTTCTTTACTAAAGCATCCTTGGAACATTCAATGGAATTCAGAGAGGTTTGCCTACAGGAAGAGACCTTATCGAACACGGTAAGACAGAACCCACTTTCTCCTATGAAAGGTCGTGTTTACGTGGATGAAGAACTGTGTAGAACAGGGCTCTGGTCAGCATTAAAGCTGTGCAATCTGTTTTGCAGAGTTACTCGGTTACTGAAGATGAGACCTCAGTAGCTGACGAAGAGGAACTTTCGTGTTCGTAGCTGTCATCATTTCCACATTGCTCTCCCTCTTTCAGCTGCTTTCTCTGCTTCACATTTGGTTTTTCTTTGTGTTTACAGATCTTCCATGTGACACCGAGTTAGATATGGTAAGAGAGACGAGTTAATAAAAAATAAAATGAAATTGCCTAACATCAAGACGCTGACAAGTGAATATTGACCTGGTTGCTGTTTAGAGGAGCCTGGTTGAACAAGTGACCTGTCTAGTGGGAGAGATCTGTCTGACCGGCTGCACAGGTATCGGACATGAAGCACGACACGCTGTGAAATATTGATCTCTCTTACGTTGTTTTTTTTCTATTAACACATGTTTTAAATGCACTAACGGACCATGTTGTGCTGGTTTGAGGCCTGATGTCTCCTTGTTCTTTCAGATCCACATGAGCGTGAGTCAGCTGTGCAAACACCCCCCCAACAGAAAGAGGTAACCATACTAGAAAATACCACAGGCTTCTGATTTTGAAAACCTAAGCATGTATTTAACCTGAATATTATGTGGCAGTAGTCTCCTCACTTTATACACTGGTGCCCTGAACCTTTAACTCATTTTCTAGGATTTTGACAACGGTGTGCTTTTAAAACGAACATCATCTCCTGACGACAGTTTTGGTGAGTCATGCAGTTTGATTCACTTTGTTTTCAGCTTTTACAGCAGAAAGTATTGATAGACACTGGTACGAATACAAAAACCTTTTTCCCACCGTTTTCTCTAGAGGCCCAGCTGCCAAAGATAACTCACCTCTCCCTGGTGATACGTGACGGCTCTGCTGATGTTCTGACTGTCAAGCAGCAGCCAGAGGAGTAGCTGCCTCGTGTTTTCTTTGATTTGATGAAGAAAAATGTTTATTAAATTCTTTTAAGTTCCGTTTAACTGGTTCTGTTTAGTTTGTGCTCGATATTCATAGCAGTCTTGATTTATGGAGCTGACCCTTATTTTTCTGGCCTATTGGCTTTTTGCATTGTTCCCTTTCACTAATAACTAACAAAACTTCAAGAGCTGGTCAGTGTTCTCTCTCTCTAGCCGATCGTTCTGATAAATGGCCAAATGGTTCTTTAAAAACAAGTCTGAGTCCAAACTGTTGAAGATGAGACGTGTTCCAATGGTTTTCTGTTTGGTGTAGATATGTAAGCATACGTTAATATATTTTGTTGGCACAATAAATATTACAGTTCAACAGAAATGAGTCTTTTTATTTATAATACTTTGCTTTGTAGACGCTTTTATCCAAAGCGACTTACAGGGAGCTAGCGCTGGGTGTGGCTCATGAATTAGGAGTCAGACAGGGTTTTGAACCTGCGACTTTTCTGCATCCCGTCTGACGCTTATACAAAACATTCAAAAGCTTGACCTTTTGAATCTGTTGCCAAGTTCTTCATGGTTTCAAAGACTAACCATGAGGTCTGGATAAAGTGACGCAAAACGTAAGTATATAAACCAGGTTTATTGCATCTTGACAAATGATATCAATATAGACAGTTATTGTACAAAAGTGAAAGTTGGATCTGTTACATTACTGACCCAGGATGAACAGTACCATCAGCAACGTTTTAGTGTTAAAGTCCTACCAGTGCTGATTTGCTATGTAGCTGCTGGATCTGGATGGAAATGGTCTGTCTGAACACGTCTTCCACCGTGATTCTTATTTAAGACCTAATTACATAATCGCTCTGCAATCATACGAGTACCTCGTCTCTGCTGGAATACATCCAAAGAGACGTACAGTAATTTGCATAGAATATTTTTTCATGTTTCTTTTAAACAAAAAAGGATTATAAGAATTCCTTGAAGAAATTTCTGCTCCTAGTGAATTATTCACCAACAGGGAAAAGATGTGTTGAGCTGCTTGTATGCAACATTCTGGCCTGAAACAAACAAAACAAATCTTTCCTTCTGTTGAGGTAGAGATGAGCTTTCCTCCCCCACACTACTCCAAAATCGGATCTTTAGTCCATATGAAAAAACAGGAGGTGTGAATTGCCCAGTCGGTCTGGCTCGACACGTCACTGCCTCCTTTCCACATGGCAAGATCGTAAGGGAGTCTCTGGTTTTTCCTGCAGTTTAAGGCACCGTGGCAGTTCAGATGGCCGACTGAAGCACCTTCACGTTTGTTCCTGGAATGAGGTTAACGTCCTCTCCATCAATCAGGGGATCCCACTGATTGAAGTTCTTCTCCAGAGCTGTGGAAGCCACAATAATTTTAGCATAGTTCAGAATTTAAGCATATCTGAATTTGAACTAAATGTTTTAGTAAAAGAGAACTTAATCTTACCAAGATGTCGTTGCAGAAAGGCTAGTGTTGCTTTGTTACAGAGGTCTATGGCGACCTCGGGGTCGATCTCTCCCTTCAGCTTCATGAGCTTCCCGATCCAGTTGCCTGTCAGGAAGGTGAAGTCTGGGAAACTCTGGTGAACTGTACCCCTGAAGGAAAACGTCAGAAGCAACAGATTTTCCAACGATCAAGACCGGGGTAAATTTGAACTCAGCTGTGGTTAAAAACAACTTCGCTGCCGCGCATCGTACCTGATTGTGATCATTTTCCTCTGTATAACTGCAGAGTCCAGCTTCTTCATGCGGCTGATGTTCCCCGCCCACTGGAATTTCTCCGAGTTGATGAAGAAGATAGGCTGCTTCACACAGGGCAAGATCTCATCATCCAAAGGGAACATCCAGGAGTCCAGCGCTATGCCACATCTGATTTCAGGGAGGAAGAGATTCCAGAGGAGCTTGTTAAAAAAAGCTAGAATCTGCAGTGGATCTAAGTATTTTACATGTGTTCATACTTTGAATTTAAAATATTATACATTACTTTGAAAAAAACCTGTTTACATTTACCTCAAAATGTGTAAAACAAAAGAAACATGTGGGTATAAGTTGTAAAGTCACGCACTTGAATTTAACCTCCTTGCACAGAGCTTCAATTGTTGTTGCTCCCCCGAAGGAATGTCCCATCACTGCTATCCTACACAGATCCATGGAATTCTGTTGGCCCAGAGACGAGAAGAGAGGAGCGATCCTGAGTTAGTTCCAGGTCATATCATCTGTCACAGTTTAAGGAGTAATCGTTGTATTCAAAGCGTTTGGCCCTGACAGTCACATTGGACACTGCTACAGCCCCGTCCCATAATGAACGCTGAATGTCCTATATCACTAAACCCAACATCCTCTGACCTCAGAACATATTTACACTGTTTTCCCCAGAGAACTCCCCCGCGACGAGCCCATGTGGCTGTACTTCTTGCCGTAGCACGACCATTTCTGGTCTTATCTTAGATGCACTGAGACTTCCTGTATTAAAACTTTTCAAAACATAATGTACTGCAGATAGTGAAAGATCAAGAAATATGATATAACTGACTCTCTCATGAAGTTTGGCCTGAAGTGGTGAATCACAATCAATCTTTGTTTGCAAATCCTGAGTCTTTGCTCCTCATAAGCCGAGTCTAACCTGTTATTAATTTCACATTATTATTTCATCCAGTGTTTTATCTGTTTAATTTCTTGGCCCCAGCTTTTGTCAGACTCTAAATGTGATTGTCTTTACAAATTACAATTAAGTTGCTCAGTGAAAACACTGAAAATATTTTCTTTTTTGAAAAGAAGAGTTCAAACAAATCTCAGAATTTAGTTCTCATTGCATTGAAGAAATGGTTTCATATTTTTTGGGAAATGTAGTTTGCTAAGTGGCCCAGCTTCCTTCTCACAGGGACAATCCAACTCTGGAAGCCTACATATGTCATAGAGCCACAGAGCCATAGTAAATCAAAACATGTACAATCTTTGTTATATATTTTTACTGGAGTTCAAACTGATTCCTGACATCAAACATTTAATAAATTCATTCAAGTTTTGCTGAACCAACCTTTGTTCCTCTTTCTCATCAAATGTCCTTTACATCAGCCTTAGAGGTATTATGCAACTCTCTGAGGTTAGATGGAAGCTGAAGTTTATAATAAGGTTACCTCTAATGTTGTCCAGTCAAATTGCGTTTGCAAAACATTCTGCATTGGTCTCCCCGAGTTGATTTCAGTGAGTTTATCCAAAGCCAGAATGCATTCATCTGCTCTCTGTTTCACCTGACAGTGACAAAAAAGAATAAAACAAATCACACAGAATATCCCTTTAATGCTTTCATCTTAACGTCACCAGTGCCAGGATATGTTGCTTAGCTTCAGCTTCCGTCACATTGAAACCCAAAGTACATAAATACTTCTTACCTGTGTATTTCTGAGGGGGAACTCTCTCTCTCCACGCTGCAGAGGTCTGTAGTACATCCACTCCTTTACCAAGTTGTCTTGGGATGAGGCAGACGTTTTAGTTGCACTCTTACTTGCTTTTTCTGACTCTGATTTCTCACGAAAATAATAGGTGGCTGAGGCTGACTGGTCTCTGCATTAAAAAGGAAAAGTCAGTGAGGCTCAATTATTATTAAAAGGCAATAAACTAAAGATGTAATGCTAAAATGGAGTTTGAGGTCCGTTTGGAAGTTTCCTGTTACACAAAACTAAAAGTACAGAAAAGAAAATGCTGAATGATTATCTGGTTCCATGCTTCCAAAACAAGCTGCGATAAAGTCCAACTACTGTTTTCACTTTGTTGCAACGTGTGACAAAATGTCATTGTCCCTTCAAATGTCACTTCCTTTATCTTACTTAGAAATAGTTTTTTCCTGTTGCAGTTTGCACAAGCCCACGATAAGTCTTGTTTTGAGGTGAATATTAACTGACTAGATCAAGAATCTGATAATTTAGTGCTGATGTGAGTATACTTGTTGCTAGGTTACCATCTCTCTTGCACAATACACAGTACACCTTATGTGATGTATTTCAAATATCTACACTAGGAATTTAGGTGGATGCTGCCGTTGTATTCATTTTATGTGTATCAAGGCCAAACAACGCACTTGTATACAGTAGAGTGACTGATTTAAAAAAAAACAAAAAACAGGCTGCTACACAACTTCTCTAAGATTGTTGGTAAATCACTGGGGTAACATTTCCTGTTCTGTTTTTTACCATCTCCATCACATCAGACCCCTTTGCAAAAATGAGCTTTTTCCATCAAAAACAAGATATTCAATTCCACCAATTAGACAGAACATAAAAGAACATTCTGTTGGTCTGATTTGAGTGTGTCTGCCTTCCTGATAAAAGTGTTTTGTTCTTGTGGCAGCCCAGTGACGGAGCTTTTTCTGTGGCGCTTACTAAACAAAAAAGGGAATTCTTCGTGACTCTTCTTTGCTGGACTGACCTCTGACCACGTCTCACGGCCAAACACCAGGTCACTACACTGGCACGTGGTCTCTCTGTGGCCTTAACCACCTGCTGACATTCTGTGACATAGCACTCCAATCAACTAACTGTGGCCATTATGTCCATCTCCATATGATCCCCCGTCTCTATAATGAAAAGAAATGTGATGACCTCGTTCGTACTATTGTCTGCACACCCTTTCTACCTGATAAACACTGTGGCTTGCAGAGGAAACTGCCCTCTGGTATTTTTTTGCTTGGTTTAACCAACCAGAATTTCCTCCCACATACATGAGGCAATACCTTCAAATTTGAAATGTACATACTGCCAGTAAAGTAAGTTCTAATAAGCCTCCATTGGTTTTATTTTAAAACAAAGATATTTTATGCAATCACCTGTGTTCCACGGACGCCACGATGAAACCCTCAGAGGCCATTTCTGCACATATAGCTGAATACAACGTCCTGGAAAAAGACCAAGATGTCAATTACACCATTTACAGAAGGTGATCAGTGAAGACTGCGTCCAATTCATGGTCAATAAATACTAATGCAGAGTCAAAACTATACTATGTGTACCTAAATGCTCCGAGGCCATGGGAGAAAATCACAACAGGACATTTTCCATTTGATTTGAATGGAGCATCCAAGTAGGCTGGAATCTTAAAGGAACCTAGAAAAAACACGAAAATCGTAGGTATTTCAAGCACAACGCAACTTATGTTGACTTTATATTTTCTGATTTCCAAACATGTGAATATTAACTCAAGAGTTGCAGAAGGTCATTCGTGTAGTTTTCTTCCATTTCTTCTCATCAAAGTTACATCAAAGTGTTGTATCTTTGTAAGTACATTCATTATAAAATGCTGTTCTCACTGGTTATTAAAAAAAAAGATGACTCAGTTGAATTTCCCACTGCACAGAATTAAAAGGAAAACCATGGTTTTCTTTTAAGGAGTGAGAAACACAATCATTGGAAACAAAAGAATAAGACGTAGACTGTGTTTTAACAGCTTAAACCTGAAATGAAAAACATCTGAGACCCTCTACACATTACGTAATGAAGACAAATTACCAAAGAGGTAGTTAAAAATCCTTTCACTGAGAGTCCTGTTGATTTTCATGAAGTCTGCCAGACCATTAAAATACTCCCTGCTTGGGACCCAGTCTGGTTTTTCTGCTTTTTCAGTCTCTTGGCAGGGATAGTAGAGCCGAAAGAAGCTGCCCTGTTGAGACAGGAATGGAAGTTCAAACAAACACGCTATTGTTTACCTTTACATCCCACACATCTTATTCACACAGCATTTGCTCATCATGTACTGAGGTTTTTTTACCTCAACCCTTGGAACTGATGAACTACTGATATGACTTTCTAAAGTACAGTAAGTACTCATTTGGCCATGTAAGAGAAATACATGTTTGCGTTAAGTCACCTGTGCAGTGTGGTCCATCATGAAGTCAGTACATCCCACAGCGTTGGGGCCCTTCGGTGGAGGGATCCCGAGGTGATGACTCCTAGTGTTTCCCATGGCGAAGACACTGAGCGTGAACCTCCTCTGATCTAGTGAATAAAAAATGATTAAACATTTAGTCAACTGCACAGGAAGCAGTTACAGCGAGGATGACATGTCATGCTAACACAACATGACATGACCACAAAAACCTACAGCATGCTGATACTGACCTCTGTCAGCACATTACCACTTTATTTCTCCATTATTAGCACTGAGTTATGACTCCTTACTTTACTGCAGACTAAGAAGAAGATGTTTGCCCAATATGCTGTTTACTGCTTGTAAATACGGTTCCGCTGAAATGAGCTCTGTCTAACTTGAACACATGCATTTTAGTGGGTGACTCGCATCTTAATGAAACAACCGTACGTAACTCTGAGGCTGTTTTCTACCTGCATGATGACTTTTTTAATGCCTACCTGCCTTTGCCCAGTCATAAAGCCTCTTGACTAATAACTGTACAAATCCTCCATGAGCAAACATCGACCCCAGTAGCTTCAAAAGCGAGTAAATAACCTACAGATAACCTACTGAAAGTTCAAGTATCGTCCGCTTAGCTGAGGCAAACATTACCTTATTATAGCTAGCCTCGTTAACAAAAACGAGGCCTACCACAGATACAGACGTAGGTTGGCTGCCAATGTTACTATGTCAATTTCGGAGCATTTCCAACTGACTATTTTCACTTTCTCGAGATAAATGTACCCAGTCTGAGTCATTTGGGAGTGGTTTGACAGCTCGCTGGCGTAAGCTAGCCACTTGTAGCATATGGGACGGCTAAACCAGAGCCGCGGAGAGACAGGGTTGCGCCACTTTACCGCTGCGTAGCAGTCATTGCTTCACTTAAGACGCGGTCACCTGTTTATGATGAAGGTCCCAGCGGCGCCACGAGCTCCTAACATCCCCACAGGTGAAGGCGAAACGTACCTCCCCGAGTCCCCGTTAAACTGGGTCAACTCATCTACATACGGCTCTGAATAGAGACTGCCCCGCGGTCTGCGGGCACGTGCATTTGTTGACAACAATTATTAACACTTCAATTATTTTTTGTTATTTGATTATTTTAGTTTATGCGTATAGAGTATATACGTGCTGTTTCGCTAAGTATTTGGCGAGTGTGAGCCATGTATATATTTATGTGCATGAAGTTAAACTCCGACTCTCTAGGGGGCAGCAGAGGACAAACGTCACAAAAACAAAGCGAGCGGAGACCAGTGGAAGGATGGTGTGTCGGAAAGACTGATTGTTTAATCGATTTAGTCAGTCGTTTCTCGTGTTCAAAATGAAGTTGGTGAGTGAACAGCACAAAAATAAAGATCACAATTATTGTTTAACTAGACAAGTCAACCACGCTGCATATAAAAGTTATCTGTTAGCTGGTCCCTAAAGGCATTTCGTTATAGCTAACTTTGTTAGCTTGGCAGGTACTAGCCCCGTTTGGTACTGTCTCATCCACCCGGGTTAGCAACACAGCTAACAGCAAGGTTATAAACTGTCAACTTTTTAAAGTCAATATTCAGCTCCTTGTGATATTACCGTTTTATGGTGGTGCTAGGCTTGGTTCCACACGCCCGCACGGTATCTATACGTAGTATGATGTGTGTATTCTACTAAAATGATACTGTGATACATTGTGATGTTGTCATACACTTATTCTTTCACATTATAGCTCCTGTTTTCCTTTTACAGTACTGTCTGTCTGGTCATCCTACGTTGCCTTGCAATGTCCTTAAGTTCAAGTCCACCACCATAATGCTGGACAGTGGACTGGACACCACCTCTGTCCTCAACTTTTTGCCCCTTCCTCTTGTACACAAGTGAGTCGCTGGCATTGATCTGTGCTTGTGTCTTTATTCATTTAGTCACCTATGGGTTATAGACTCGTTGTAAATCATTTGTTTGTGCTTTTAAGCCCTAGACTATCTAAACTACCTGGCTGGATCTCCAAAGATGGAACAGTGAACCTGGAGAAGGTAAGAGAAGCTTGATCAATAAGACATTTAAGGTATTAGTTTTGACACGCAGGCCTATAAATGTCTTTCTTTTAATTTATCTAGGAGCTGAAGGAGTGTGCAGGAAAAGTGTTTGTCGACTCACAACCAGAGTTCTGTGTTCCTGAGGTATGAAACAGCTTTTTTACTTACTCTAAACAACAACGCAAGTGTTTCTTTTGTGTTCCAGAGGAATTAAACTGAAAAAGCTTTTGAGTTCAGCTGAATTTTCTGACCATGCAGCTAGTTGCTTGTGTTACTCTGCACAGTAAAGCTCCACAAGGCTTCCACAATTGACATGTCCAACATTAAATTATTATAGATGTTTAGTTTAAATGAGTTACCATTTCCATTTATATCGACCACAGAGAGAACTACTGGATCTGTCTACTATTGATGTCATCCTGATCTCCAACTACCACTGTATGATGGCCCTGCCCTACATCACTGAGCACACAGGCTTCACGGGGACGGTGTACGCCACAGAACCCACGCTGCAGATTGGCAGGTGAGGAGGAATATTTAAAAAAAACAACACTTTATTTTGTGTTTGGTTTGGATTGATCAATATTGTATGTAAGCTCAGTAACGTTTGTCAACATCGTACCATGAACCGAACCAGACGACAGTAGGTGAGCTTGTAGATATTTGAGACATGCTGCTTGTTGTGTGCTGGTTATTTCTACAGACTGTTGATGGAGGAGCTGGTGAACTTCATGGAGAGAGTTCCTAAAGCCCAGTCTGCCACCTGCTGGAGAAATAAGGAAATACAGAGGTAGGTATATAGAGTAGAATAGAATAGCCTTTATTGTCATTGTACGGTGCACAGCGAAATTGGATTACTACTCCTTTTGGTGCAAAAGACGCGTATGCTGGATTTAAGTGACCTGTACCGTCGGCCTGGCGGTAACAATTCAAACAGATGATTGCTGGGGTGGGAGAAGTCTTTGATGATACTGCCAACTCTGCTGAGGTAGCGGGAGGTGGCTATAATGTCCAGACTGGGCAGTGAGCAGCCAGTGACTTTCTGGGCTGTGCTGATGACCCTCTGCATTGCTTTCGTGTCTGCAGCAGAGCATCGTGCACTAGGATGCTCTCTATGGAGGCTCTGTAGAATGTCACCATGTGTTGTTTCTCCTGAGCACTCTCAGGAAGTGCTGCTGGGCCTTCTTAACCACCGCCGTGGTACTGGCAGACCAGGAGAGATCATCAGAGATCAGCACTCCCAGAAACCTCGTGGAGTGTATCCTCTCCACACAGTCCCCATGAATGTAGAGTGGGGCCGGGTCTGGTCTGCCCTTCCTGAAGTCCAGGATGAGTTCTTTTGACTTTGTATTCAGTTGGAGGTTGTTTGCTGAACACCAGGCAGTTAGTCTATTGACCTCATCTCTGTAGGTCAACTCATCCCCCCTTGAGTCCAACCACGGTTGTGTCATCCACAAACTTTATAATGGTGTTTGAGAGATGGGTCGAGGAGCAGTCGGATCTGTAGAGTGTAAACAGGAGGGGACTCAGAACACAGCCTTGAGGGGAGCCGGTGCTGGGTGTGATGGTGCTGGACAGGTGGGGGCCGACTCTGACAGACTGTGGTCTGTTAGTTAGAAAGTCTTTGATCCAGAGGCAGATGGGGGAAGAGAGACCCAGGTGAGAGTGTTTCTGGACCAGGATCTCCAGGAGGACATGGATGAATGCTGAGCTGAAGTCCAGGAAGAGCATCCTCATGTAGCTTCCTTGGTTCTCCAGGTGGCGTGATAGCGTCCTCAGTGGATCGATTTGCCCTGTAGGCAAATTGGTGGGGGTCCAGAGTTGTACACAAGAGTTGTATATAAATAATGAATCAATAATTAATGATTCAGGAAATGATGTTCTTTGAGTAGGCTGAAAAATGTGTCTAAAACTAAATGCTTTGTTACCTTTAACCACCTACTACATTGCCACTGTGTTGTTGTAGGATTCTGCCAGGCCCGCTGAAGGATGCGGTGGATGTGTGGACGTGGAAGCGATGCTACAGTATACAGGAGGTTAACTCTGCCCTCAGCAAAGTACAGCTTGTGGGTTATTCACAGAAAGTGGTAAAAAAATCTAGTTTCTTGCACACTAATACTGACACATCTTTCCTTTGGTGTTCTTTTCATGCACCAGTGTTGGTGCCTGATTTAACTCCATTTACTTGGTTGACCATCTTTTCTAAGTTGCACGTTAGTTGCACATTTTATACCACCAAGAGTGCTGTGCCTGTCCTCTTTTAGAGTTTTCGTCTTTGTTTCTTTGTAGGAGTTGTTTGGAGCTGTGCAGATCTCCCCGTTAAGCTCTGGTTACTCACTGGGAAGCTCAAACTGGATCATCCAGTCTCATCATGAGAAGGTTTCCTATGTGTCAGGTTCATCTCTTCTCACCACTCATCCACAGGTAGGTCAGCAGGCCTAACACCGCATGAACTTATTGCGTATTAATGTTTTACATGACTTAAAACGAGGCTCCGTTACTCTCACTCTCCCAGTGTGTCATCATTTATGCCATCATAGGGCATACAGTACATAAACCATTGGTAAATTGTCTGTCAGGTGTCTGGGTTCAAAGTCCATCATTCACTATGCATGTACTTAAACAGCAATATCTTTCTAGCCGATGGATCAAAGCTCCTTGAAGAACAGTGATGTTCTGATCCTGACGGGCCTCACCCAGATGCCCACTGCCAACCCAGATGGCATGCTGGGAGAATTCTGCAGTAACCTGGGTACGTTCTGCTGAACTCAGTAGATGTATTAAAACTGTTTAGTATTTTATGCATGTGTACACAGACGATATAGATTTATTCTTCTTTCCACCACTGTGATGGACATTTACCTTGATCAAAAGTGTAAATAAATCTTTTGAGTCTTGTGTCGTACCTGCTTTTTCACCCTGTCTTATTAACTCCTACTGCTCGTGAGGGTTCTGCATCTTGAGGGGTCTGTATTTCTGATGTTGAAGTTTGTTTTAAGCAGTAGATTACTTGGTTTCCAGTATTTTAGCACCCTCAGTATTTGGCTGATCTTATCCAGAAAGCAATTTATTCTAGCAAGAAGAAACGAATTAGCCTTGGCAGCGGGTGGTATCACTGTTGAACACTCTTTAATTAACTGAGCAGTGGCACTGTTTGTCTTACAAATTATTTCGTGGTTGTGTCTGTGCCTGCAGCCATGACCATTCGTGCAGGAGGAAACGTGCTCGTGCCGTGCTACTCCTCTGGAGTGATCTACGACCTGCTGGAGTGTCTGTACCAGTTCATTGAGAGCGCCAACTTGGGGACCACACCCTTCTACTTCATCTCACCGGTCGCCAATAGCTCGCTGGAGTTCTCTCAGATCTTTGCTGAGTGGTGAGAGTTTGTTTTCCAAAACATGATTATTCTAGGAACCTGGATTATAAGTGGGGAAATAAAACAGAATTCAGTAACTCGTTGATTCTGGTCAATGCTTTTTCCTCCATTATGCTAAAACGTTGACTGCATCTTTTATCATTTCAGGCTGTGTCACAACAAGCAATCAAAGGTGTATCTTCCTGAGCCGCCGTTCCCCCACGCAGAGGTGAGTCAGCTGTTCTGTCTACCAGTGAAGAACAAAGCTGCATTTCAGAAATAGAAACAAGTTTGAAATGTCAGATTTTCTACCAGCAAATGAGCATGATTCTGCAGGCCGCAGATAAAAGCTTGCAGGGGGTTTTCCACATCATCATTCATTTATAAAATCTAACCAACAGATAGAAAGGAAATGAATATTTCCACATGCATGTAGGATGGACTATGCATGTGCTACTACAGTATACTGTACTGTAGCCTCTCGCTGTTTTTCTTTCAGCTCATCCAAACCAACAAGCTGAAGCACTACCCCAGTATTCACGGAGACTTCAGCAGCGAGTTCCGTCAGCCGTGTGTGGTTTTCACCGGTCACCCATCTCTGCGCTTTGGTGATGTGGTTCACTTCATGGAGCTGTGGGGCAAATCCAGCCTCAACACCATCATCTTCACTGGTAACTATTGAGCACATTACAAACATGGACAGAATGTAGTAAAGTAAAGTAAAAAATGTAATTATGATGGAAAGACTTTTGTTCTAAACGCTTCTGTGACGTTTCTTTTTCATCACCAGAACCAGACTTCTCCTACCTGGATGCTTTGGCTCCTTATCAGCCGCTGGCTATGAAGTGCGTTTACTGCCCCATTGATACACGACTCAACTTCCACCAAGTATCAAAACTGCTCAAGGAAGTCCAGGTATGCTGCTGTACTACCACCACCACCACTTGTAATTTATTTCATGTAATATTAATATGCAGCAGAAAGCTGGTACAGAAGGGTTTTTTTATTTTAAAGAAAAATATCGTGATAAGATTAAAAACAGTCACTGAGCAAGAAGTTGTGGGTGAATAATACAACACAATGTGTGACATCAGACCCTATACTGTCTAGTGCTCCCGACACAAAGAGAACACTAACCTAAAAATGTGTTAACAAGTTATTTTAGCTTTGTAGAATGTCTCAGTGCAGCTACTCAGGTTTGATCCCAGTGTCCCCTCCTTTCCTCCTGCAGCCCCTCCATGTGGTGTGTCCAGAGCAGTACACCCAGCCCCCAGTGTCTCAGTCACACCGCTCTGATCTGATGCTGGAGCTGCAGCCTCCTCCTATGCCCTACAGACGCTGCTCTGTTCTCAACCTGCCCTTCAGACGCCGCTACGAACGCGTCTACATACTGCCCGAGGTGCGTCCCCGCAGAGCAGTAGCTACTTAGTGACGCTATGTTCTTCTGTCTGTCTAATAATCAGAATCAGAATCAGAATCAGAATCAGCTTTATTCGCCAAGTATGTTGCACATACAAGGAATTTGATTTGGTCT